>VWZE01025795.1:345112-364644 GCA_013396675.1 Eubucco bourcierii | reverse complement strand
GTCTCGAAAGGGGGCGGGGTGGGGGGCCGATGACGACGACGGCGGCGACTACCCGCGGAGGTGCCCGATGGGAGCGAGGGCCGTCGCGGGATGCGGCAGAGCTGAGCCGAAGGGACGAGTGAGGCTGGGAGAGCGGCAGCGCCGGGCGGAAGCGAGGCGGGCGGAGAGCGCGCGCCAGGCGCCGCGGCAGGGCTAGCTCGCCCCCCTCCCTCCCGTATACCGCGCGCGCGCGCTGTGTCCAGCCCCGACGCGAGACGCCGGCACCGCCGCCGTGCGTCCCCGAGTCAGCTGAGCGCGAGACCCTGCCCCGCCCGCCAGGGCTTCGGCGCGAGGGCGGGGAGAAAGGGGCGGGGCCTCCATCGGTCGGCGGGCTCGAGGCGAAGGGATTGGCCTGCCGGCGCGCGAGGGTGGCCGCGGTGGTATTGAAGGGCTGAGGAAGGGGTGGGTGGGAAGGAGGTGGTGGTAGGGATAGTTATTCACATCGGTGGTGAAGGGTCGAGAAAATAGGTGGCGATGAGCTGGTTTGTCGCCCGGGGTGGTCGGTAGGCCGCCTTCTGTCCGTTCCAGCTCGTCTCTGCAGCCTGCCTTCGCGGCTTGGCCCCGCCGGTTGCGCTAGGACACGAGGACAAAGAGAAGAGCCATCAAGAGAAACTTTTTTACTGAAAAGGTTCTCAAACCCAGAAATCGGCTCTCCAGGGAGGTGGTCGAGTCGCCATCTCTGGAGCTGTTAAAAAAACTCTTAGTTGCGATGCAGGGGAAGGTTGTTTAGTCCCAGACGGGGTAGAGTTAGATAATGGTTAAACTCGGTGATCTTAAAGGTCTTTTCCAACCAGAAGGATTCTGTGACAACAGGGCAGGGTTCTCCATAGAGGAAACCTCAGGAATACCTCAGCTAAAGAAGGCAGGAGAAAAAAAACAGTTGTCCTAGAGGACTTTGTCTGGGATCTTTATTTTTTCCTTTGTTTTATGATTTCAGAAGTATCTTTGCCTTTGCTCGATGTAATTGATTAATCAACAGTTGCCTGTACTGATACACATGGCAGCAGTGAAAAAAACATCTACAGACAAGTAAGCACAGCTTTGAACATACCAGAAGAGGAAGGGAATTTAGCAAGCAGGTCTAGAACTTGAACCATTGGGCACCTCACAAACCATTTCCAGCTGCCAGCATGTTGGAGAACAAGTACGGAAGCAGGAAATAGAGCAAGTTAATTATGCTTCATCTCTGTGAAATGGTTGGTGAGGTAATGCAGCAGTGACACAGGCTTGTAAGAAGCTAAACATTTCTAACCCATAGTCACCAAAATATCCTGTCACACAAGACTGCTCCATGACATCTAGTGGCATCAAAGGCTGGAATGCAATTATGTAAAAGTACCCAATCAAATGTGCTGCAATCTATGCAAGAGTAGAAATACTTAACGATGGGTGGCAAAAGATGAGCTGAAACATGCCTGAGGGTCGTTTATTCTGGCCCTGGTAGCTATCTGCTACTAGATCTAAGTTTACTTTCTATTATATAGAGGTTGTTGTAAACCATGAAGCTTTAGTAGGCTAAAGAATAGAGTATTTGGGAAACAAACTTTGGGGGTTATATTTATTATGTTCATAGGTGTAGTTGAGTGATAGCTTTTTTTAAAATGTCAATAAATTTTATGCCATCACAGCTTCCTGGGTCATGGCTTAGTGTTTGTGTGAAAATGTGCCACCCATTATGAGACAGCCACCATCAAGTTCCTGAGTTTTGCACAGTAAGAGGAGAGCAGGCATTTCCTTGCATCATTCTTGATGTTACTCACCAGTCTGATTGGTTTTATCCTGTCATTTACCACCTTTCAAGGATAAATAATCCAAATCTGTCCAAACACTGTTTAATTATAAAAGCATTTCCCCCCAAACATGCTCACAGACAGACTTATCTCTTACTCCAAGTAGGGATATACTGTAGATTGCCAGAGGAAAAAATAAAATCCTTTATGCAGAAGTTTTAATACTTGTTATTAACCAGTATGTCATTTATTCCTCCTGTAGGTCATTAGCTTATTTGTTTTCTAACTACAGCTTCATGAGGATTAGAGATGGCACATAGATATTTACATAAATACCTAGTTTCTTCTTTTCAGTTGATGTAGATGAATCGGAACTCATGTTCCATTCTGTGTGTCACCTTTTCATTTTCAGTATTGGACCATTAAATGATCCATTCTATTTTGTTACAACTTTGTCAACATCACAGCTCCCTCTTGTCTTGCTTAACTGAAACAAATCTGACAGCTGCAAATTTTACTACCTCACAATACAGCCCTCTTTCTAGGTCAGTAGTGAATACAGCAACAGCATGAGACTGGCCACAGAGCCCTGAAGCAGGCTGTCATTAACCTTCCACCATTGCAGAAACTCACTGTTGAATTCTGCTCTTTGTTTTGCATACCCACTTTTGGAGCTGTAAATTTCTTTTTGACCAGTGATGACTTACCTGCTTCAGTCATCTCTGGTGTAGGCATTTAACCAAAGGCCCTTTGAAACACTGTGAAACATTAACAACTCCACTAAAATCTCTGGTTTTGGGGTGGGATTTTTCTGACACTTTCAAAGAGTTTCAGTAGATTGATTGGTAAGAAATTACAATAAAGCTGTGCTAGGGTTAATTTCATATGCAGAGATTTTGTTCTGTATGTTTTGTGTTTATGCTTACTTTTAGTGTCCCTTTCAACCAAGGAAAACACAATCCAAACAGTCCAGCAGCTGGAGGTATTTGGCCTCTTGTTGAACATATGTTCAACTGGTTTTAAAGTGCATGCAGGTGATTGGTTCCCTCTACCATTCCAGGATCCAGGTCCTCCAGGTAGACAAGCTGCACAGGGATTAGCTCACTGTTGGTATGCCCATCAGCTCCTCAGGGTGCCCAGAAGGTGGAGAAGATGGGAAAGGAACCCCTGACAACACCCTCCACACTTCTTCATCAGGAATAAAGCTCTCCTGATTGCACAAACACAGCTTTTTCTCACAATGGAGCATTCTGTGTGGCCTCGACATTGCAGAGGTTAATTTAACTCCTGGACCCTCTGTTGGCTGTTCTCTGTGTTTTCATTAAGAGTAAGTGGGTTGTGGCCATCTGTGCCAGCAGCAATGCTAAGAGCATTCTGTCTGTCGTCAGGAAACAGAGGCAGGATTCTCCTTGGGAGTCTATTTCTGTATGTGTCCTTTGTCCCCCCTGTAGGACCTGGCCTCCCAGTTACACATGAATTTAGTATGTGTGCTGTGGCTGCCAGGCTGACAAATTTCCAGCCACTTTCCTTCTGAAATTTAATATCTCCCCGTTGTAGCGATGGTAACTGTTTGCTGTTCTTTGTTTAGTATTTCTCCTGGTTAAGTTTTTCCAAGGCATAGTTTCTTTCTAACTGTTTTGGAATTAAATTTCCCTGCTTGGAAATCAGCAGAGTGTTATTTATTACTGTGCTTTCTGTGTACACTAAGAAGTAGGCTATGACATTGCAACAGTATTAAGGAAAGATTTTTTCAAACTACCTGGAGGATTTTTCTGCTGAGCCCTGAGCCCTTTGCTGTCTGGACTTGTGTTTTGTTTTGTGTTTTGGGTTTTTTTGTTGTATTTTTTGTTGTTGTTGTTTGTTGGTTGGTTGTTTTTTGTTGTTTTTTTTTTTCTTGATAATTTAATTTCTGATATATAGGATAGGCTTGATGAATTAACAAATGAAAGGTTTGGCAAAATGAATCACAAATGGATTATTAGGCTGTCATCAGCTGTTAACTTGGTTGAATCAAATGGTAATCAAGTTGCAATTTACACTATTACTGCATTACTTCTGCTTTTATGAAGCTGAGCAACCCACTAATAGAAATAGTTGTGTTGTATGAGTCAACTATACCTGTGCTGATCTTAGACCAAGAGTGATTAGAAATTTTTCATTTGCCAATGCTTTAGTTGTGTTTATATATAGATAGATATGTATATATATGTATACATATATATACACATATATGTATGTATGTATGTATATATATATAAAAATACACAATATATATGGAGAGATATAGATATTTGGGTTTGGTGCTTGAACAACAACATGTACACATGGCAAGAGCAGGCTTGTTCTCTCTATTCTGTTCTTGTCTTCCTGTTTTTTTCATGGGCACTGTGATCTGTGGGGAATTCAAGTTTTGTAGAGGTATGATTTTGTTTTTGTGCAAAATCTCACTAAATTTAATCTCCACAGGGCAATTTCTCAAAATTTCTTTCAAGTTTGTTTATGAGCTTAAAGTTTATTCATAATTAACTCCATGCTTTTCTTCCAAAGTTATTCATAGCTCTTTACCATATCCTATTTCCACACTCAAGAACAATTATTTTTTATAATTTTTCTGATGTATAACAATAGGATATTTTGCATAGTGTTAAAAGACAGTTTAAGGAGAACTAAAAATCTGTTCATTGGGATAGATGATAAATAGGAGAGTTTATTGCCTCAGCTTTCTGGGCTACTCTACAAGCATTATATTCTACCTAAAATGACAACATGAGCACAGAAATTAAATGCCCTCCAAAATGAAAAGAGTGTGTTTTACTCACAAAAACTTATGTGGAGGCAGTATAGAAAATATGATGAGATGCATTGGTTTCTTCCTTTTATGAAAATAGGTATCAAACCATAGCATTATTAGAGAAGTGATTCTCAGCTAGTGGTCAAGATCCATTTCTGAAATGGTCTTTATGAATGGTCATTTCTGATGGTCTTTATGAAATGGAGCCAAGAGTGGAAGCAAGTTAGCATGATTTAAGAAAAAAAAAAACACCTGAAGACTGACTGAAAAATAGTGGCCAGAATTTCTATAGTTAAAAAGTTCGGCAACATCAGCCTGGACTAAGAAATCAATTTGTGGTACATTAACAAGTGAAGTGAGGTTGAAGGACAGGAAAAGACAAAATGAAAGAAGGAAAGAGCAAATCATCCAGCATCCTTGGACTAATGGGCTGAAGCACTCTGCACACTTTTCCCCTTAGCCTGTCTGGGTGCATCAGCAGCCTGACTCCTGCAAGTGAGCAGCTGGAAGAGTTCCAGTACCCTTTTAACTGAGGAGGGGCAGGTGGGTCACAAAAATGCTGAGTCTGGAAACTGCCCTGTGGCCAGGCACCACAGGACATCCTCTATAGGATATTTAGGATGGAAATTTACAAGTTACGGTCTTTTGGTAAACATTTTAAAGTTCCCCTGGCAAACCAGGCAGTGTTTTGTTTCCAGTCCTCGCATTGGTAGGGTGCCCATTACCATAGATGAACAAGCTCAAAGACTGCAGGCTTTCAGAAGCACATGGGATGTGTCAAGCTGACCCACTTCTTGTGGCCTTTATGAAATGTCCTGTACTTGTTAGATGTTAGGATGTCAAGAATGTTTAAGTCTCCACTGATGGGATAATTACTGTT
Source organism: Eubucco bourcierii (assembly GCA_013396675.1). NCBI lineage: Eukaryota > Metazoa > Chordata > Aves > Piciformes > Ramphastidae > Eubucco > Eubucco bourcierii. The sequence continues at coordinate 359,204 of VWZE01025795.1, read as the reverse complement.
ATGGTGTTTATAGAGGTGGGAGGGCCTTAAGGGAAAGGAGGCCAAAAAGGAGAATCGGGAAGTGAGATGAGTAAAGCTCCAGAAATTGCGTGCAGATGGAATTTCATTGTGGTTTTTTTCTTTAGCACACTTGGCTCTGCAGTAAAATAGATGTTTACATAGGAGAAGCTATTTTTTTCCTCTCTGCAGCTCTCACATCTACAAAATCATATGTTCCACATGCTAATCTTAGAGACAGAAGTAGATTTTAAGTGGACTTTAGGAATGTGGAACTGTCAGGTGAAAACACTGAGTATTAATAATTTCTGGTTACTGTAGTTGCTCTCAGTCCTACTGCCAATCTGTAGTTTGTAGTTTGCCTCTTTCAAATCTTTTCCAGGGAAACAAGTTAGCATTAAATCCCAAAAATCTGCTGCCCTTGTTAGTAGTTAGATAGTAGTATCTCTTCATTAGTAGTATTTTACTGTATGGGACTGGCCACTGTGTTATGGTTTATGGAATACATTGAATATACCATTTGCCTTCTTTTAAGAGCGTGAAGCCATGCATCTATAAAACACACTGACAAAATGCAAAATATTTTCCTATCTTTGTTCAGTCATAGTAACCTTGGGGAACACTTGCATGACAGAGCAATTAAAATATTTCAAACAAGGTCATGATTTTGCAGGTGATTATTTTTAAGATTAGGTTGCCATTATATATGCTGTCATGATTACAATGTATATGCTCAGAAGCTTGGAGGAAGAGTAGCTTCCTGTTCTAGTACATATTATTAATATAATCAGCAATTATTGTTGCTTGCCAAGCCACACCTATGCTAACCTCTGTCATCAACGATATTCTTTAATCATCTTAGAAATGACTAAACTTTACCTACTTGGCAACTTCTTTTAACTTACCTCAGGAACTTACCTGTGTGAAGGTGCTTTGGAGAGTGGTATGAAAATTTTACTCTATAAGAAACACAGTGTTGCCACCGATTTTTGAGAGATGCATGGTACTGCCTGCCTTGCAAGTGTCTTAATAATAAAGGCAGTTTTCCTTTCTGGGAATCAAATGATCAGAAAGGCTGAGAGGTTTTCTGATGTCATCTCCCCTCCATGGCTGGGCCAACTATTTCATGGGCTTTCCTGACAGACGCTTGCTTAGACTCTTCTTTAAACCTCCTGCAGCTGATAAGTTAACAGCTTTCTCTTGTGTTTTGACTGGTAACGATGTAAGGCAATGCTTGACTGGTTTGAAAAGACATATTTAATTTGGATAATCTGAAAACTAAATGCAATACAAGCATTTCTGTTGCTTTTAAAAAAAATTGATAGCACTTTTTGAAGCATGAAATCTAAGTTTTGATCCAAATTTGCATTGCCACAGTAAGTGTTCAAAATTCATGAGTCAATGCCCACACACAAATTGAGAGTTTGCTTAAAAGCCCATTTTCTTAAAAATAAGACATTTAGAGAGGATGGGTAGGTGGTTGGTTATTTGCCATCTGTTTTCTGAACTTTTAGGAGACTTTCGTATTTACAAGCTTTTGACGTACAGAAGATTTAAAAACTCACTCAAAAGAATATAAAGCTTAGATTCCTTCTGCAGTCCCTGGACTTTGGCAGCTGAGAAAACAGAAGGATTTGCAATGAAAATTAGCAACACCTAATTTGACCTGACGGCATTCTTCTCTATGTAACAGCTTTGTAATGGAGCAGAGATCTGTTAATATATTTGCTCTATTTTGAGAAACATTGAGGAAAATTCTGTGGTATGATTTCCATCTGAAGAAGCCCTCTGCTGTGTAATGCTAACTGAAGTTCACTTTTCTGTTTCTTAGGGTTGTTAATGTGTAATAACACTTGTGAACAGGCAAATGCTGTGTATACTCCCAGGCTCTAGTAGGTTAAGTCTCATGGTAGAGAGGAATTTATTTTTAAACATAAAGATTGCAGGAAAGTTACAATTCAGTGGTGTCATGGATTTGTCACACTTGGCTAGTTCTTGGTAATTAAAGGAAGGTTTTGATAAACAAGTAGTTTGCTTAATTTTGATGGTCAGTGGTTAGGAGTTCTAGGACAAACTGTTAGAGAGTCCTTAATTTTTCCAGTGAATATGTTATGTTGTTGTCTTAGAAACTGTGTTTCTCCTAGTGAATATGGTATGTTGCTTATATGCCAGGCAACTCTAACTAAACTCTGTCAATGTAAACTCCTTTTGTATAGTGTCTTGCAGTTAGCTGCTGGACTTGTTGAGAGCACAGTTCTGGCAACTTGTGGGTTTACTGAAGGGCCATTTTAATTTCATATGGCAGGTAGCATTTATTCTAACTAAAGCTTAGACAAGTGCAATCTGTAGACTATATGTTGTAGAGAAGGTCATTCTCTCTAACAATAACCAATAGCATGAAGTTGTGTTGAAGAACCATCTCATTAGTGAGGGCGATACAAATCATATCTGAAAATCTTATCATTAGATTAATGAAGACAGATTTTTCTTGCTTACTGCCCCAGACAGCCTGGATTTTTAGTTGAGGGTCCATGCTAAAAAAAGTTCATGTAAGACTCTGAAGAACTGACACACTGCAGAAAGGTACAAACTGGTCCATAGAGAGATGTATTTGAGTTCTGATTGACATAAAGTTTCTGGGCCACACAGGCCTCTTAGCCAGTGTTAGCTACCTACAGACTCTGGAAGCATACCAGAAGTCATCAAGCACTACAGTTTCTCTCTTAGAAAGGCTTGCACCTGTCATGGATCAGCTGCTGGTAAGCTTTACTGGGGATAGCTCTAGTACATCCAGTAAGTGCATTCTCTGTTGGTATCAGAAGCAGGAACCACTTAACTGACCAGTGTATTAGGTATGTCACCTAAGTTCTTACCCTGGTTCTGTCAGCAGTTAATAGAGAAAGAAAGATACCTGGAGGATGTGTCCAGAGAAGGGCTACAAAGCTGATGAGGGGCCTGGAGCACAGCCCTGTGAGGAAAGGCTGAGGGAACTGGGGTTGTTTAGCCTGGAGAAGAGGAGGCTCAGGGGTGACCTCATTGCTGTCTACAACTACCTGAAAGGAGGTCATAGCCAGGTGGGGGTCGGTCTCTTCTCCCAGGCAACCAGCAACAGAACAAGGGGACACAGTCTCAAGTTGTGCCAGGGGAGGTCTAGGCTGGATATTAGGAGGAAGTTCTTCACAGAGAGAGTGACTGAAACTGGAATGGGCTGCACAGGGAGGTGGTGGAGTCATGGTCCCTAGAGGTACTCAAGAAAAGACTGGATGGGGCACTAAGTGCCATAGTCTAGTTGATTGGATAGGGCTGGGTGATAGTTTGGACTGGATGATCTTGGAGGTCTCTTCCAAGCTGGTTGATTCTATGACATCCCTCCCATGCTAGCACATTTGACAAGAACAGATGAACTGGTTCCTGTGTAATCAAGCATTCTGCATTCTGAAAAAAGCTATATGTGGTCATACAAATGATGACTACCAGGGTACAAGTGCACTCAGAGCAAAAGAGTTAAAGCTGCAAAGATTAATCTAAGTTAGTGAGTTTCTTACTGTTATGGGTGATTGACTTTGAAACCTTTACAATGTCTTGCAATATTTTTGCAGACACAAGATACTGACTTTAGATTCACTGCATGGGAAATTTAAATTCTATGCCATTTTAGATGGTATAGTGTAGGGGTGGGGAGGAGGGTGTTTGCTTTTGTTGATTTAATTTTAGTACATATTTGGCTTCTAAAGACAGCATATTGTTTAAAGCATACTTTTGCTTGCCAAAGCCTCTACCTGCAGCATGAATTCCCTTATATGATGCAATTCAGCACAAGGGTCATTGCCTGGCTTCTGTGGGTTCCATATTAACTGCTTCGCAGCACCCTCCTGCCACACCTCATCAACATAAAGCCAAACTGTGTGCAGCCCAGCATGGCACACAAATGGCCCAGCAGGAAGATGAGCAGTGGGTACAGGCTGGCTTGATGTCCTACTTCCCTGCCTGAGCTTTGTTTCTAAGCAAGGAGAACAGCAGGGAGAACTGGCAAAATGCTGAAGAGATGGAACCAAAAGCTGCTGAAGATGTGGTGCAGCTAAAGTGAGATGTGACTCAATGTCATGTCATGGCTTATAGGAAGAGGTGAGAGATCTTGGGCAAGAGGAAATACACTTCCAAAGTGAAACAGTTCATGAAACAGCCTGTTCACTTCAGTTACTGGTATCTTGAATTTCACCACCAATCCAAGAATTGTGATACATAATACGAGACATTAGTGATGACACTAAACCCATTGTCTGCCCCTCATCTCTAAAGTTTCACCTTTTGCAAACATGCTGCTTCTGCAGCATTATCTCTCTACTTTCCAGATCTCCGTCTGTTTTCTGCACTGAACTTTCCTTGTTTCCTTTCATCTCTCTTTATGCAGAAGTAAAAGTTCCTTGTGGGCAGAGATGCTTATTTGTCTGTTATAATTTACCCAGTGTATGGGAATCATGTAGTTATATAAAGCAGAATTACTATTAATAGCAGAGAAGGCAGCAACTTCACTTTCAAACTCTTAATACCATTTCTCTATCAGTTTAAATGGAAGCATGATCCATAATTAAAGTAACACAGTCTTATGTACAGGAGGAATACAGAATCACAGCGAGAAATGCAGGAAAAGGAAGTATTATCACCATGTCTACTCACTCAGAATATAAATGGAGCCACACAAATCTTTTAAATGTTCCTTGGTCAGGAATGTGCTTATGGCTTGGCATTGGCTAAGGCAGAATTGATGAGATCTGGAAGACAAAACCAGCAAACACTGCTGGGACAACAGTGGAGGAAATGTTTAGAACAACTCCCCCTAAACCTAATTATTCCTTGTTAATAAACATTGAGTAACAAGTTTATGTGAAAGCAGAAGTTAAAAATTGGCCAGCAAGAAGTGCCAAGTGATGGTTACCTGAGCTCATGATTTCTGGCTCTGGCAATCAGGGGTTCTTAACATGTCTGAAGAAATGAATACTAAAATAACACATTGTATGTATTTTTAAGAGGTGTACTGAAAGTGGATGTCAACATGGCCTGAAAGACAACTCTCCTTCATTTAAACATGCATTCTAAAAGCAGAGGAAAGTAGGAAGAAGAGGAAGGGCTGTATATAACTAGAAGTAGCCTTGTATTTTATCAAAACCTTGTAGAGTTTCTGACCCTGTTCAGGAATGACCTTTTACTTTAATTTTTAACTGAGAAGAAAGGACATACTGTACAGGTATAATATCTAGCCTTCAATGCTTAGTGCAGAACTTAAAAAAACTTGTAGGAAGGGGCCAGGTATCTACTACTGTACTGAATCTAAAGACATTCTCAAATTAACAAAGCCTGAATTTTTATTCTATTTATTTACTTATCATTAACTGATATAACATTCTCTTCCACAACCTGAAGGTCATTATCACAGTGTATTTATTTTGGCTCCTCAGTGATGTCAAACATCCAGAACTATGCCTTTAACAAACACATACATGGAAAAAAAAAAAAATCACTAATTCGTGCTCCTTTAGTGCTGCCAAGAACCCAGCAAAGTGTGACCATGCTGCATATGGTTTGACTGTGCCCACACTACAGGCGTACCTCTACTGTTAGAAATATCCCAACTAGGTTTCAGGCGTTGGGTAAAATCCTCCTAGGAGAACTTGAGTGGTGGAAGAGCTATATTCAGCTGCCACCAATTTTATTCCTCTATCTCATATCCTCTGCCTTAAATGAGAGTTAGGTTTGTTGTTGTGTTGCACAATTCCGATCCACTTACATGTTTTCCTCACATCATTACAAAGCAGCAAGCCTTAGTTACAAAATCAGCAGATGCATGAGAAATTCTTGAATTAGGCACTGTAAGATGATACTCATAAAATACATACCAAAATATCAGGCACTGCACAGTTTTGCCTTTGTTTAGTGGGGTGATGGACAAAACCAGCTAATACTGCAAAAATCTCTACCGGCTCCAAAACAGAAGTCGTAGTCTTGGTCTTTCAATCTCACTTTTGCTAGCAGAAATTATCCCTGAAAGGTAAATCAAGCTTCACATTGGTACATAGTGTATCAGATACCAATGACAGGGCCCCATATCTGAACCAGAATGGAGGTGTTTGCAACTAAGGGGCATGCAATGTTTCAACTATGCAGTGTGTAACTGAGGAAATAAATGCAAGGTAATAAAGAAAAGGCTAGCCAGCAATAATCTGAGTAATTCCCCCCTTTGGGGTGATTTTTAAAAATGTATAGTTGAACTCTAAATGTGAACTTTCAAAGATAAGATACACTGATTACTGTACAAAATCACTACAGTATAGTGATGCTATATGTCATGGAGCTGAAGGAACTTTTCCCATAGTTCATGCTATTTAAGAAAAATTATTTAGTACTAATTTGAATTTACTATTTCTAAGAGAAGATCATGCATGCAGGTGAAACAAGAAATATCTTTACAAATTGGGTCATTCATCTCAAGCAGAATTACTTGGCTATCCTACTTGCATCTCTTTAGACTCCTCTATCTGATGATGTGAAGATTACTGCATGACACATTTAATCTGGCAGTTGGGTTTTTCTGAAGATGCAGAGACTGCAAGAAACTTTCCTAAATTGACAGACCTTCTGTACGGAGTTCAGTGAACTGTCAGACAGGACTGAAAAACAAGTGTCACAGCAAGGCTTTCAAATTCAGGTAGTTCTTCCCTACCACATCCCGAGGCTGCTGCAATTCAAGCAGTACCCTTGCCTGACGGTGTTGAGGTGCACATAGTCACAGGTACTCAGAAATGTTGCATTTCATAGAATCTTTTCAGTTGAGAAAGACCTACAAGTCCCAACATTATCTGACCAAGTTTGGTCCTAAATCATGTTCCTTAGTACAGCATCTATGTGTTCCCTCAGAGGCCACCTTAAAAAAGCAAAAATCCAAATCAATGAGCAAGTGATTGTACATGTTCCAAATAGGTCACAAACATTTAGTTTGAAAAATCATCTCTATTACTGTTGTGCCTGTTTAAACAGGCTGAGGAAAAGAAATGTTCAGTGGTTATCTGGTTTTGCCAGTTCTGTTACAGGTTAATAAGCACTTTGACAGGTCTTCAGGTTTGCATCTGGGGGAAAAAAAAGCACACAAAAAGAAAATTCAGTACGTAAGTCTACTTACCATCACTGAAAGCATTGCTGTAAACAGGGACTATATGTAGCACTTCATCTACAAATCTCCATGTGCTTTCAGAAAGGGTTATTACCCCACTCTTGATGCTTGGAAGAGATGGTGAAGAGGTGCAGTGACTTGGGCAGGAGTCATCCAGCTGGCCAGTGTCAAAACTGTGGATAAATCCCAGGACTAATTCTTCATCCCAGAAGCTGCCTCTAAAATAAATAACATAGAGAATTGTGTAACAGAGTGTACTCTCAGGAACAGTGACAGAACATGAGATGAAAATAGATAAAACAAACTGAAATACTGGGAAGTAATTAGATTTAAGACAAGCAATTAACCAAGTGAGATTAAACACTGTGTAGTAAAGAAACTTTAATTTGGCATGACACAAATTTTATTATTGAAATGATGCATTTACTAAATTATGTCTCTATGTCATGTTTTCTGAGTTTTGGTTTCCTAAATGATCAAGGTAATGGCAATGACTCCAACCCTGGAAAGACAGTTTCCTGAAACAGCTTCTGGAAGTAGGCTAGACATACATTTGCAGATCCTGGATATAACTGATGATTATGACTCGTGCATACAAACTAATGAGTTCTGAATCTTAGTTCATAGAATCACAAAACTGTTGAGGTTGGAAGAGACCTTTGAGATCATCGAGCCCTAGAGCTTGCAATCCCACCATTACTGCTAGCTAACTGCATTAATGGCCCTCTTGATCTATGAGTGTCTTGGCACATCAACATTCCAGCTGAAGATCACTGGGACCTTGTGTTTGGACACTACTGTGTACATAGAGCTCTTTGCTCTGTGTAGGCCATGTGGCTGACCACACAGTCCCAGGACTAATGAGTGATTTCCCAGAAGTTTATTTTGCAGCTCTCATATTTTGAGTATGGATGTCATTCATCCCTTCAGAAAATCAGTGGAAAGAGCCAGTCCTGAGGGAGTCAACTCCTTCAGCCCTAGATAATAGAAGGAATGTACAGATGGAGATAAAGTACTTAACATTTACTTACACATCTCTGCAATTTTCCCTTGCTATTTCTTATGATTCTTTTTCGTAAGATTCTCTTGCAAACTCCTCCCAGTTTACACTACTGCACACAACTGCAAAGCAGAGATAGTCTGATATTCACCCACTTTCTTCTGGTTTTGTTTCAAACAGTCTGCAAGACTTTATTGTCTCTTCAGGCCAGTCATACCTTTAAAATAACTTCATCAGGTGAGTATGTTGCTTAGCTACCTTCGAGATGAAAGTCAGGCTTGAAAAATACTTTGCCCTGGGTTGCAGTCACCTTTCTTTTGTGTTCTGTGTGAATGAATTGTTAAGGTTTAATCACACCTGGCCAGGACTTCACTCGAAGAGCTGGGAAACACAGCCCAGCAGAAGGTTGTATGCCAAGAGCAGAGTCACTCAAAGCCAAGTTTACATCACACGTGCACAGGCATGAAGATGCAAATACTGGACACTGGGATGGATTCCTCAAATCATTGCACAAGTTATCCCAGCATATGGGTCCAGGTCCTTCAATTACCCTTGCCCACAGCAGTAGCATCATGAAACACCAGTCATTAAGTGTCCCCTGCCCTGTGCTGCAGCAGGAACACCTGTCCCTCTCAGAGGGCAGTGGGGTGGCCACACAGCAAGCCTGGGGTCTGCTAAGTTACCTGGGTGGAAAAGGGTTGGTTGTTGCCCACATCTTGACAAGGCAGAGGGCCTCCCCCTGCAGAAGTGCCAGGGATCCTGCTCCAGTGCACACGTTTCCCGGGATGCCAGATGAATTATGGATGAGTCAGCCAGAATTTTTCCATGTACCTCCACTGCTGCACAGTGCTCATCACCAGCTGAGCTGTGGTTTTCAGCCACTGTCTGGGCCTAGTGCTTCTAACACTAAAGAAGAAAACCAAAATTGCTCTTGGTTTTCTGATGGAGTGCTCTATGGCAGGGCGGGGGGAATCCTGATGCTTATAAAGTGTTAGGCCCCTGTGTCTGCAATGTTTTGCTGAATTGCCTAGCATGTGTTAGAAATCATTTGGTTCTTTCTGCCTGTTTTGCTCCTCTGTCCCTCCCCCTAGCTGAGTGTATTGACAGAGTCAATTAGAAGAGAGAGTAGCAATGCTGAAACTGATTTGAATTTTAACCAGAATCTGCTAGCAGTTAGAGCTATCTACAGAGGGCTGAGGGCAGACAGTTACTCAAGGGCCTACTCACTGTCCTTGTATGCTAGAACTCATCTTTTTAAAAATCTATTTATTTTATTACAGTCCTTGGCTAGATTTAGATTAATTTCTATTTAGCAACTGTTGATTTATTTCTCTGTTCCCTGAGCATATGAAGTGCATGTGGTCTTAATCTGTGGTGATTGTGGAAAAGAAACAGTCCAGTTCTGGAAATATTTGCTCTGAGACAAAGCACAAAGTCCTTCTACAGCAGCATTTGATATGTCTTCTCTGAAAGACTACAGCTTTTGTAAATGCTTGCAGTGATTAAGCAGTACTGATGTCAAACTATACAGCATGGGAGACTAAGCATTAAATCATGTCTTATTATAACTTTCTATTATCTGCATTCAAGTTGCATCCAGAAGTCCCAATCAAGAGAGACTTCATCTATGCTAAACACTACATTCATGGAAATGAGAGTTTGCAGTAGAAAATACTGAGTCTAAAATAGAGACCATGAAATATACCGATGTGAAGTCGAAGAAATTAAACGAAGATCCCCACCAGCTCTTTACCTAGACACAATCAGTAGGCTACTTGTCTATGTTCAGAGAAGTCTGAGCTGATGTTTATCTTCAGACAGTCTGAGAGCTCAGTGATTTTAATCAGAGAGAAGCAAAGGAGTGTTTTTCCCTGGATGCATATATGACTCCTGAATCCAGCCCTGAAGATGAACGATGTATTGTTTTACAGGCTAACATGGCAGAGATGGGACAGGAAGGACTATAGGACGATCATGCTTTTGGGAAGGCCATAACCAGCATCTCCCAGAATTGCTCAGAGCAGAAAAAGACTCCTTTATTTGCACAATCCTCCCTTAAGAGCTATTCAAATGCAGATGTCCCAGTCAGCCCTTTAGACCTCTCTGATCTGGGATAGTTGCATTTGGCCCTATTTGCATAGCATATCATCTCAATTACTCATGCACACATTTCGTGACACCTTTGCCATACTAATTAAAAGGGCTTCTGTGGCCAGAATATGATCCGTGCACAATACTTTGATGAAGTTAATTTATCTTTACCCTGAAATACTCTATCGACCTTATTTCTAGCTTTCACCTCCTACATAGGATGTGGCTATGTCTTTGGGATGACAGAACCCCTCACAGTTAAGAAACTGCACAGCCCACTTGTTCATCATCAGGTTCCCTATTAGTTTTGGGTTTTTTTTTAAATAAACTAAAGAGACTGATCATAAGTCTCTTACCATAAGCTAGCTTTGCTTAGGTATCATGGAGCTCTTATTGCTCCTTTGTGAAGCCTCAATTGTCAACAACATTTTTCTCAAGCGTAGGCACCAGAACAAGACACACTATAATGTTGCTGTAATATCACCTCTTTACTCCTACAGAAGGTATTCTACATCCAGGGATCACATCAGTTTCCTTAGTCACCATGTTGTTCTGGCAGCTCCTGTACTGTGAGCTGCCCACGTGATGAGATTTGTTGCTAATTCTTGGAATCCTGTGATTCATTCAAAGCTGTCTGCACTGCTGCAGTCAGAGTGGGCCTGTATGCAAGTGAGAGAGAAGTCACTTCTAAGTCACCTTTCATTTTTTTGCCTTTTGACTACATCAGCATAGCACTTGCTGAGGTGGCCAGAGGCAGTGTGGCAGTACAGCAGTTCCTCTGCAGACCACTATTTAAATGTTTCTGTTGTCCTGTGGAAAAAAAAAAAAAACAACCACCCCACATGTAGTCAATACACTTAGTCACTGAACAAACTTCTGTACTGGCCTGAATTACATCCAGTTTGCCATGCTGCAAAGGCTCCATAGGGCAAGGTTTCCTGTGGGACACAGTGATGGCGTAACTTCCTTGAGGAGGAGGCAGCTCCTTTTTTAGAGACATGAGTATCTCTAAGTAAACAAACAGAGATAAAAGGTGGCAATCAAAGAATAGTTCTCTTGATTCCTTTCAATATGAACATAAAAGGCTATGTTTAGAAACCTGTGCAACAATGCAAGGTTTCTATAAGCATATTTACTTACCCAGAAGATGTTATTGTACTATGTAAAGTTTAGACAAAACCAAATCAAAGCATTACAGAAGTAGTTGTGTCCTGTGTAACCCTGTAAGACAACAAAATAGAATGCCTTTAGTCTGACAAATTAGCTTTTATTTAGCAGATTTGCAGACAAAATAGTTGTTCTCAATTCTCAAATATTCTATTAGGTTTTGTATCTTAGTTATATGTTGCATCTAAGTAAAAAATACTACATTCATGCAGGATATAAATAGATTGCAAAAGACTAGAGCATGCAATGTTGTCTTGGCTTAAATTCTCTTTGTCTGAGATTGCAGAGGCAGTATCCACAAAGACCACAGCTAAGACAGCAGGTTGGCTCTTTAACTCTTGGGGCAGGCTGTTAAAATTTTGATTTAGTGTTGTGCCAACAGATAAAGCACAAAGGAAAATTAAAAAGGAAGATGTACACACACACAAATACCAATGTAAGGTCACTGCAAGCTGGGGCAGAGAGTGCCAAAAGTTTTCTGAGGGAACTTTGTTCAAGAGATTGGTGTAAACTTCATTTACACCAATAAACCATAAAATATGGCATAGCTTACATACTTGCATTTTAATAATGGTGCTGGAAACCAAAACATGTCTATCTCAATAGAAAATAGACACAATTTATTCTCAATTCAGTACCTGTTTATCCCTGTCCTGGGGTTCTGGTACCAGAACCAATACAATAAGGAAAACAGTAACATATGCTCCAAGTTGCTATGTAGGTACTTCATTCACTGTGCCTAACTGAAAATCTGGGGACTGTCTATTTTTTGCATTCTGACTTAAGGTAAGAAATTGCTGAGTTACTGAATGTCTCAGTGGATGCAGAGCTGAACTGTCAGGCTTGTGTCACATGACTTCCAGAGATGACAAAGCACAGAGTTATTGAAACTAAATTGCTCCTATTCAAAACAGGAGCATCTTTGGAGTGTCAGATAGCTGGAGGCTGAATCAGTCCTGCTGAGTTTGCCTGATGTCCAGGAGTGAGAAACGGAAAAATGTTCTCAGATATGAAGCACAGAGCAGTATGGAGCATGGATTCCTCAATAGCATGGGGCATGGCGTGATGATGTAGCCAAACCTCTAACAGCTCTCTGACAGTCCTGCCCCCCTCCCCCATCACCTCCCCACCCTGTGCTTATGGTCCTTTGGTGGAATAGGTCACCCAGCAAAAGTATGGCTCACCTTCTTTAGCAGAGTTAGTTTTCCAGAAGTTGAGGTCCCTTGAAATCCTTGCTGTGAGCTCCAGTGGAACAGGAAGGGAAGCTGCTGGGGTGCATGGCTAGAGAGGAAATGGAGTGGGATTGCCCCTTTAGGCAAAGAGTAATTATTGGATGGGGTGAGATGAGCTGTCTGGTCCCACCGTGGGTCTGGCAGGCTAGGGGTGCACTTGGAGGCATAGGAAGCTTGAACAGGGGAGCAGAAAAAGCAATCCTCCTTTCGCAGCACATCAGTTTAGTTATGAGATCCAGCTCACAACTAAAGAAGTTTCTTGTGACTTGGAGAAGAGCAGAAGACTTCAAAGTCTCTGACACCAACCCAAAGAAAGTTCAGGAGGCCTCAGGCAAGGAAAACCACATAGATACTGATTATTTTGCACAGATCTGTATGTTCGTTGAACTGCCTCAGGAGACATGATCAGTGCTAGCACTCCTCAAATGCATGTGTCCAGTTACTTCCACAATCATACATCTATGAAGAGATACTCTATAATCAGTATAGCTTTATAGGAAGGGAGGGACAAAACCTGTACTTGAGCTAATGAGGAGTGTGGGGTAAAGGAAGATGATAGGAGCCAAGTTGTAAAATGTCTCATTTCTACAGGAGTGTAACAGGGTCTCTGTGCAAGACACCAGGGATAGAACCATCTCTCCAAGATGTTCACATTATGCACAGAGGGAGAACACATGGACCCAATACAGCAGAAGCTGACCATCACCACCTGGGAGCTGGACTGGAGTAACTGGAGGGCCTAGCTCCACCTCTTTTTCATCATATTTCTTCCATGGTGTAATATTTAAAGCCCTTTTGTTCTAGCCTATATCTGTATTTTCTGATTGAAATTAGGTATTCCCCCACCACCAACAGTGCCTCATTTACTTTAGAGAGAAAAATTATTTGCAGTCACTGACCCTATTTTTGCTATTACAAAATCATTTAGCAGTATGCTAGACTTCACCTGCTGAGCTAACCCCACATTAATGAAGCAAAATGCAAGTGATGTGCTTGTCTCTGCTGACCCCAACTTTGAAAACTATTTTTTTTTCTTTTCTTACTTCTCATCTTTGACAAAAGAGATGTAGACATAAGCTTAGAAGTCAGCAGGTACATCTGCCTGTCTGTCAGGTGACCTGAATCCTACTTTTGATTACCTACACTTTCAATACATTGGATACTGAGAATCAGTGGTGCTGTAGGAAATGATAGATGATGCCAGTTCAGCTAATTAGTTCCATATTCCTCTACTGAAATCTTTCCCTCCTTTCCCTTAACTCCCTCTCCTTATGATTAAATTCTCCCCTTCCATCTTGCTGATTTGTCTGAAAACTAGCTTTGATCTTAAAGGAGATCTTCTTCAAGAGAAGCGTGGCCAGCAGGGCAAGGGAGGTGATTCTGCCCCTTTACTCTGCTCTCGTCAGACCCCACCTGGAGTACTGTGTACAGTTCTGGAAC
>VWZE01025795.1:309137-344985 GCA_013396675.1 Eubucco bourcierii | reverse complement strand
CCCTCTCCTTATGATTAAATTCTCCCCTTCCATCTTGCTGATTTGTCTGAAAACTAGCTTTGATCTTAAAGGATGTATGTGCATCCATCAGGCTTCAGACAGTGGAAAGAAAAGTCTTTGAAAACATCTTTCCAGCCCACGCTGGCAAGCTTTCTCCTACAACTTCTCCTTTTTACAGTGCAAGACTTCACAGACCAATTCCTAAAGATATTAAGACTCACTTAAGACCACTTCACTTTCACGCACTCTTAACACTTTTGTTCCCTCTGTCCTTCAGAGTCTCCATGAACTTTCCTGTAGCTTGCTCACCATTATTCTCAGTATTCATGAGATTTCCTCATTTCCTTGGCTCATTTCTCACCAAGACTAGTACCACAACTCACATATGGAAGTACTTCCAAGCCTCTTTTCTGTCTTGCATTACTGACATTCTGCTACCTACTCTTACTGCATCACTGAAACTGCTCTTGTGACTTCTGCTTCCCTAAATGATGTTGTCTTTATTTATATCTTCACTGATCCCTGTCTCTTACTTTTGTCATCTCTGCCAACTTTATCTTTCATTTCAACACTTTCTCTCTTTGGCTTTCACAACTCCATCCTCACTTCTGTCTTTTGACAGCTGATGCTTCCTTTTCCATTCCCATTTGCCATGGAAATCTCAGCAGGCTTTCTCTCTTCTGGCTCTCCTTGTGGATCAGTAACCAGTTACATTGGCAGCATTCTGCATCAGTGATGTGTGCACTTATCTTGGTCTCTTCATCCATCCAAACCTACATTTTAGCCACTATATCTTCTTGGGAAAGTGCCTTTGATAATTTGACTTTCACATGGCTGCTGCTGAACTTCTGGGGAGCCTCCTGAAGTGCTACTGCAATCCCTCTACCCTGTTTATATGCAATGTCCTTCCTTTTGTCCTATGCTGTTGCTTGGACTAATCAAAGCCAGTTCTACCCCAAGGCAGCCAGACCATGTTCAAGCTTTTCCCTCAAAGCCACTGCACTCTTCCTTCCCTTTTCATTTCCTCTATATCCATATGGGAGAGGTTTGGAGGTTCTCCTTCCTCCCTATGACAAACCAAAAGTCGATACAATTATTCTTGCCCATTTTCTCACCTGTCTAAATCCCTCTCCAACTCCCTTTTTCACCGCCCTTCATTCACATTTGAATTTTCTTCCCCCTTCACAGTCACACCCTCTTCTGATAACTTTTACTTATGCCATGCATTTCTTCTGCTTTATCAGTGGTGCAAACATTAATCCTTCTGAAATTTGTTGCCACTCCTTGTTTCATACTCATTTTCATTCTGCCTAAATAGATGCAATATAAATTTTAAAGTTTGGGCAAGGTATCTTTCCCTTCCACTCTGCCCCTTTCAGGTCAATTTCAAGAAGCTAGCTAGGAAACTTGAATTAACTCCGAATGTGGCATCTTAAAAGGAAGAAGAAATGCCCAATGTTGATTAAAGAATAATTTGATAAAACTGGAAAAAAAAATCTTTTAGTGCTTGGTTGGGTTATTTTTCCCTGCTGAGGGATTAAAACTTACAATGAACAAACAAACAGAAGCTGATGACAGTCAAGCAATCATGAATATAGGAAAGAAGCTATTACCTGCCTGGAGTACACTAAAACAAATCTTAAAATATTTTCAGGCAATGTGTGTGTGAGAAATTGTGGTTGCATTGCACTGAGAAAGGAAAGCAATACATGACAGGGACTTAGCAGGATAACAGGGGTTTTTTTTTGCCCAGTCCAGCAGTTCCATAGTCTGTTTGAATTTCTGCCTAGTGCTTTCTAATTTAGGGCTTCATCCTCTGAACAGTGCTGTTATATGTAGGTCTGTTAATGCCAATCTAAACAAAGTAATTTTACAGGTCTGGAGCCTTGGAGCCTGATACTCTGTAGGTGTAATTTTTCCATCTCTGCCATAAGCCATATAAATGCTCATAATGTTGGGGGATAACTTGTCCCTCAAAACTCCAGTGACACTTCTGCCTATTACTTGAAGCAATGAGTAAGCCTGAATACAAGTTTGGATGTGCTTGAAAAAATTAGTTTTCTCTTCTACAAATTTTAAAATCAAGATCACCTCTGAATTCCGAGCAGAACAAGTGAGCTATGAAATGTATCAATACAGAACATCTCTGCCATCAGACACCACTTTGGGCACTGCTCTTTGTGCTAGCAGAGGACAGAATCTGAGTGATGGGCATGACAAATCAGGGAGAATAAAACCAACGCATGCAAGGAGAGGGGTGCAGCAGAGAAGGTCTGAGTTACAGAGATGTAATCATGTAGTTACTCAGTTTAGTCATGGAGTAAGATAGAGTGCTTTATGAGTAAACGTGCTTACTTGTCAAATGACTAATCAGCCCATTACAAAGCAGAGCTTCTCTCACGTACTGAGAATAGCAGGACACCTGAAACAAAAGTTACGCATGTGAAGGCTTTTCTAAAACTGGCCAGCAAAATTCCTCTTACCTAGGGGATTTTTTTTTTTGCCCTATTTTTTTACACTGAGGACTGCAACTACATCACTATAGTTAAAACACTTTGTGTTCCTTATCGGGGAGGCTGATAAGCTGTATAAAAAGGATGCACAGCAGCCTATTCCCATTGTGCATTAGATCACTGTAAAATGATAGACAATACACACATTTTTATAGATATTAAGTGCTTTACAGGGTGCTTAAAGATAAAACAGGGAGATCAAACACTGCCTCGGTCAGGACTGAGAGCTTTGTAGTGCCTCAAGGGAAAAGAAAGCCACACTCCCTGAAGAAAGGGCTCCTCACAGTGCAAAGATGTTCCTCTCAAGCAGGGGACCTTGAAGGGTCTCAGTCCAGAGAAGGCAGGGTGGGAGGCAAGAAGGTTGGCCCTGCTGTCAGCCATTTCCCAGGGTGGCAAAAAATAATCATATGTGACATCAATGGAGAAGCTAAAAAGCCTGGAGGGCATGCAGGGGGCTGCCTGGAGGACTGGAGGGGCTTGACTGGAGGCATAGAGGAAGCTAAAAGGAAAAGTTCCCTTTACCTACTGCATAGCTGTAGTGGGGGGACCTAGGGAATTAAGGCAGCTGTACGTTATTTTCTCTCCTATGTACACATAACGTACATATACGTTATTAAAAATAAATCTTAGCCTCCCCCTCCCCATGACATAGGCCAAGACAAAGTGACTCAGTCTCTCTCTACAGGAGTAGATCTCAAAGCAAAACACAATCTCATTAGCACAACGACCCAGGTTACTCATCCACAGGTTCTGCAGCCTCCTTCCAATCCCCTTCTCTCTTTGGTGTGCCATTTATTTAGTCCCAGAATGCTTTACTCCAAATGAAGGCTGTTGTCACAGCTAAGAAACTTCATCTCCCCAGAGTTTGCATTCCTCGATTAAAAATTGCTGCAAGCCAGCCTTTCTCTCCTTGTGAGCAAGGGCAAGGGTTCCAGCTCATGCCATTCAAAACCCACTTTCTGATTCCTTAATAAACATGTTCCTTGAACCAGAGGGAAGGGCTGGAAAGACTCTGGAGCACAGTGCTTCACTCAGTCATATGTACTAATTGCTTAAATTAACATATACCAAAAGCAAGTGATTTCCAAGAGTTAGATCTAATGTCTGCTCTATTTTTCCACCTTGGTAGTTTCTAATAACAATTCTAGCACAACTGGGAGCATCAGCAAGTTTGTTTGTTGAAAGAAAAAAAAATAATAGAAGAGAGAGAGAAAAAGGAAAACAACTGAAAAGAGTGAAAAAGGATTACTTACAAATGATGAAGCAGGAGACAATGTAAACCAGTTTGACTAGGTGTGACTGAACAAACATTGACAGACTACAGCAAGTTACTGCAAAAATCGTATGAGACAAATCTCAGCTCCTTTATCACTGCACAGAGCAAAGTGTTACTTTTAGCAGGATTCCCTTGGCTCAGCCCGGGGTTTGTGCAGCCCCATTATTGGGATACAGGCCTTGCCAGTGGGTGTATTTTAGCCTTTTAATGACACATTTGAGGTGCTTGTTTTGAAAGCAGATCTGAGATGCTGGACTGTAATTGTACCAATGTGTTAGATTTGGCTCAGTGTAAAATTTCTTAGCAGCTAAGCTGATGACTGGAGCTAATTCACTAGCCATGGTACATGTGCAATACAAGCTTTATTTTAGCCTCAGAACACATAAACACAAGGTGAACAGAATTAGAAAGTCTTAAAATTAGGCTCCTCTGTTTCTCCACCAAACACAGTCAACTAAATGAAACCAACAGTATACCAGAAACAAAAGGCTATTTTTCATCTCCTTTTTTTTTTTTTGTTTAATGTCCAAGATACCTTGGAGTACTAATCCATATCACGTACAAAGAGCCTGTAAAAACTTCCTTCTAAAATTATAACAACAGAAGAAATTAGGTCAGCTGCTAAAGTGTAGGTTGAATATAATCAAGTTATAGCACCCATGGGACACAAAAGGTAGTGCTTTCTGCATTTGCATTTCATCAAATTACGCAGCTGATTGCTTGTGGGAGGAATTCAAGGCAAACAATACTAAGACAGGATTTGCCAAAATACTGGAAAACTGTTTGATCATTAATCCCATTTGCTAAGACTGTGATTAGGGTAATTGCTCTGTATTTCTTTCACAAACAGGCTGTCCATGGGGGGATCAGGAAGGTCTATGCCCCACCTCCATGAAGTGGAGTGCAGCTTAGTTGACTCTTGGTGCAATTTTTTTCCCCCTGAAGCACCAAATACCTGCCCCTGTAGAGACACAATTCTAATGACTGGATATTGATAGCCCAGTGCTGTCATTTTAATTGTATCTCATTTTCTTTCTAGGTGATCAGTCGTTCTTTGGAGTGAATTTTTAAAGTAGTTAGTAGTAGGAACATTGAGCAGGGGTGTGGATGGACTTCAATAAAAGCTGAGCTTCTGAAATGCCACCCAGTATTTGAAAACACAGCTTTTCTTTGCTGTGGCTAGTGGCAGCAATAGCACACAAGATCTCTGGCTGTCTCAGTGGCTGTGACATGTATTGATACTGCCTCTCACTTTGGCTCTAGCTTCCTGGGGTTTTTTTATTACACAGCTGCATAAAAAGGTTCTTGTCTGAAACTGAAGCAATTTGAAAACTCTTGTTTTAATTACTAGCACATGCATTTCTGTGACACACATCCCTGTGGAATTTGGGCATTGCTACTTTAATTTAGAAGCACTGATATCATTCTAATGAGCATAGACTACATAAGACAGAACAAGGAGTACAGTTTATCTTCTCACTCCCTGCAGATTAAAAACTCCCTTGGATACTATAGCATTCTCTGGAACAGTGGCTGTGAAAGTTGTCTTGTGGTTTGGGTTTTTTCCCCCCGTGCTTATTAGTAAGTAAACGTAAAATGTGCTCAGTTTACAAGAAAACAAAAAAATCCTGTTCTTCCTGTCAGACCTACAGGCTCATCCTATGCTTCAGAAATCCACTGGATTCTTTCCCTCTCAGATCACCATCTGCAAGGGTTCTGTAGGATAAATTTATGCCTTGTTTACATTGCACAACAATACCGTCTTCAGTTTCTGCACTCAGTGTGTGCACACAACATGGAATTGCATCCAGTCCATTTGTTCTCTCTCTCTCTGTTATGTTGTTTCTGAAGAGCCAAGAGGATTAAAAAAAAGCAGCAAACATTTGATGTTGTTATTAAACCCAGTTCATCTGACTTTAAGTAAACAAAGTAATAAATCTATTACGAAATAAGATGCAACTTTTACAGTTGCTGTCCAGGAGAGACACGTGCCTTAAGGAAGAAAGAAATGGAGGCAGTTTATGCCAGAGGCATTCCTGAGAAAGGTAAGGAGGTATGCAAATAGAAATCTAATCTGGCTCTGACGTAGGTGCTCGGGCAGAAAGCTATTGTTAGACAAACACGTTGTTCCTGAGCAGCAGAACTAACGAAGCCTGATTTCCTACGGATTTGTGTCCTTTGTCCCACATCTCTTTCTCCACCACAATAATCCCAGCCCTCCTCGTGCCTCTGATGACACTGCCACTACCAAGAGACAACAGACTCTGGGGTTTGTCTGGAACTATGAAAATACTCCCTGTTGGCACGTGCGAGCTGGCTGGTTAGCTGGCTGGCAAGTGACATGCTGTGGCTGACATCCTCTTGCCTTTTCTTCAGTCGAGGCAGTAACCTGACTCTCTGCCCCTCATCCTGCTGACAGATTTCATGAAATGCTTAACAAAAAACTTGTCTAACACGATCACTCTTTCAACTTTAGATAAAACCTGATTTGCCAAATGGTTACAAAAATTATTAGGTACGGGGCAAACACTGATTGCATAAGCTTTGTTTCCACAGGAAACTAGATTCAGAAGTTCAGCTATTTTTCTCTTAAAAACCAACAACAACGAAAAACATAACAAGGCTATGTAGGAAGTTTTCCCACAGTCATTTTCAGCTGCAGTACTTTGTTTAGGAAACAGTGACTGACCTGCTATCTTACACTCCAAGTGAATGATTAATTTTTTTAATAAAACAATGTGTGAAGGATTCTAATGCTGCTGCTAACACTGAGATTTTTTATATGGATAAATAATTCTAGTCTACTGCACAATCATGATTGCCCCTTTCCAAAGGAAAACATTCTGCCTCCTCTGTGGTCTGTTTCTCTGCACCTCTCCATTTCCAGCCTGTTGGACTGCATCTACACACTGTCTGGACTTTAGACCACATTAGGCAATAAACATTGTCTGCTTGAGTGCTCCCTTATGGCATATTTCATTGAATCATGACCTCATGTTTTGGTCTTCTTGTTTATTCCACTTTCTTCAGTACACACTCCCAATGTTCTTTACCAAGCTGCCAGTTAACGACCTTCTTTAAATGGCCTTATCTATTTCTCCCCAGGAAACCTACACAAAGAATAACTAAGGACAACCAAGTGAATATCTCTAATCACTTAATTTCCCCTATTCATCATATCTTAACACCTCAGTCACAGCAACTCTTGCCTTGGTTGAAGAGGGTAGGGTAACAGCAAGATGTTCAGGAACAGCAAATATGTCATTTCATCAATGGCAAAACATAGTGTGGCCAGCAGTGTTAGGTTAAGAGCAAAGCATGAGAAAACAGGCTTGCAGTGCAGCCTTGCAACATCTGAAAAATGGATGATGGTGTTAGAATTCATGCCCTCAAAATGGATGCAACTTCCTATCAGTCTTCAGAAGGGCCAAGTCTGGATGTTGAAATACTGCTCCAGATCTCCAACAACAGGTCTTTTAAAGGACCAGGACAGTCAGGAGCAGCAGAGATGCCCCATGGCGGTGCCCAGACTAAAGAGCCAGGTACTAAGGCTGTGTTGAAATTAGTTGACTTTTGCAGTTTGAGACCAAGAAGGGAAGGCACAAATCATAAAGGCAGGTTGAAACAGCTGTAAAACGACCAAACTGCTTATCGATCAAGGATTTTGGCACTCTTAAGAAGTGGCTTACATAGCACTGTGAGAAACTCCTTTGTTCAGATTGTATGTACAGACATTGCTCTGTGCACAAACACTAGGGTTGGGCACAGTGAATGCAGAATGCTGCACGTGTGCAGAAATATAGACACACTTACCCTTTTTCACCTTTGGACTTTCCAGGAGCTGGACAGGAGGTTCACCACGCTGTAGTGAAGTAAACAGCACCTAGGCTCTTCCTAGGATTGTTCATCTGCTGAGGACCTAGCAAGAAGAGAGGATAATTGAAATACAAATTAACTTTATCTATAACTAGATGTTTACGTATATTAAAAATAAGCTGTAAAGGAATTTAAAGGATGATTTAAAGATGAAAATAAGGCTTAGTGCATTTCAGGATGTAGATGTTTCTCCTCTCAAACTCATGCTGTATTGAGGAGAGCAGACCATTAGCACTGCCTTCAGTTTCACAGAGAATGGATGCATTGGCAGAGGATTAGAAGGAAAAAGAAAAAAAAAAATCACATTTTTCATACTCCTTGAACTAATGTTTGGGGTTTTTAACTATTGAAATTACAGTAAAAATATGGTGACATGGTCCTGACACTTGAACAAATGCATATTGGTGACAAAGGACATGGACAAGGCTGACAAAGGACATGGACAAGGCTGAGGTGCTCAATGACTTCTTTGCCTCAGTCTTTAACAGCAAGGGCTCCAACCACAATGTCCAAGTTGCAGAGGGTAAAAGTGAGGACTGGGAGCAGGCAGATCTGCCTGCTATAGTAGAAGATGATGTTTATGAGCTCCTAAGAAACCTGAATGTGCACAAGTCCATGGGGCCTGATGAGATCCACCCACGGGTCCTGAGGGAACTGGCAGATGAAGTTGCCAAACCACTGTGCATCATATTTGAAAAGTCATGGCAGACTGGTGAAGTTCCTGCTGACTGGAGGAGGGCAAACATAACACCCATCTTCAAGAAGGGTAAAAAGAATGACCCTGGAAACTACAGACCAGTCAGCCTCACCTCTGTGCCTGGCAAGATCATGGAGCAGATCCTGCTGAAAGTCCTGCTAAGGCAAATGGAAAACAAAGCAGAGGTGATTGGTGGGAACCAGCATGGCTTCACCAAGGGCAGATCTTGCCTGACAAATTTAGTGGCTTTCTATGATGAAGTCACAGCGACAGTGGACAAGGGAAAGGCAGCTGATGTCATCTACCTGGACCTGAGTAAAGCATTTGACTCTGTCCCACATGACATCCTGGTCACCAAACTGGAAAAGCATGGACTTGATGGATGGACCACTCGCTGGATAAGGAATTGGCTGGATGGTCGAACCCAGAGAGTGGCGATCAACGGCACAATGTCCACCTGGAGACCAGTGACAAGTGGTGTCCCTCAGGGGTCAGTGCTGGGACCAGTGCTGTTTAACATCTTTGTCAGTGACATGGACAGAGGAATGGAGTGCACCCTCAGCAAGTTTGCAGATGACACCAAGCTGTGTGGCACAGTCGACTTGCTAGAGGGCAGGGATGCCATCCAGAGGGACCTGGACAGGCTGGAGAGGTGGGCCCAGGCCAACCTCATGAAATTCAATAAGGCCAAGTGTAAGGTCCTGCACCTGGGTAGGCACAATCCCAAGCACAAATACAGGCTGGGTGGTGAATGGCTGGAGAGCAGCCCTGAGGAAAAGGACCTTGGAGTCTGGGTTGATGAAAAGCTCAACATGAGCCTGCAGTGTGCACATGCAGCCCAGACAGCCAACCGAGTCCTAGGCTGCATCAAGAGAAGCGTGGCCAGCAGAGCAAGGGAGGTGATTCTGCCCCTTTACTCTGCTCTCGTCAGACCCCACCTGGAGTACTGTGTGCAGTTCTGGAACCCTCAGCACAGGAAGGACATGGAAGTGTTGGAGCGGGTCCAGAGGAGGGCCACAAAGATGATCAGAGGGCTGGAGCAGCTCTCCTCTGAGGACAGGCTGAGAGAGTTGGGGCTCTGCAGCCTGGAGAAGAGAAGGCTTCGAGGGGACCTGATAGTAGCCTTCCAGTATCTGAAGGGGGCCTACAGGAAGGCTGGGGAAGGATTATTTACAAGGTCCTGCAATGACAGGACAAGGGGCAATGGGCTTAAACTGGCAGAGGGGAGATTTAGACTAGATGTTAGGAGGAAGTTCTTTACAGTGAGGGTGGTGAGGCACTGGAACAGGTTGCCCAGGGAGGTTGTGGATGCTCCCTCCCTGGATGTGTTCAAGGCCAGATTGGATGAGGCCTTGAGTAACCTGTACTAGTGGGAGGTGTCCCTGCCTATGGCAGGGGGTTGGAACTAGATGATCCTTGAGGTCCCTTCCAACCTTACCATTCTATGATTCTATATAATGTTGTCATACCAACTCCAGTAAAAGTTTCCAGATAGCCAAATAATAAACAGCCATTTCCTTCCAGTGTTTATATAAAACTACAACTGAGGTAAGTTCCCTATGGAATCTTGTCTTTGTTGGTTCATGCTAGTCTCCCAGATTTCTTTTTGCTTCAGCTGGATCACTGTTCCAAATCCTAAAATTTCTGGTAGTCAGGAACATCTTTATAACTCCTGGCCTAAATGTACTTAATGGCAAGTCTCTGTCCTACACCTGAAAAAGTTCTTCCCTTTTTCTTGTGTTTGCTACTAACTTAGTATCCTTTAGAGCATGTCCAGAGTCATCTTAGGTTCATTTTTCACTTGTTAGACTAAATGAATCATGTTTCTGAACATCTTAGTAATCTTTCTACAGAATACTTACAGCTTGAAATAGTCTTTCTTGGACACCAGCGAACGGAACTCTCTTAGTCTTGCCGTCATGAAGTTACAGCATTATCTTTGTAACTTCTTCAAGTTAGATTATGTGGAACCTGAAACCAAGATCTATTGCATTTCTTTTGTCTACAAAGTTTGTTATACATTTTTTATCAAAGAAAGCTGCCAAATTAGTCTGGCACAGTCTACCCTTGGTAAAACTACACTTTTTGTCATACATTTTTCCAAATACTCTTTCATTTATATTATTTGAGAGGCACACACATGCACATACACACACACACCCACCCCACACCCCCCTCCCACAGTCTAGTGGAGGTAGTAATCCACAGTAAATGAAATTGGACATACCAGGGAAAGGGCTCAGAGAATCATAATTGTCATACAGATCATATGTGGCTTCTGAAGTCAGACCAGTTAAATAACACTGATCACTCACCAAAAAGAATGAAATCAAGATTCTGGCAACAGCCTCTGTGAGCCCAATGCATCACTGAAAGAAAGTCTGTGCAATACCTCTTGCTGGCACTTAGCTGTATTTATCAATCTCTTTCACAAAACCTGGCCTCTATGGAAGCAGAAACCACAAATAAACAAACAAACAACCCCCCCCCACCAAAACCCTCCACACAACAAACAACCACCACACAGGTCTCTTGCAACAAGGTTTAAATGCAGCAAATCTATTATGCTGGGTAGCTAGGAACTCATTACTGAATTCACCATTCTTTGTCTTCGGAAAGGCTAGAATTCATCCTGGGAGAAAAGCCCTTCAGCCCTCGGGATCCCAGCAAAAGATTAGAGCCTCTTTTTATCATTCAAAAGGCCTATTTCATCCCCACTGCAGAAAAGATTATGCCAAGGGCCATTGTTTCCTATCCTCAGGCAGGCTGAGATCTCTTCTGAGAAGGCAGAAATTTTAAGTGCTTGCAGCTCTGATAGGTAACACTATGAAAACCAGGCAGGAACTACTTCTCTGCTCTTAAAAGCTGGATTCTCCGGTATAATTATCCCAGCAGGAGCTGGAATTTGGAGGACTCATCTGAGTGTGGGATAGAGCGAGGCACAAATGCTGGTGTGTCCCCCTCCCCCAGCCCTAAATGGAGCAGAGAATGAGGCACCTCCTTTCTCCAGCACCACAGATATCTTTCCCAGCAAAAGAATCAGTGTGCTCTGTGTGCGATGATTTGGCGCTGACATAATGCTTCCATATAGTCTCTGAACATGGGAATTTGGGCACAGACCCGTTAAACCATCCTTGCCTGCATAGCTGCTGTCCAAAATTGCCTCGTCACTTAGCAACTAACATGCTACCTGCTATCACTCATAGGCCTTCTTTAACATTACCATTTCTTGAGTTTCTCCCTTTCATTATATGTATGTATTTCAATTATTGACCCCTTGCTTGCAGTGCTTCAAGAAGCAATTCACTTTTGTCTCTGGCTCTTTTTTTGACTGTCTATAGTATATTCTGTCTCATGAATATAATTACAGCTCGTCATAATTTACCACCACATCTACTAGCTCACCTGTTACTTTAGTAAGAGCAATTAGCAAGGAACAATCATCCTTTGGTAGTTTGTAAAGAAGCCTCAAACACAGTACATTAGAGCAATATGAAATATCTTAAGAAATAATTGACCCCCCACCCCATGCACCAGTTACAATTTTTCACACCAAGCCTAAGGTAGACTTCCCATACCTGCAGTAAAACATTACATTCCAGGGCAAAAGAAAAGCACACTAAGTAAACCTCCATTTTCTGGATTAACACACTTGAAGGGAACAGGCAGCTACACATGCTGCAAAGGCAGTTGTTAAGCAGCAATTGTCTGTCTCTAGTGCTGGGACTTGTCCAAGAGTAAAGAGGAACTGCATACCTTAATCTTAGTTTAGGGACCAAAGCAACTAGCTTTGCTTATGTTTTATTTTGCTGTTGCTACAGCCTTATCTATTTGGTATCTGAGATATTTATACAGCACACAGATTTCTAGCACCTTGCAATTTCACANTCTGTTTATACTTGATCTTGTGGTTTGCTTTGCTCAGAGGTATTTGAGTACCTCGGGGTCTTGTGGTTTTGCTGCATGTGGCCATGCACTAAACAGTGTACAGAAATATTTAAATCAGTATTTGAAATACAATTTGTACAAAAACTTAAACAAGCATCAATCAGAAGACAGATCATGAAACCTTCACACAAATAAGCATTTAACTTTAGTGAAAAAGTAAATGCTTGTAAAAGAGTCTTTGGTCATATTCTAATGCATTAAACACTGTTTTGTTAAGAAATACATTAAATCTCTCATTAAGAACTGAAAACCTACCCTCCCCTCCTTCAAGTCTTCCTACAACTTGGGGTGGGGGGGAGAAATAAATCTCAAAACTACTTATTACATGTGAAAGAATCCAAAATGTATTTATTGAATGACATACTGAATATCTGAACTCGGGAACTGCAAAGGAAAATGAGCTGGAAGTATCCAAGTACAGAACTATGCTTTTAACTTATTTTTCTTTTTTTTCCTGTTCAGTAATGGCAGAGAAAGAAAACACCTTTCAAAACACTGGCATTTATGTAAATGGAAATGAGGTTTCTATTAAACATTTACCTTTCACAGTAAGCCTATTTTTGCTTTGTCAGCTGGTGATTACCCACTGTTTTCTCTATCAAACAGGATTAGCTTCCTCAGACTCCCCATCCCCCAGTTAACCACACTTTATGAATCATCAACTTCAGAACATGTCAGGTATGGTCAGACACCCCAGGGCAAACAGGATCCTGTTTGAAATATGACAAGTTAACTTAGTTGGTTGCTTAGCTGACAGCATGCTGTTAAATTTTCTGATGTTTTGCATTTTTACCGAATAGGAAAAAGATAATTATCTCAGTGTTGGTTTAGTGGGCTACTGTATTCAAGTTTTGGAGGTTTGTTTGGTTTTGTTTGTTTGTTGGGTGGGGTTTTTTGTTTGTTTGGTTTTGAGTTTTTTTTTGTTTTTTGTTTTTTTTTTTTTGAGAGTGAGCTGTGGTCACAGGTATCCCTAAATCTGATTATTAAATATGAAAGAGCTCACACAGAGGAGCATGCTGCAATGCACAGACTGGGAGGTGACTAGGGGAATAAACCCAAAAATCAAATCACAAGCTTCTCAAAAAAGCTTAATTTTAAAACAAGGCTCCTTTTTTAGAGGAAATAAAAATATTAAGATGTCTGCAAGAATTTCACAGAACCACAAAATCACAGAATTAACCAGGTTAGAAAAGACCTCTAGGATCAAGTCCAACCTATCACCTAACACCTAATTAACTAAGCCATGGCACTAAGTGCCTCATCCAGCCTCCTTTTAAACACCTCCAGGGATGGCAACTCCACCACCTCTTCGGGTAGCCCATTCCAATGGCAAATCACTCTTTTCATGAAGAACTTCTTCCTAATGTCCAGCCTAAACCTACCCTCTCACAGTGTGAGACTGTGTACTCTCCTTTTGTCACTGATTGCCTGGGAGAAGAGACCAATCCCCACCTGGCTACAACTTCCTTTCAGGTAGTTGTAGACAGCAATAAGGTCTTCCTTGAGCCTCCTCTTCTCCAGGCTGAACAACCCCAACTCCCTCAGCTTTTACTCGTAGGGCTGTGTTCCAGCCACCTCACCAGCCTTGTTGCCTTTCTCTGGACATGTTCAAGCACCTCACATCTTTCTTAAATTGAGGGGCCCAGAACTGGGTACAATACTCAAGGTGTGGCCTAACCAGTGCTGAGTACAGAAGCAGAATGACTTCCTTGGTCCTGCTGGCCACACTATTCCTGATACAGGCCAGGATTTCCCTATGGACTTCTGGAAGTCTGAACCTTATTTTGCAATTTCCCATCATCGACTTCTATTGAATTTCATCATCTTAAAAGCTTCCTAGCACCCATTACTTCTGAATGGTACAGCAATGTAAGTTACACAACAAGGTATCCGCTACATAAAAAAAACCCAGACCTCAAATGCTCAGAACAGCTGAGTGACTGCCATCGCAGCCAGTCAGTCCCAGTGGCAGACAGCAAGACTGGTGGGGAAACCTCAAGAACTTCTAAGAGTGTATATCAGCACAACAGCAAAGAGAGGCAGAGTATTTGAAATATTACAACATGCTGATGTGTCTCACTATGGGGATAAACATCGGCCCAAGATTGATATTTGTAGCAACAATTTTTGTTACTCTTTTCCAGTATTTTGTTTTTGATCCCAGCTGGGCATCCTCCCAAGAAAATTGGAATCTTCTTTCTTGGAATGGATAGATCTCCAAGGAACACTAAGCAAACACTAACATCTCTCTGTGATCTTTATCTAGTTACAAAACTGCACATTAAGGACAAGAGGTAATCTTCCTGATGTAGGATTTAAATGTGGAATAAAGAATCAACACTACTGTTTCAAAATGTTTAGCAAGAGGGTGAAAAAATATGTTCTAAGCCAAAAGAAGCTTTCCTAACAAAGACCCAGCAGGCCCTCTATCTCCAAGATTGTATACATTTGTTTCTGATTAATGAAAATCCCAATATTCCAGGCACATATTTGATTGTAAATGAACTTCCTATTTATGGAATGAAGAAAATTGCTGTTACAAGCAAGCTTTAGTAAAAAAAAAAATAATTCCCCAAACCAACAAAAAAATCCACCCCACTACAAAAAGTCCTGACAGTCAAGATACATATATAGGAAAAAATAATTTAAAACATCATTGTTAAAATAATAAATAATTTCCAAGTACAACTTTTCAAAATATATGAAAATATTTTTTTAAAAAAATAATTTACAGTGTACTTATCCCTTGAAAAGAGACTTTCCATAGCAGTTTTGTTAAATATTGAATTGTCTTGCAGTGTTTCAGTCACTTTAGAAACCACAATAAAGGCTAGCTTGCCCAATTCCTGAAAATTCTGTGGGAAATGCAAGACTAAGTCTTATACCTTGCATCCAGAAGTTCAAATGAACTAGTCACTGGAACTTAGAGCTAACTTTGCTGATTAAAAAAGCACCCAGGAACACTCACCAGTTTTCCTATGCAAGACTTACAGGGCAGCAAGACTAGGAAAAGTCCACTGAAGTGGTATGAATCAAAATACCTAAAAGGCAAAAAGCACACCTTCTCCAAAGTGAACAGGAATTGTTCATAGCTGCATGGAGCCAGGATTTGACCATTCAGCTAAATGAATATTCACAGCTGGAAAAGGGCTTATTCCAGTAAACCAAAACCATCTGTGGTTAGAAAAATTGAAGCAGATTTAGCACCTATCTTCAAAATATTTATTAGTTCATAATTTTAAGTACCACTCTAGGCCTCCCAAGTGCCTTCCTCTCACATGCTATCAGTAGAAGTGAGCTCTTCCTGAAAGCAAATCAGAGCTGGAGTTCAGCTTGAGCTGCATTCTCAGTTCTTGCAAGCTTAAAAGAGAGCAGAAAAGACCAAACATTTCTAGATTAAATTTTTGCTTCTATAGTTTTTTTCATGCTGGACAGGACATGAAACCAATTTCTGAATCAAGGAGGAATTACTACAGATTTTCACATCCAAAGCAGTTTTATAATTCAAGTCTCACTTACTTTTTCACTTGCATCTTTCAAAAGATCTCTTAAATTAAAAATCAAAATATCAAGTCAGAAATCTGGAAAGTATTTCTGAACATTTAGAATTCCTACTGATCCAAACTAGAGACAGTTTGCACAATACAGTAAGTCTTACATAACAAAATCTTGGAGAATCACTAACTTAGGTCTCCTGTTTATGAATTTAGTGCTCCTATGTTGAAGGCAACACGCTCAGCTGTTGCTTTCAAGACATATTAACAGTATATGCTGATGTATTTGCTTCTCACCTGTACCAAAATTCTCATTGAGTTTCAGTCTCTCTTTGAAAGAATTTGTGTTTGGAAAGACATGGAGATTTTCCTACGTTTTTGGAATGCCAATAAATATATATGGTACACACGATGAGACACTGTTAGAAAGATTGCTAAACTGATCTTTAAAATCAGAAGAAATCATATTTTGCCTCTATTCGCACAGTATTAACCATCTTTTTATATCACATTTGAAGAATTTATGGGCTGGAAATAATAATTATGCTCTGTTCATAGTGTCCTTTTCTTGAATGATGTATTAAACTTTATTCCTTGTTTAGAACACTCACCAAGAAGTGCTGGTCTGCCTGACACTACAGATCCCAGGGCAATGCTGCTCTATAATCTCTCACTTCCTCCTTCCACTTGCCCTGAAATTTATTTGCATAGTATCTATTTTCAGCTGGATAGACCCTATATTTAAAATAAGTTCTAAACAGTTATTTTAGTGACTGTTTTTCAGATTCTCAGGTATGCAAACAGGGATGTACTGATTGCATAGATGTATATAGATACAAGTGTTCGTCCTGGGAAGTTAATAACAAACACTGAAATAATTCCAAAGATTAAATTATTGCTGGTCTAAATTGACACTGTGTCAAACCCTGTAAGTTAGTACAAAAAAATATTTTTTAAACAAAGGAAGTGAAGATTTTGAACATAGATTCATTCAGTTCACAGGGGCTAAGACAGTTTGCAGTAACAGTTTTCCTTACATTATTGATTGCTCCTTCTTTGGTGTTAAGAGGGGGTGGTATCAACTTTCATAGAATCATAGATTGAGTTGGAAGGTACCTTAAAGATGATCTAGTTCCAACCCCTCTGCCACAGGTGGGGGACATGTTCCACTAGACCAGGTTGCTCAAGGCCCTGTCCAACCTGGCCTTGAACACTTCCAGGGAGGGAGCATCCACAACTTTCTGGACAGCCTGGTCCAGAGCCTCACCACCCTTACTATTGTCTTCATTTAAATGGGCAGTGGAGGAAGACAGAGCTCTAAAATTACTTTCAAAGTAATTAAAGAAAGACACTCCTCTTCTCCCCCTCTCCCTGCCCCAGACTGGATAGAAATACAAGATGTATTCAAAGATTAGCAGAGAGTGCAGAAGCGTATGAAATACACAAAAATCCATAATCTATGTTTTATCACAGAATCCCATCAACCCAAAACCTTCTCCAAAACCTCCCTCCAAGCAGACCAAAACCCCAGAACCCTTTTTCTTCTCTCACCTGGGGCTGACCATAAGCTCCAGTGCGCTTTCTTCCTGGCCCCTCTCCCTGCATTGTTAGGCCAGCTCAGGCTGGCCAGGCCCAAATGGCCCCCTCTTTAGTCAGGCCAAAGGGCTTGTGCTATCCTCCATTGTTACCCGATGGGAGAGCTTATCTCCTCGGGAGGAGAGGGAAGGAAGAGAAGCAACTGGATTTGCTATCAGCCTAAATAAAGACAAAAGAATCATGGTAATGAAATACCTCAGGATTACAATTTCCTGTGTACTGCTGACAGATCTGGACTTCTTGGAGTTGTATACTACATGCTCCTTAAAAACACGAAGTCTCAACTGCAAAGATTTTTTTCCTAGTATCCAGTCTCAGTATATTCTCTTCTACCTTAAAGTTGCCCTCCCTCATCCCAGCCCTACAAACTATCTAAAAATATCCGTCTCTGCCTTTCTTGGGGGCCTCCTTCTGGTACCGGAAGGCCTCTATAAGGCCTCCCTGAAGCCTTCTCTTCTCCTGGTTGAATAGCAGCAACTCGTTCAGCCTGTCCTCACAGAGGAAGTGCTCCAGCACTCTGATCACTTTTTATCACCTGCTCCAGCAGTGCAGTATCCTTCTTGTGTTGGGGGCCACATAATTGGACACAGTTCTCCAGATGGGGTCTGATGACAGTAGAGCAGAGGAGAATCACCTCACTCACTCTGCTGGTAACATTTCTTTTGGTGCAGCCCAGGATACAGTTGGTCTTCTGGGCTGCAAGTGGCTCACGTTGAGTTTTTCCATCAATAGACAACCCAAAGTCCTTCTCCTTGAGACTGCCCTCCAGCTGTTCTCTGTCCAGCCTGTATTTGTGCTTGAGATTGCCCCAATCCAGGTGCAGGACCTTGCCTGTGGCCTTACTGAACTTCATGAACATCACAGGTTGAATTGAATCTGCTGATGTATATTCAGTACTACACTGCTATCATGCCAACTTCAAAATTAAAGTGCTGGCTAGAGCAAAGTTTCAGGGGCTTGAAGATCAGATGGTAACATGAGAGGCTTCCTGTTCCAGTTCCAGGACAATGAGGGTGGCACAGGCCCATCTCTCCAGCCTGTCCCGGTCCCTCAGGATGGCATCCTTTCCCTCCAGTATGGCAACCAGACCACACAGCTTGGTGTTGTCTGCAAACTTGCTGAGGTTGTACTCAACTCCTGTCCATATCACTGACAGATAGTAAACAGCACTCAACCCAGTACCAACTTCTGAGGGACATTACTTGTCACTGGGCTGTGTTTTGACACTGACCACAACTGTGATCATCCAGCCAATTCCCTATCCAGTAAGCATTCCATCCCTCAAGTCCACGTTTTTCCAATTTGGTGACCACGATGTCATGTGGGACAGTGTCAAATGCTTTACACAAATCTACATAGATTACATCAGTTGTTCTTCCTTTCAGGAAAGACCTGCTCCATGATCTTGTCAGGCACAGAAGGGAGACTGGCCCTATATATTCCTGGGTCTTCTTTTTTTACCTTTTTGAAGACAGGGGTTATGTTTCCCATTTTCTAATCAGAGAGGACTAGCCAAATCTGATACTTTCCTAATCTGCTTCCTGGTTGCTCAACTTTGTAAACCTCCCATGTGGCCTGCTCTTGCTTCCATTCCCTATAGACTCCCTATAGACTCTCTTTTTGTGCCCAGAAGTCCAGGATCACCTTATTCATCCACATTTGCCTGCCTTTTTTTCTTGGGATGCACCACTCCCGGGCTTGGAAGAGAGGGTCATTGAGAATTAACCAGCTTTCTTGGGCTTCTCTTCCCTCCAGGGCTTTATCCCATGACACCCTGCCAAGCAGATCCCTGAAAATGATGAAGCCTGGTCTCTTGAAGTCCAGAGTAGTGAGCCTGCTTCACATCATCTTTAATGCCCAGAAGAACTTAAACTCTGCCATTTCATGTTTGCTGCAGTCAAGGTTGCCCTTGAGATTCACATCACTCACCAGCCTTTACAGAACAGAGCTGCCCACTGCTATCACCTGTTGCTTTTTCTTGGTTGGTGTAGTTGTTATACAACAGGGATGTGTTCTGGTTGCCTTACTTGATTGAGTCTGTGGACTTTGCAGATGCACACTCTTTCTTCTCAATCTGCAGAGCTGTTAATCAGTTCTGCAAGGCTACCTATTGCTTTGAGGGAGGTTTCTTCCTTCTGCTAGTTCTTGCCCTTGTAATTTGCCACTCTTCACTGGTTTTCCCTGTCCAGTGAGTGGTCTGCCATCCCTCAAGTCCACATTTTTCATTTGGTGACCATGATGTCATGCAGTTTGATGTAAAATGCTTTGCACAAGTACAAGTAGATGACAGCAGTCGCTCTTCCCTTATGCACTGATGTTGTAACACCATCATAGAAAGCCACCAAGTTCGTCACATATGATTTGCCATTGGTGAAGCCATGCTGGGTAGCACCCATCACCTCTTCTTAATTTTCCATATGCTTTAGCAGAACCTTCAGAAGGATCTGCTCCATGATCTTGCCAGGCAGAGAGATGAGACTGACTTTGCCAATAATTAGGTTAAAAAAAAACCCCAAACATCAGTAGTGACTTACCTTCAAAAGGAATAAATCCAAATTTAAAAGTTGCATTTACAATGAAAACGCAGTATATTCCATGAAATATTCAATATTATTTATTTCAGGCCAGTATGGTATTGTTACAGGCATTCATTTCTTCCTCTGCACTTGCATGTGATTCAAAGTTGGCAGTTCCAAATACCAAAAATGTTAAATGTTTATTACAGTACAGGCACGAAGAAGCCAAACAGCTTTACTTTCACTAAGCAAAGATGTGGTTGTGCTCTGACAGCGTTTGTTATCACTGCATTGATTGTTCTCTCCCTCTAACAGCAAGCACGAAAGGGAAATTTCCCTTAACTGAAGGAACACAGATGGCAGCTCTGCTACTAAAGCAGTCATTTCATCAGTGGAATCATAGAATAACTTAGGTTGGAAGGGACCTTAGAGATCATCTACTCCAACCTCCCCGCTATAGGAAGAATGACAGATCTCTGGACACACTGGATGCCTTCCTTCATTGTGATTCAACTGCACTTCCTGGTTCAGAGAGGCTTGCTCAGAACTGGATTAAACATCCTTGTTGGTCTCCATTATTGCTTTTATTGTTACAATCCCTATCAAAGTTCTATGTCTGAAGAGCCAGCAATTTTTTTTAAAATGAAACAACAAAAACCACAGAAAACTGTTGGCAGTACAGTTCCCTCACCTAAGACCTTATTTCATAACCACTATTAAAAAAAACCCAAACAAACCTCTTTCCTTTCTGCAAGCATCAATTCCCTTCCATCAAGGCAGCACCTGAGACACTTTGTATCACTTAAGTATACATGAACACAACTAGTGCATTTTGCTGCATTTCAAATTTCCAGTTACAGTAAAATTAACAATCAGTATATGGAATGAGTATGAGATACTTACAGGTACCAAAGGCAAGTTAGTCACAAAAATCTCCACAAATATATTACAAACAAAATCTAGCAACAACCACTGCTGTCATTACACAGTACTCTTTCACAGAACAAGACTGACTGGACGGCCATCTGGAAAAGAAGCTGATAAGTCTAATGTTATAAAAATAGTCAAACAAATATTTGATAACAGTAACTATGAACAAGTGTTAGAAAGAGGGAAGTGTTACTACTGTAGCACAAATTCTAATTATACAAGAGTGTCTCTAAGCCATAAAGTGTGTAGTTTCAGTTTTACATTAATAATCAAGAGTTCGGTCTGATACATGCCACTGACCCCAGCAAGCATGTTTGAACGGGCAATGGAACATGATTCCACAGATTCCTCTCCACAGCCTTCAGCTCCATATGACTGGTATGAATGACAGTCTTTGCCTACATGGCACTTTGTAGCAGCAAGGTGTACTGCAGTCTAGAATGCAGAGAAACAGCAGAAACGTATATACCATTCTTTCATCAGAGGTAAGTTTTAGAACTGCACCCTATGTGTGCAGTTTGTTTCTAGGCACATCTTTGGTTACATTCTTAAACAGTCTGCTTTACAAAAAGAATAAATAGAACAGTCCAGACTTGGTGAAAGTCCAAGTAAAAATAAAACTTCTTCTTTTTTTTTGCCAGAAATCAGGAAGTAGAAATTGATGTTTCATTATATCCATAAACGATAAAATCCCAGTGCTACAGTAAGGCATGTAAATACTGAACCTGGAAAAAATAAAAAGGGAAGAAAACAGAGACATGAAATCATTAGGTCTCTGGAGATTTTTAAAAAGTTATGTATACATATCTCACTACGACACTAGAAGTGTAAATACCACCCCTTCCCTGAGTAAGAAAATAAGAGTTTTGGTTTACAACAAAATTTCAAGGTGGAGTGGCACAAATATGACAAGTAAGAACAAATGCGGGAAAAAAAAAGGCAGGAAAACAGGGCTGGAAAGCTATCAGAAGGTTGTAAGTAACCCTTGATTGCTTACCACTCCAAAAAAGATCAATATGGCAAGTTACAGTTGTAAAGTGAAGAAACAAGTAACAGTATTATTAAATTACATTCAAGTATTCAGCAAACAAATAAGTGAAAGTTAGTTTTAGAATTAGGCTTATCAGTATGCAATTAAAAAAATACCTAATTTAAATAAGTCAATTTTTGATTTCTAGATACATGCACAAAAGAGGTTTGCCATTCTTTGCAAAAGGAGCTCTTCCAACACAAGGCAAATTATTTTTAAGTTATCTTTGCTTTTCCATGGAGAGTTCAACGTCATTGAGTAAGGACAGTGGGGAAAATAACTTCCTCTCATTTTGATAGATTGCCTTTTATTTTCCATGATGGTTCTCTGAAGTACAGCACTATGAGTAAAACTAAGTGATTGTACTTGTGACAAAAATCCATTGTGAACAAATAGGTCAGAAAATCTAAGTCAGAAGAGTACTTTTCTACTGCAGACCTGCTCATTTAATAGCACTGCACACTCGGTAGCAAAATGTCAAAATATTACAGTTACTCAGGGGCGATAATGTAGGCACACATGCAGAGAAAGTATTTTTCTAATGCACATGTCTGAAAATGAAAGTTTAAAGAATGTGGTGCTGAACAGTCAGAAAAGCTGAAAATGTTCCATTTTGCAACGTCTCTTCTGGCATTTTCTATATGATCTCCATCAGACAGATAAAGAAATCCTAGGAATGCCTGCAGTAGGTTGTTTTTATAAATTAAGACAGGCACAGAAGAACTGTTTGGCCCTTGTTAACAGGCAGGCTTTTAGATTTCTCATATAATTATCACAGTATAAAGCAGGGGAAAGGAAAAAAAGAAGTCATATAGCCACAGCCTATCCAAAATAAAGCTGCAAATCAAAGGAAACTTAATCCAAAGTACACAAATAAACCTGCTAATCTTGACTTTTTTTTTTTTAAATCAGAGCCTTTATGAATACAGTCAGTTGAGTGTTTGCCAAACAGTGCTTTGCAGCTTCACAGAGACAACCATCAGATTCCTTACCTGCTAAGTACTTAATATTATCAAGTTTGTGCGATTCAAGCATTGTTTTCAGATCTGCAACTTCTGTGTCTATTTTTCTGTCTGTTTGGGTCAGAGCTCGATCTTGTTGTGCATGCTAAAAGACAAAAGCAACAAAATGATGCAATTTGAACAGTTTCTAGTTTATTTAGAAAATCTAACCCATCCCTTCAAGTTTTATTTTAGGTTCCTTCTGACACGGTTTTTCTCTGAATGCAAAACAACATACAAGTTCCTTCCTAGCTGATCATATCCAAGGAACTGAGTAATTTGGTGAACTCAAAGTCTCTATAACTACATGTTCCTTAACAGGTAATCTAGAAAGTCGCAGAACTGGATGCCTTCTTATCTCAATCTAGCAGCACAAACACTAACTTCACTAACTTCAATCTGTCATTTGTCCCACTGAAGAGGGAGTACTAAATTATAAGAGTTATCAAGAAGTCTAGGTGCCTCTTGTGACAAAAACATACCACGGCATAAAGATCTATGGATTATTAGAAAAACTGAGAATTGGTCTTCTGACGTACAAAAACATTTCTTCACCTTGTAATGAATTCTATCACAAAACAGACCAATTCAGAATCTGATTATGACAAAGGCAGGCCTTCTGCAAAAAAAATGGGATAGAATTATCACTCAGTAAAGACTGAAAGATATAACTTGTAAACTGAGAAAAAACAGCTGCTGAGTTGCTGATATTTTGAAATCAGCATCACTGAAGCATTGCGAACCAGTTAATGATTTACTGCTAGACAACTTCCTAGGGATAATCTCCTGTACTACAGAAAGAAAACAAATAAAGAGGAAGTGCTTGGTGAAAATCTCCTCTAAAATAAAGCCAAATCAATCCAGCAATGTGTTTTGGTCTCACTGAATATGGGGCAAAAATAATTTCACAAATTAACATTTAGAGTACAATTTATTTAGAGAAACAGTATTTGCAGGAAGTTTCAGAACCAAGTGAGTACTGAACAGTTTCTATACACATCCAGAATCTAATAATACATATGAAAGCTTTTTATTGTGTAGATATTTCAGTTACCTGTACTGATACAATAATACACAGGGAAGTAGTCAAGAACAACCACTCTTTGCACACTGAAGTGCCTAAAGACATGAACCATCTCAAAAAAACCCCAAACCCAAATCTGTAACACAAATATAAAATGATTTGCTGTGTAGTAATCAGTTGCCAAGTTCTTACCAATTCCACTATTTCTGTCCTCATCTCCAGTAATTTTCTTTCATTCATTGAGTTCTAGACGGGAAGGAAAAAAAAAAAAAAAAAAAAATGTGATATTGCCATTAAACTTTTCACCTCATGCTTAAAAATGTATGACTTAGTTTCTGAATTCATAGAACACTGAATCTGGACAAGATTGTTGTCTGACAGCACTTGGGAGACAATATTACAGGGTAATCCCTGTCCTTTGTAAAAATCACAATTTAGACAGGTGTTCATCCACACCTCTGAACCATGAAGTGTGACAAGTCCATCACTCATGTTCTGCAAAAGCTATATATATATATATATACACACACACACACATACATACACACATATATACATACACCTCCCCCTCCATGGACCAATACCAATTATATGAGGTTTAACAAGACTAACTTTAACAGGGTCCTGCACTTGAGTCACAACAACCCCAAGCAATGCTACAGGTTTGAGGCAGAGTGGCTGGAAAGGCACCCAGCAGAAAAGGACCTGGGGGTGCTGCTTGACAGCTAGCTGAAAACAAGCCAGTAGCATGCCCCAGGTGGCCAAGGCTAACAGCATCCTGGCCTGCATCAGAAATAGTGTAGCCAGCAAGAGTCCAGAAGTTCATCCAGGAGTGCACCAAAGCTTGTGAAGGGTCTGGAAACAAGTTTATTGTGAGGAGCAGCTGAGGGAACTGGAGTTGTTTAGTCTTGAGAAGTCAGAGGTAAGACCTCATTGCTCTCTACAACTCCCTGAAAGAAGGCGGTAGCAAGGTGAAGGTCAGTCTCTTCGCTCTGCAGTGGCAGAACAAGAGGAAATAGTCTCAAATTGTGCCAGGGGAGGTTGAGATGGGATGTTTGGAAAAGCATCTTTCCAACCTTTCTTTACTGAAAGAGTGGTAAGGCATTGAAATTGGCTGCCCAGGGAGATGGTGAAATCATGAGTCCTGGATATGTTTAAAACACATGTAGACATAGCACTTTGGGACATGGTTTAATGGACATGGTGGTGTTAGATTGACTGCTGGACTCTATGACCTTAGATGTCTTTCCCAACTGAAACAATCCTATGAAAGGCTGACAGATTTGCATTTATGAAAAATAAAGGCCTGATTCTGAACAGCAACTCTGAAACCATTAAATAATTATGTTCATACACTCAATGGATTAAGACCAAACCATTTGCTTCTTCAGGAAGGGTAGTAAAGTTCTAAGACATCCTATCAAACTCTGCTATTGAATAATTATTTAGCCAGTATTGTGTGTGCTCCCCATTTGTATTATTCTGAACTGCATTTCACAATGCATTTGTTAAATATAGAACATTTATCTCTCATATTGTTCATGGAACATCAGAAATTGTGATTTATCTTTAAGTCAAACCTGCCACAGTTCAAGGAAAGTTATGTATAAATTAAGAAGCACACTTTTAAAGCAGGTTAACTTTCTGACTCAAACAGGCATTATTTACCTTGACCTCTATAGTGGTTCCTGCCTCATTACTGAGGAAATTCAGTTATTCATAGGCACCTGCTAAGCGATCAGTCTATAGTGCAGAGTATTAAGATCTGTGGCACTCATCTTGAAATCCTGTTGAAAACGACCCTCATCTGTTGACATTCACATGTGGTGACTTGCTTTATTTTTCCTCCACTTTGGAAGCTTATTCCACTTTAATATTAAACATAAATTAATCTACATAAAGCCTCAGCATTGAGAAATGCTCCTTGAGCACCCAGATCTCTACTTCAACTTTTGATTGATCTATAAATGGAGCTAAGAGCTAGCAAGCTGCTACAGATGTATAAAATGGCATAAAGATGACAAATAACACCACGTCTAGAATTACTGAAACAGTCACTAGATTCTGAAAAATGGAGAAAAAATAAAGAAATTCAAACATTTTATATAAACACACATTTTTCAAAGTGGTTAAGGTGGCAGAATATTTATAAAAGAACCTAAATATGTTGAGGTGAAATTTCATCTAAGAATTGGACCTCAGATTAATAAAGTGATCATCACTATCAAAAGAACCATGACACTGAAAATAACTTCATATGTTTTACTTTTAAATAGGTGCCATTAGCCAAATACACATTTTCTAGATAAATACTACACTACAAGCTTCTTTCAATTGTATTTGTTAAAGCTTTGCCTTCTGGCTAGAACTCTCTAAGTCAAACTCATGGATTTTAAGCTCAGTGAAATACACTCTTTTACTGCAAAGCATTGTCACACGTCTGTAATACTACTACTAAAGAAAAGGAGGAAAGCCAAGGTTATAAACTTCCCCCTTCAACCTGAACAGGGAGATTTTCCAAAAATTCCTGTTTTTCAGTTTTGTCAAATGCATCTTGACATTTTTAACAGCAACCTTACAGGCACTGTGATACGTGAACACATGAACGTAGATGGAATTTTGTACAAGGCTCTGAGGTTTTAAAATCACATCTCTATCACTGCAGGTATCAGTCACAGCACAGCATTAAAGATACAGGATTCTCCAAGAAATCTAAAGTGAAATAAACTCATTAAGATAAAGCACTCAAGAGTTTGAAATGTTAAAGATTTCCCACATCAGTGTTCACAAATGAAGAAATTCTCCTTCAGTACCTGCTCCAAGCAAAACTGAAAGACAAGAACATTTTACTTAGTGCTTCAAGTTAAATCCATCTAAACTCAGGACATTTGCTATTCTGAATAGTAACTTAGTCAGAATGCACAGCAGCATTCAAGTATGCAGAGTTTCAGTCTTGTGGAACCACATATTAAGTCCCAAGTCACATCACATTGAAGCAGATACAATAATGACATTGCCTATCATAGACAACACTGAATTGCATCTCTCTTCCAACTCAGCGTAGACACTACAACTTGTTCCCCATCCACCTGTTCTGTTCATTCCTGGCAGAGGTGGCAAATAAAGTGGTGAAAGGAAAAGTGCAGTTTTCATAGTAATTATGAAATCACAGTTGCATAACAGACTGGCCAAATAATTTAAACTGACATGCACAGTTACTTTGCCTAGGAGGAAAAGTCAAAATAATGTGATGTTCTGCATCGGTATCATAGGATGTTTTGGGTTGGAAGGGACTCCCAAAAGGCACCTAGCCTTGCCCCCCTGCAATGAACAGGGGCATCATCCATGAGACCAGGTTGCCCAGAGCCTTGTCAAACCTGACCCTGAATATCTCTACGGATGAGGCCTCAACCATGTCCCTGGTCAACCTGTTCCGGTGTTCCATCACTCTCACGGTAAAGAGCTTGTTCCTAAATCTAAATCCAATCTAAATCTACTCTTCTTAATTTCAAACCATTTCCCCATATACTATCACTATAGGACTTTGTAAACCATCCCTCTCCAGCCTTCTCGCATTCCCCCTTCAGGTACTGGAAGGCCACTACTAAAACATCTCCAAGACCTTCTCTTCTCCAGGCTGAACAACCCCAGCTCCCTCAGCCCATCCTCACAGGAGAGATGTTTCAGCCCTCCTGATCATCTTCTTGGCCTTTATCCGGACCTGCTCCATCAGGTCCATGTCATTCCTGTGTTGAGGGCTCCAGAGCTGGATGCAGTACACCAGGTGAGGTCTCAGCAGAGTAAACTAGGAGAATCATCTTTCTCAATCTACTGGCCAGGCTTCTTTCAATGCAGCCCAGGATGTGATTGGACTTGTTGGCTCACATCCAGCTACTCATCCATCAGAACTCCCAAATCCTTTTCCGCACAGCTGCTTTCTATCACCTCATCCTCCAGCCTGTATTCACAACAGGGATTGTTCTGACCCAGCTGCACGACCCTGCACCTGGTCTTATTGAACCTCATGAGGTTTGCCCACACCCACTTCTCCAGCTTGTCCAGGTCCTTCAGGATGACATCCCATACCTCTAGCATACTGACAGCACCACTCAGCTTGGTGTCACCTGAAAGCTTGCTGATGGTGCACTCGATCCCACCATGTGTATCATTGATACAAATATGAAACAGTACTAGTCCCAGGACAAACACCTAAGGGACACTACTTGTCACTTCTCTGGACTTTGAGTCATTGACCACTACCCTCTAGACACAACTATCC
Organism: Eubucco bourcierii; assembly: GCA_013396675.1. NCBI lineage: Eukaryota > Metazoa > Chordata > Aves > Piciformes > Ramphastidae > Eubucco > Eubucco bourcierii. Next base: position 316,805 of record VWZE01025795.1, on the reverse strand, counting down.
AGCCAATTTCTTATCCACTGAAGAGTCCCTATTCATCAAGATAGAGACATACAGACATGCTGGGTGATGTTTTGAAGGACTATGTCAAAGGCCTTGCAGAAGTCCAGACAGAGAATATTTATAGATTGTCCTCTGTTCACTGCTGTAGTTGCTCCATCATAGAAAGCCATTAGGTTCATCAGGCAGGATTTGCCCTTAGTGAAGCCATGACAGCTATCTTTGATCACCTCTCCTGTCTCCACGTGCCTTATCAGAGCATCTAGGAGAATCTGCTGCATGATCTTGCCAGACACAGAGGAGAGGCTGACAGGTCAGTACTTTCCAGAGCCCTCCTTTCTACCCTTTTAAAAACTGGGTGTAATGCATCCCTTTTTCCAGTCACCAGGGATTTCACCTGACTGTCAGAGAACTTTTCAAATAATATTGAGAATGGCTTGGCAACTACATCAACCAATTCTCTCAGTACTCTGGGATTAATCTCACCAGATTCCATAATCTCATCAGATTCCATGTGTGTTCAGGTTCCTCAGGTGGACACGAACCTTATCTTCACACACAGTGCAAAGGACTTGACTGCTCTTCAACTCATGTTTTTTTAACTTGGGAGGTGCTGAGAAAACCCTTGCCAGCGAAGACTGGGGAAAAAAGTTACCAAGACCCCCAGCCTTCCCATCTGTTTTAACTAGGTCAGCATTCTTGCTCTTCAGAGGGATTGTTTGCTTTAACCTTACTTCTTGATTGACGTACCTGTACATGCCCTTCTTATTACTTGCCAAGTTCAGCTCCTGTCTTGCCCTGGCCTTCCTGACCTCGTGCCTACAGTCAGACAGCATCTCTATACTCTTTCCAGGATACCTGTCCCTGCTTCCACTGCTTGTGCAGCTCTTTCTTGTCTTTTAGCTTGACCAGTAGGTCTTGGCTCAGCCATGCTGGTCTCCTCCCTTCCCTGCTAGACTTCTTACACCTGGGAATCAAGATCTCTTATGTTCTATGTGGATGATGTGATAAGAGTAGTAGGCAATTCTGACTGCGGACATACCTATCTTTGGTGTAGGTTGCCCATCATTCACATCTTCATTTGGCTGGTCTTTCCCAACCAGAGCCTCATACATATTTTTTAGTCACACTCCAGGGCAGGGAGGTGTGTGTGTGTGAGATGGGCAAGGAAGGAGGCTGACTCATGCCCTGACCACAAACTAGCTTCTATTCATTCCTCTCATCACGGTTACTGCCTCTAGTCTGACAGGAGCTGGATACAAGAGGCTCTCTGATCCTGAATACTATCAGATGTGTGCCCTCATTTCTGCTTCAGGGAGGGCAAAGCCTGGCTCCACCAGTCTATTTTCTGTTCATCTTTCCTGATACTTCTCAACCTTTCAACCTCTTCATGCAGCTCTGCCATGAGGCTGAGCAGATTGTCCACTTGTTCACAGCAGTTCTCACAACTTACTTGTTGCCAGTGCAAACTGCTGCAGCACACCCAGATGACTCACTATGCCCCTTACCCTGACCTTGCTCAGTGCAATGGGATCAAAGATCCCTGCACTCCTGAGGCATTTAAATAGCCTGCTGTGGTTTTACCCACACCTCCCCCACCTCTCAACATCAGCTGCCTTGGTGAGGGGTTGCTTTGCTCCCCACCTGTAACCTGGTTTCCCAGATGTGTGTGCAAAAGACCCTGTTCATCGATCTCTGCCACTCTGCTAAACTGCTGTAAGGACAGTTTGGCTCCAGAGGCTGACCTCATTAGCTGTTCTGTGATCTGACAGAGTCCAGATTCCAATATGCTGCATGAATTTGCAAGAAAACACTAGTGCTTGAGTTATCACTGGTGAAGTGGTTTTAAATGGATTTCACATATCTAGCATTGCAAGGTTTATGATCTACACAATTAATGCACTTCACATTTTAAAAAAAACATTAGTATGAAGTATTAATCTTTAGACAAGAATTCTACCTGATCAAATGGCACCCAATTCAACCACCTACCACAGCATAAGAGACTGCTAGTCACAACACTAAATCACTGACACATATTCCTAAACATGCAAAAAACTTCCAAGGGGCATACAGAAGATAAATTGCATATACTTGCACAGTTCTTATTACCTAGATTGGAGTTATTACATCTGTTATGTGCCTGTGAAAAATGACTGAATAGGTAAAATGAAATTGAAAAATGTAATTTTAACTTACAAGGTACAATTTGAGATCCTAAGAGCTGTTATAAACTAAACAACAACAACAAAATCATCTGTGCGAGCAGAACTTTATTTAAGGCACAAAAAAGTTTGTTGACCTTCTAATTCCTCATCTACATTACTCTATTATTTTTACTACATTATTAGTTCCACCAGATAGTGCAAAGCTCAAAACAATTGGAACCAGTAGCAGTTACAATTAAAAAATGATAAAAATAAATTACAACTATTTTCACTCAGGTATTTTCTGACAAACTATCTATGCTATAAATTCTCTACCTATAGCAAAATGAAGCATTTCAGTGACGTTAAATTTAAAGTGCAAATCTAATTAAATGTGAAAAGTGAGAAAGAGTAGTAAGATAGAAAACCTCTGGGCAGGTAGGCAGCACATTTAGACTACACTTAAATGTATTAGATAATATATTAAAACAGCATCAAAAGAGACAGATATACAAAAAAATCAAACAGGCCACCTTATACTACAGCAGCATAAGAAAGTTGGATTAATACCATCTTGAAGTTGAAACATATTATAAATTAGCATGGAAACGCTCTTTGTGTAAAAGCTGCTTTTACCCAAATTAGGAGATTCCTCTGTGCTGAGGTGTTTTAGAAGAAAGTTATCAGAACTTACCAATTCTTTTACTCTGCTCTTCTCTAGGTTTAAGTTTAACTTGTTATCTGCACGAACTTTGGTAATTTCATCCTAATAGAGAAAAATTGATAAAGCACTAAGCAAGACTTACTATTTAATCATAAGCAGAAAAAAATCCAAACACCTGGACGAAAACATTGTACTTTTCTGTACATATGTTGGGAATCAAGCTTCTCTCCAATTAATACATATAATTTTCCAAAGTAAAATTATTCCTACTCTTCCCTCAGGAAATACTCATGTTCTAGTAGTATGAACTTGATAAAAAAAACAAAACAAAACCACACAATTACCTTTAAAACCAGAACACTGAGAACAGCACTTATTTGAGAGCACATCCTTCCATAAATGCTGGGAATGTTTCATATATCCCACACCTCTGAATTCCAGATATCCATGCCTAGGTACACCTGTAAGTTGGCCTTTCTCCATGAAGCAACCTTGATGCTGAAGATAACTTCAAAAGCAAGTTTCTAGCCTTTCAAAATAAAAGAGTATCTGTCTCTAGAGCCTACACCTAGAGTTTTCATAAAAAGCTGCAGATATTTCAGGAACAATAAAGGGTTTATTCTATTTTGAAACATGTAACTTTTTAAAGCTACCAGCAATTGTACACTTGCATTTTAGTTCACCAATAACTGATTCCTGCATTCCTCAGTGACAGCTGCCATTTTAATGCAACCTCCTGGCAGGAATTCCAGCCAGCTGACAGTTTGTCATGCGGCAAACTGCTGATCAGCTGAATGTGTGGGAAGAGCAAAAGATTGCTGATGTTCTGGGAGATTCTGCTATTAAAATCAAGTAAGCATCTCTCAAGTAGGCCAACGTCAACTACTTAAGAGTTCATTAAATTAGAATGAACAATAATTAGACCAAATTTTTGTCTGAATTGTTGACCTTAACAGGTTTATAGCTAGATGCCATCACAAAATGATTTCTGATTTTTGATTCATTAAGCTGTAATGTATATTTTTTTCTTACAATTTCACATCACATCTTTTTGTCTTTTAGAGGAACAAGTATGAGCAGACATAAAATAATTTGTCCCTGTGAGGACTCCATTTACAGTTTAAAAGTTAAAGACATCTAGCTTCCAAGAAAAGGTGAGTCTGATCCTTGCTATTCTAGCAATGGATTAAAAAAGGAGTTACGATTCAAAAATTAGATGCTGAAAGGATTTTAAAATCCTTTTAAAAAATCCAGATGCATTAAGTGTCTCATAACACAGTATGAAACATGCAGCAAAATCCTTGAAAAATTTATGTTCTCATTTTGGAGACGAGAGTGCAAAAAGAAACTGAGCAAGAAAAGGAATGGTGAGGCAGCACTAGGCTGAGTTTACCATGCTGCCCGCTAGCTCAACAAGTCCAGTAGTCTGACAGTTAAGGACAGGTTCTAGGGATAAAAGAGTGCTTCATCCTTCCAGCTAAGAAGGACATCTCAGGAAAACACTGCAGTTCATAAGTCAGAAGTTCATACTCCATGAAAATATACAATGTTTTCCAGATTACAGTCTCCACTCCTCACACAAGAACATCCCATTTAAAGCCTGCTTATGATTCCACACCCATTGGAATAACAGATTTCAAGAGTTTCTAGTTTATGATGGTAGAAAGGTGTTTGGATTGCTACTCAAAACAGGCAAACCATGAACAAACACAGCATTGATGTTTAAACCTGGTAAGAACAGATTTAAGTTTTCTACAAAGTCTGGTTTTGTGCAATAGTCTTTTACTCCCAAACAAGTGGAACCAAACATAAACAATCTTAAATTCAGTGGCCTGAAGAAGCCATTTGACAGCTATTTTGAATTCTGGACAGCTAACAGATTCATCTTCAGGAAAAAAAAAACACCCAAGCAACACCAAAACAGTAAAACACCACCACAACCAAAAGAAACCAAAAATGAAAAAACAAGCAAACACCCAACCAAACAAAAGAATACCCCCAAAATCAAAATCACAAATCAATTAGTAAGTGGTAGAATGTTAACATTAAGTTTCATATTTACGTGTAACAAATAGACTTAAGAGTAAAACTTCACTCAGTCTTAACTGACATGGTAGCCACTTTCTGAATCTGAGTTAAGAACAAGAAATTTCAACCAAAGTTTTCTTCACCTCTTGTACCATTCCCAGTTCTCTGCTATCACAAATGAAGTAGGCACGAAATTGTCTTTGCTGCAACCCACAGTGTACCACCAATTGCTATTTCAGTACTCTACATATCACACCAATTAAGCAGAGCTTTTAAAATACAATCAGGAAAACAACTTTTATCTTAAACCAAACTAGCCAGATGTTAATTCCTAATTATATTGGTGCATGATATCTTACCATGACTTGCTTCTTTATCTGCTGGAGTTCAAGCTTTATTTTCTGAAAGAGCAGGGAAAAAAATGTACATTTTATTACTGTATATAAACCCACATAACCTAGAAATAATGATGAATTTGCATGGTCAGCAACAATGACCATTATCTGCACTGTGAAAAATCAGGCAAAGCAAGCACAGTTTAACTACATCCTTAGTACATGCAGAGATACAGGCACACGTATACACATGCATGTTTTACTCTTTACTGGGCACTTCCAAACAGCACAAGACAGAAGCTATCAATGTTCCATTGCAGGAAGATGTGTGAATGCATAGGATGTTGCCTGCCCTAAGTGGTCCTGCACTGCTGGGGAACTGGACTCAAACTCTATGATTCTATGATTATTTTATTAATAAGAGTGCAGGACAAAGGAAGCTATTATTTGTCCACGTTCATTGCCTGGAAGGGTTGTGTCCAGTTTTAGGCTCCCTGGAGAAAGATATACTGGGCCAGTCCAGCAAAAGGGCAAGATGACAAGGCCTGGAGCACACTATCCTGGGGGGTGAAGAGAGGTGGGTTTGTTGAGCTTTAAGAAGATATGGCTAAATGGCATTCATACTGCAATCTGCATCTACATAATGTTCTCTAGAGGTCCTTTCTAACCCAAATTATTCTATTACTTTTTCTCTTTTAAAAGATATATGAAATAGTTATGGACGTAGCATCTTCTATTAACTGTTTCTGGAAATCATCAATTTCAATCCCTTGCAGGTTGCTCAGGGTCACGTCCAGGTGGATTTCGAGTATCTCCAAGAGAGTTAATCTACCCAGGATCTCTGGGTATCCTGTTTCAGTGTTACCACTCTTACACCAGGAAGGGTTTTCTTATGCTTAAAGAGAGTTCTTTGCATTGTGCTAATTGCCTATTGATCTGTCATGGAGGGAACACCAGAAAGAGCCTGTGTCATCTTTATACTCTCTTCTAAAATTTTTATACATTAATGAGCATTTTGTTCTCCAAGCTGAACAGGTTCAGCTCTCAGTCTTTCCTCATGTCACAGATATTCCAGCCCCCTATTGATCTTTCTCCATGTTTGTTAGACTTTGCCCAGCACATCCATGTCTTGCTTGCATTGGAGAGCCCAGAACTGGACCCAGCACTCCAGATGAAGTCTCAACAATACCAGAGGGAACAATCACCTCCCTTGACCTACTAGCAACTCTCCAAACACAGCCCAGGGGACTGTTGGTCATCTCTGCCACAAGGGCTCATCAGTGTCTCATGGCCTACTTTGTGTCCAACATGACCCTCAAGGCCTCTTCTGCAACACTGCTTTTCATCTGGTGACTCCCAGACTGTCCTGGTGTGTGGGATAATTCCTCCCCAGGGACAGTATCTGGCATTTCCATTTGTTCAGCTTCACGAGATTCCTGTCAGCCCACTTCCCCAGCTTGTTGATGTCCTTCTGAATGGCAGCAAAAGTCCCTAGTATTATCAGCCACTCCTCCCAGTTTTTTATTGTCTGCAGACTTACCAAGGAAGATTCTGCTCCATCACAAGGTGGTTCATAAAAGAGTTAAATCATAATGGGCCCAGAGGCAATCCCTCAGGTATGTTTTTTTACACCACCAGAAAAAAACATGCAGGTGCTAGAACAGCACTCTCCAAGACAGTGATTTTTTTACCTCATTTTCTGAGCGAAGTGCTGAAAATTCACTTTTTTCCAAAATAATCATGTCCTTTTTCACTCCACCAATATGGGACATTACTTGCTGAAGTGCAATTTCCTTTAAAAGAGAGGAGAAAAACCTCAGAATATATCATAACTGTAATGCTTTTTCTTATCTGTGCCTACAAATATGATAGACTATATTAGTATCCTGAAATTTGTAACTTAGCAATTTTAGGTTGATAACAGAAAATAAAATTGAAATGACAGTGACAAAATAAACAATTTAAGTGTTGGTAACGTTTGACAAAAATCAGAATAATTCAATTAATAGCCTAGGAAAGAGTTTCTTCCAAGTCTTAAGCTAGTCAAAGCTAGTCAAAGTCTTAAGCTACCCATCTTCAAGAAGGGTAAAAAGAATGACCCTGGAAACTACAGACCAGTCAGCCTCACCTCTGTGCCTGGCAAGATCATGGAGCAGATCCTGCTGAAAGTCCTGCTAAGGCAAATGGAAAACAAACCAGAGGTGATTGGTGGGAACCAGCATGGCTTCACCAAGGGCAGATCTTGCCTGACAAATTTAGTGGCTTTCTATGATGAAGTCACAGCGACAGTGGACAAGGGAAAGGCAGCTGATGTCATCTACCTGGACCTGAGTAAAGCATTTGACTCTGTCCCACATGACATCCTGGTCACCAAACTGGAAAAGCATGGACTTGATGGATGGACCACTCGCTGGATAAGGAATTGGCTGGATGGTCGAACCCAGAGAGTGGCGATCAACGGCACAATGTCCACCTGGAGACCAGTGACAAGTGGTGT
>VWZE01025795.1:293284-308736 GCA_013396675.1 Eubucco bourcierii | reverse complement strand
GGTCCAGAGGAGGGCCACAAAGATGATCAGAGGGCTGGAGCAGCTCTCCTATGAGGACAGGCTGAGGGAGTTGGGGCTCTTCAGCCTGGAGAAGAGAAGGCTTCGAGGGGACCTGATAGTAGCCTTCCAGTATCTGAAGGGGGCCTACAGGAAGGCTGGGGAAGGATTATTTACAAGGTCCTGCAATGACAGGACAAGGGGCAATGGGCTTAAACTGGCAGAGGGGAGATTTAGACTAGATGTTAGGAGGAAGTTCTTTACAGTAAGGGTGGTGAGGCACTGGAACAGGTTGCCCAGGGAGGTTGTGGATGCTCCCTCCCTGGATGTGTTCAAGGCCAGATTGGATGAGGCCTTGAGTGAGCTGTACTAGTGGGAGGTGTCCCTGCCTATGGCAGGGGGTTGGAACTAGATGATCCTTGAGGTCCCTTCCAACCTTACTATTCTATGATTCTATAGTCAAGGTGTGTGAGAGAGAAGAGCTGTCTGTGAGCTAAATAAAGCAAGCTGGCTCCTTTTTTACCGCCCCTCCAAGGGGGTTTATTCTGGGTTGCTACCCAGAATCATGCACTAACAATTTTCATTGCTTCAGTGTAACATTAGTCTGTTACACTGAGCTAAGAAGACCAACAAGAAACCTCTGGAATTTTCAAGGATGTTTAAGTCTACAGACATTGTTCTAGACTCTACACTATCCACACACACAAACAGGGACTAGCTTTATCTCTGAAGATCTCTAGTAAGCAGTCTCTTGCTTTTAATTCTGGACTGATAAGCCTACAGGACACTAACTTCACTTCCAACAGGAAATGCTATTCTAATTTTTAGCATTGTACCTGTAAGTGGTACCTGGAGATACCTCACCAATCCACCTTATCCAAAGACTGGAAGAAATGGGACAGTGTACGCCACAAAAAGCTTTTGTTCTCTCCCTCTTCAGTGAGCTCAAAACAAAATAGAATCTTCCATGTTTTCTCTTGTTCATCTCTGTACACACACACACACATTTATTTTTCCCTAACTTTGTATCTAACGAGTTTATCTTTTACAAACCAAACTATAGCCTAATAGAAACAGTTACATTCACACCATCCCAAAACTTCATCCAGTTCTTCAGTCTCTTTTTGCACAAGTCCTAGTGCATCCAAAGACTACACAGTAGTAGTAGTCTACAAGTTTATCATATTGTCCAGAGCTCATGGCATACACAGCTGTACACTGTCTCAGCATGCTGTACAAACCTGCATATTTGAATGTTAATGGCTGAAAGTCACCTGAGGGCCAACACAAGTCTCAGAAAACATCTACTATGAGTAGCAACATTTAATTCATGACAGAATAAAAGAAAATGTGTTTATTTCCCTTTGGAAAAGCTGGGTGTAGAAGGAGGTTGAGATAGTTTATTGCAGACTGTTTACTGTAAAACACAATTAACCGCGAGAAAACAATCCCTTTAACACTGCATTCCCTGACTGACCATAGGAAAAAAAAAAATCAGCATAGAAGGAAGCAGTTCCTCCTTTGTTTTTGCCTGGAATCTAAAACCTAGGAACAATGAGCTGAAACCTTTTTAAATGGCAGGTAGTGCAAAATCCAGGTATTGCACTACTTCATGAGATGCCATATTGCCAAGACTAAGCTACTCAGAACATGAGAAAACAGCATCTGCTCTTGTCTTCAAAGCAGATCTAGGTCTGTTTACTACGATGTTAAAGCTTATGTTCAGAAGGTGGCTTGGGGTTGTGAATCCCAGCCTCACAGAGCAACTCAAGACGATGTGTAATTCAGCTACGCTTCTTGTCAGTGTTGTCTATTTGACCAGCTTACATATCAGAGGATTCCAGCACACAAGCTACTGTGAATCCTGTTCAAAGATGCTTAAATCCTACATGCAGTGAATCACGTTTTACTCAGAATTTCAGTTTCATTTTTGGACCTAGAAGAGCAATGTGATAAGAGTGAACACTGCCATGTCCAACTCCTTACACAGATCTACCTTTCTATGACCTGACAAAGGGGCCTCCCCCAAAAAGTAATTCACAACCAGAATGAGAACAGGTCTTGTCTTCAGAAAATTAGTCATTAAAACACTCATTCCCTCTTAAGTCAAAACTAACAGTTCAGTTTTACACAATTTCCTGACAGCCAGGAAGATCTCTGTACTCAGCTTTATCAATCTACTTCCAGTCAAGTCTTCTTTATTTCCTCCCACCAAAGTATCTATGGTGCATAGCTTTAGAGGATACCATGAATAGGGTATGCATCAAAGAAAAAGGAGATTCCAATATCAGCATGCAAACTATGTGTGTTTCTGTATCTCATCAGTGCATACAACTATACTGATTATGCACAAAAAAAAAAATAGTTCAGTTCTAATACAAATGTCATTTTGACACAGAGAGATAAATAAAAAGGCAATATAGCAAGGTGGTAAATAGTTGACAGAATCTGTGCTTCCTTGTTACAAGTCTAGAAAAGAACGTATATAGGAGCTGTAACTATTCAAATCAATGCATTGAATACCTCTCATCTCTGTCTAAAAGTCTTCTCAGTAATTGTATTTTCTGTTACAAGGCTGAAACTAAAAAACTGACTGTGGTTTGCATTCCAACTCATGGTCCAAGGTCTCAAAGGTCTACTATGCTGCTTTGGTATTTGATAAACTGAATACAAAACTTGCTAGAAAAAAAGGATACACAGGGATGTTTGTTCTTCACTTTCAAGCTTTTAAAATTGTGTTTAACAGCAATAGCAACATATATTTCATTAGCAGTCATACTACGTTTTGATTGACTTTAACCCCACCCACCACTGTCTCTGACCTAACCTGCTGTACTTTGGTGACCATGTCCTTGTAAATCATATCCAGGTTGTTGTCCATAATTTTCACCAATGCAGACACAACGACCTCTGATTGCTGAGTAGTGAATCCTAAGCAAAATGAAATGCAAGAACATTCAGAGAGACCTTAATCTAGACAGTCTACAGAAACGCCACTTGTTAATAGTTAAAACAGGTATCAGTTAATGAAAGGTAAGAACATACTTGCCTTGATCCCCTAGTAAAAGAACACAACCAGTTGTACATCTAAGTTTTCCCACCCCAAAATTACATTTGTGACACTGCATAGCTGCTGCTGTAGTACAACACTACTGATGCAATAATAGAATAAAAGTTGGAAACTTTCCATTAGTATTATGGAATGTCACCTCTCATGCAGCTGTTTCTTGAGCAAGAATTCTAACCCTGAAAAGCAGACACCTACTTGCAGTATACTCTACCTTTTCTGTACCACTTTACATGTGCAAAACTCAACAAATGAATACAGAGTTCATTGCTCCAATATAAGGCTTACCAGCCTTTGAGTGCTTATTAGAAACTTTTTGCACTGAATATATTGGAAAGTATTGTAAAATATTATCCCCAGAAATACTTTCAACTTTACCACTTTCAATATGTGGGAGTAAAAGTGTCATGAACAAGAGTTCATCATTATGAAAAGAATTACTTGCAAAAGCACGATGGTTTCTAACCAGCAGTCAAGTGTCAGAAAGCACGTATGGGGGCTGAGAATGAGTTGCTTTCAATAGCTGAACTGATTATGTTTGCCACCACCAAAAACAAGAGGTACTCCACCTCTCTCCTTTATCCCTCCTGCCTGCGACTCTTTGCATGTGTCCTGGAGCTCATGCAACTGCTGTGGGGTCATTATAGTGCTGTCTCAGAACACTCATCACACAAAAGAGGTGGAGTTTTCTGAGAATTAGGTTACAATGTGGAAAGAAAGGGATTGGGTCCTCACCGTTTTAGGAATAGAGAGGTGTCAGAAATTGATTCAGCTGTACTGAACTTCACTTTCAGGTACCTTCCCAACCTTAACAACATTAGCATGAATTCAAAACAATTTATTCTCTTATTTATGTTTTAGCATAAGAGTACCAATATTTCATACAGTGCTCTACCCTGAAAGCTGGATTTTACATAGGTGTCCATATTCAATCCTATAATGTGCTGCTGGATATTCAAGGCACTACATACTAATGTAGGAACCCAATTAACAAATGCTAAATAACTACCTTGAAAACTCTTTTAATCTCGATTCTTAAAACACAATTTCTCTTTAGCATATCTTATTACCAGTAGGATAATAAATTATTCCAATAAAGGCTACATAAGCTCAGTCTTTTGTTTTGGAAGCAGAAAAAAGCTACATGTTTTTAGGCAGTATTAAAAAAACATATCTAAAAATACAAATAAAACTGAATCCATAATACCACATGTTAAGGAGAAGCAAATACCAAACTTTGTAAGAAAAAAAAAAACCACAGAAATTACTCATGAAATTACATAAAAAGTAGCTACTAGTTTCTAGCAAATTACCATTTTCTTCCAAGAGGCAGACCAGTGCATGAGTGTCAAAAAAAAGCCTCCTGTTTCCCAGTAAGGAAATACTCCCTTTGCTTTGCAAAGATGATGATGCAGAGTTGCTTACCTCTGAAAAAAATAGAAGAAAGTGCACGTTATTTTTCAGAAAGAACACGTAAACAACATGCTTTCTTTCCAGAATTTCCCACACTATCCCAAATAGCTTTCATTTATGAGAAGTGAACTGCTGCTTGCTTGAAACTGAAAACATCCAATAAGAACCTGTGTGCATGTGCTTGAAAACTGAATACGCTACTACTGCACTTCAGAGCTACTGTCCAAGAACATCCATCCTAGACAAACCCTACCAAGTATCACAGTCTTTAAATTGTTCCTTCACCACGACGAGCATAATCAGTGGAAGCTGTCAGCAATTCAAAGCTTTGAGGACTAAATCAACTAACTCTTTTCACCTTTTGTTAAAGAAGCAAACCCTCACCGTTTGCCATTTAGACAAAAAGCAGTCACTCCCAATCTGCCATTCACTGTTTGAAATATTTTTTTAAGTATTTCGACACTGAATGCAGGTCTAGGGGTAATTTCCGCTTGGACATTTGCATGAACTAGCTGATAGAATGCGAGATGGAACGTGAAGTAAACTGATAGGAGACAGAACTCTTTGCCCTCAGAACCACTGTATTTTAAAATATTTGGACCGAAAACACAGATGTGCCTCAGCTGTGACAGTCATCTGTAAAGCAACTCAGTTTTCGGGGAACACAACACTCAGCCCTAAGTTACCCCACCGGACATTCCCACTGCAAGCCGCGCAGGTTCCTGGCTCCGGGGTCAGGTGAGGCAGCACCCTCCCTCCCCTTCATTCCCGTCTCTGCTCTCACCCCGCTCCCCGTTGCGCCAGCAGCTGTCCCCGCCGGTCCCGCCAACGCGCCTGCCCCACCCCGCCTTGCCGTTAACGGCCGTAACGGCCGCCCGCGAGCCCGGCGGCGCGGCAACACGCTGCCAGTCGCCGAGGCAGCGGCGCACGGGGGAGGGGGGCGCGCGGCGGTCACGTGAAGCAGCGGCGGCTGACGGGAGGGCGCCGTCTGCGCCGCGCGGCCGCAACAACAGCAGCGCCCGCCTCCCACCGCTCACAGCCGTAGCTGCGGCCGCCTGGCTCCTGGCCATGCCACCCGGTCCCGACGACGGGCGGAGCGGGAGGTGGGGGGGAAGGAGTGGAACCGCTGCTGCTACCACAGGAGTACCATCCCTGAGCACGAGCCGTCCCGGCGTCCCTCTTCCGCTACAGGCATGCCTCACTTCCGCCTCCGGCACGTGACAATAGCGGCGAGCAGCGGCGGTTGATTTTATGGCTCACGGCGAGAAAAGCGGCGTGGGCGGGTGGGGCTAGTTGGCTGTGAGTGCAAGGGGGGCCCGAAGGGGACGGACACTCCCCCGTGCCTTTCCGGGGCCGCAGTGATACCGCTCCTGTTCCGGGCCCCGGGGGACACACCTCTGAGGTGTCATAAGTTGGTCGCACAGGCTGTGCAGGCATCCGGTGTCATTACTATTGCAATGCTACGCTTAAGTGGGAAAAAAAAAAACAAACAACAAAAAACCAGTAATTTGTGTGAGAGGTTTGCCCTGGTCCTGCAGGACAAGCACGGTCTGGTGTGTGACCTCCACTTCTTTCCTCAGTAACGTTTTTCTTCGTTCTGCATGAAGATTACAGAAAAAAAAATAACTCTTAGACAAATCTGTCATTCTGTAGTGATACTGAGATTGAGGGTTTCAGAGTAATTAAATTCCAAAATTAGGATTCTGGGTGGATCTAAGAGTGGAGCCTTAATCATGGAGCAATGGCTGTAAGCACTGGAGACAGTCAAGTCTGGGGAGCTTTCAGTTCTGCTGGGAGCACAGGTTTACTTTGTGCTTATGTACTGCTGTTAAATCCATTTAACATTTGTAAGGCATTAAGGAATCAATTTGTCCTGTTGTCAGAAGGATAGAGTTAAAAACCTGGAGGCTGGACAAGCATATTCTGAAACCAGAATAACAAGAATGGAAGGCCTGTAAGACTGAAGGACAAAATGATCTGAGAGGTTAAAATAATCAGAAACAAGACACAGTAATTGAGAGTGGGATCTAAAGACTTATCAACCCTTGTAGATAATGCCTTCTTGTGGCTTCTTACAAAAAAAAGATTTGGACAAAGGTCAAAATATTGAAGTGTCCCCTACGTAACCTGTGGGGACTTTAATACTAAACTCCATACCTTTAGGAGAGGAATTTACGTGTAAATATAGGACCACTTTAATATAATGAATGAGGTGATCCTATAATGAATTAGATAATCAATGGAGCACTCATACAAAGATTAATGTGATGGAAAAATCATGTAACCAATCACATGTAACTTCTTTGTTATTTTGACTGTGTACAAACCACTGCTGTTGGAACTCACAGAGCCTGGATTTGTAATTCATTACCTAGCATCTGTTTCTGGAGAACCAAAATAAAGCAAGTACCTCGACTCTGTGTGTTGATGGACTTTGTACACTCCTTAAAAGACCCTTTTTATGGGGACTACAGGCCTTTGTACCATTTTCTCCAGGCGGCACTCATTTCAGGGCAAGTATTTTTTTTTGTTACATACATGTCCCAGTATCTGAAGGGGGCCTACAGGAAGGCTGGGGAGGGACTATTTACAAGGTCTTGCAATAACACGACAAAGGGCAGTGGGTTTAAACTGGCAGGGGGGAGATTTAAACTGGATGTTAGGAGGAACTTCTTTACAGTGAGGGTGGTGAGACACTGAAACAGATTGCCCAGGAAGGTTGTGGCTGCTCCCTCCTTTGAGGTGTTCAAGGCCAGGTTGGACGAGGCCTTGAGTGACCTGTACTAGTGGGAGGTGTCCCTGCCTGTGGCAGGGGATTGGAACTAGATGATCTTTGAGGTCACTTCCAACCTTACCATTCTATGATTCTATGTTCACAAAAACACATGTGACACCTTTTCTTCTTTACACCAGAATCAGTAGTTGTGGTAAATCAATATGGAATCACTCAGATTTTTGTTCATAAATGCAAAGGTAGGTGAACCACTGTGGCACACAGCAGTGCCACAGTATCACGTCACTGCGACTGAGACAGTGCATGTAGACAAGGCCAGCCTCTGTAGCAGCAATTCCATCCAGCTGCTGTGATGGTAGAATAGTAGAAGCCATCACTGTTACTACAAAATAAATTATGACTTCAGTATATTGGAAAGATACTACCATACTTGCAGACTAACCCTACATGAGTGGATGTTTCTGGAACTACTTACACTGTACAAGTGCAGGGAGATCAATTGACTCACCCACACAGCTGGGTTTGTTTTCATTGTCAGTGAAAGCTCAATGGCATTGCAGTGGTGTGGCTGTTGTATGTACATTGCCTGTCATTAGCATGCCAATATTTCCTGACATTTAGGTGAAAATTAAAAGGGAAGAAGAAAATTAAAGGGGAGTGTAATATGAGCTCTGAGAGCTATTGCTGACCCACCAGTGTGCTATGGCCAAAGAAAACAAATACAACCCTAAGGTGTATCCAGTAGGGTATTTTCAGTGGTTCACATGGAAAGCTTTGTGGGCTCTTGAGTATAATATCTTTTCAACTACAAACTACAGTTCTGGTCACTCTAATAGAGGACACATGAATTCATATTCAAACTGGTGATGTAGTAAAAAAAAAAAATTAAGGAGAGTAAAGAGTCTTTATTGTTGCAGGTGATTAAAAAAAAATTGTCTTGTTTATCTTAGCAAAAACAAAGCTTGAGAGGGCATCTTGTTCCAATCAGGAGTGTAAAAATAGGCACAGAAAGGAAAAAAAAAAACCTGTTTATGTGAAAACAAATCACTGATAAAGAAACATTCGGTGTAAAGTGGCCATAAATAAATATAGATTGAAAATTAAAAGGTTTTTACTCAGCAGAACAGTCCTTGTGAAAAGTTTCCCAATAGGAATCAGAAGGAATCAAAAACTGAAATTAGTTTTTAGATGGATGTGCTTGGCTTGTGAAATGAATTTTACGATGTGGTTACCTGTAATAGCAAGGGACTGGTTCCTGTGTGGTTGCATTCATTTTTCACTATGGAAGTTTTTCACTTTCTGCCTCAAGCATCTGGGACCAGCTACTGTCAGAGAAAGACTAATGAGCTAAAAGGACCACAGGTGTAATCCAAAATAGCATTGAACAGTCCTGTTACTTACTTCAAGTATTTTAACACAGTGACTTTACAGGGTTGAGGGGAATTAAAAGCTGTCAGGAGTGACGAATATCCCAAACTGTTCTTAATTATAAATGGGAAAAGCTAAGAACCTCACGGGCTGGAAAAAAAAATGGGAGTCTCCAGTGCATGAGTGCTTTCTTACTTTGATGGGTTTGGGGGTGGGGGTGGGGGCAGGGAGGGAAGCTATAACAGCATTCAAATGAATATGTAAACGATAAGGTGCATTTGGAGTATTATCAGTGCTTTTATAGCAGGGATAAGTGCGCCCCAGTGGTTTTAAAGTGAAGGTGGCACCCAATATAATGAAAATGGAAAATAAAGCGATGTTACTGTTTTTCTCCTCTACAGCAGATAGTCATTTTAAATCTTAAAAATGTCCAATTCTTTTAAGGTGGATCCATAGGTAAAGTCCCTCCTATGCTATTTTGTTTTCTTTTTAGTGGAGAAATCTTCCGTTGTATTTTTTAATGCATGACAACAGGTAGGTTATTTGGAATGAAGGAGCCTGCCCGTAGATGGCAGTAGCTGCTAATAGAGCTGACTGCCAGTGCCACTCCAGTGTTTCAGGACCCGTAAAAGGTTTAAACCAATTGATCTGATCCTCTAAGTTCCTAAAGAGCCATTTCAGCGACATTCATACGCAACAACCACCAGCAGAATGCATCTTCCTGAAAGATTGTTCAGTTGTTAGAAATAGCCTATGATTCTTGAAGGAAGGAGATATAGTGTTTATTCAAGTGCTATATAGCTGACCTCAATAAGAAATGGCATTTATATTAGAATATTAAATCTTGCTGTGTCTTCATCAGACATATTTTACCTGTAGAATGAACAAATAAATATGATTTGTGTTTAAAGCTATCAAACTGTGTGCCTTACAAAAGAGAACAGTTTCACAGAATCACAGACGTTGGAAGGGTCCTCCAGAAATCAAGTCTAACCCCCCTGCCAAGGCAGGATCCCCTAGGGTAGTCTGCACAGGAACGCATCCAGGAAGGTTTTGAAAGTCTGCAGAGAAGGAGACTCCACAACCTCTCTGGGCAACCTGTTCCAGTGCTCTGTCACCCTCACTGTAAAGAAATTTCTCCTCATGTTGAGGTGAAACCTTCTAATTTCCAATTTGTAGCAGTTGCTTCTTGTCTTAGTGCTGCTGACCAGTGAAAAGAGATTGGCCCAGTACTGGAGCCTGTCCTCTTTAATATCTTTATGAATGATCTGGATGAGGGGGACTGATTGCACTCTCATTAAGTTTGCACATGACACCAATCTGCTAGAGGTTAGAGAAGCTTTACAGTGGGATCTAGACAGATTAAATTGATGAGCCAAAGTTAATTGCATGAGGTTCAACAAGGCCAAATGATAGGTTATGCACTTGGGTCATAACAACCCTATGGTAAGCTATGGACTTGGAGATGTGTGATTGGAAAGCTGTGACTTAGAAAGGGACTTGGGTTGGTTGACAGTCGACTGAATATGAGTCGGAGGTGTGCACAAGTAGCCAAAAGCACCAACAGCGTTGTGGCTTGTACTAGAATCACTGTGGCCAGCAGAAATAGGGAGGTGATTGTCTGGGTGTTGTCCTGGTTTAACACATCCTGCACTCACAAGTCCCCACACAGAGAGGCAAAGTAACACAAAAACTCCTCTGGGTTGAGATGAGACCATACACTACACAATTACCTTAGCAAAAGCAGCAGCAGCAGAAATCAGCAATAAAACGTTTCCCTGCACCCAAGCATGCAATAGCCAGCCCAGCGGTAAAGACCAACACCCAAACAGCAACCAGAACAGGAATGTTATAGTCTGAACTTAAAGCCCTGTGAGACTTTGCTCAAGCTAGCGCTTCCATTTTGAAGTTGGCATGACTACAGCATGGTATTGAATATCATCAGCACATTCAACTCAACCCCTGACAGGTGTGTTGCCAGATGATTTAAAGTTTTACCACTGAGTAATATCTTAGTGGCCTGTGGCCTAGCAGGTGTTGTATGCAGCATGGAAGGTGTGGGTTTGAGGAAAAATTTTGTTAGGTGTCCTCCAGACATACATGTGCAAAAGAAAGATTACAAGAGTCAGTAATCAGCCTGTCCATGGATGGGACATGAGAAACTAAGTTGTAAAAGAAGGAAAGAAGGGATGATCAAAAAGGTCTAAAAACCAGAGTAAAACCATGCTATATGAGAGATATGGAGCTGAAGCTCTGCAGACTGTGACACAGACAGGAGAGGGACAGGGAAGGGCACTAAAGTGGGCTGGTGAGGGCATCAGAATAAGGGTCAGGGAATGGGTGATAGCAGTGACATTTGGAAATGGGCTGAAGGGGTAAAACGGCTGTCAGGAAAGCTTCAGGTTGTCATGTAAAAAAAAGATGTAAGGAGGGGAAATGGAGGTGAAAAGTAGATAGCCATTACTTGCTGTTCATTATCCTGTAAGACATTTAAGCAGTCAATCAATTATCATACCAAGCAATTGTGTAGATAATGAGCTAAGCAATGAAGCAGTTATACAGCAAATCATTTATAGTATTAAATAAAAATGGGAGGAATCAACAGGAATATGAATCAATTATGCAGAGAACTATTACCAAAGTCAGTCAGTTAAGTAGAGAAACAGTTATACAGCAAGAGAATGAATACATTAATTATGAAGTGGGACCATTATGTTGAGAATTAGTTATGCAGAGACTTCCTTTGTGATAAGAGGCATATCTGGGGAAACTTCATGCCCAAGGGAAAAAAATACCATAAACAAACCCATGCATGTAGATGCAAAACTAATGAATGAATGAGTCCTGCAGCAGTTCTCAGTCACTTTGTCTGTGACATTCTCTACTGTGTCTCTTTGGGCTAGACTCACCCCTGTTGTAGTAGAGGCCAAAGCCATTGCAGAAACAGAAAAGATGAAGATTGTTTCTCCTCTGTGCATTCTTTTACTGAGGATGTGGAGGCGTGTCCTGGGTTAACGCAGCCTGCTCTCAGACAGGAGGCAAAGTAACACAAACTCGGCTCTGGGTTGAGATAAAGTGTTGAAATAAAAGTTTTACTGGAAATAACAGATTTACATAAAACATTTGGTTGGGAAAAAAATCAAAGATCATCCATTCCAACCTTCAACCCAGCACTGAAGGGTCAACACCAAATCATGTCTCTAAGTGCCAGGTCCACCTCCAGGGATGGTGACTCCACTGCTGCCCTGGGCAGATAATTTCAATATTTGATAACCCTTTGTGTGAAGAAATATTTCCTTGCATCCAACTTGAATCTCCCCTAATGGCAGGGGAGATTTTTTTTTTCCAAGTGTTTTCTACACTCAGGAGAAAAAAAAGGAAAAAAAAACCAAACAACAAACCCCTGCCATAGAGAATGGAATCTGTAACATCTTTGAGAGAAGAGCACATTTTACCAACTACATGCTCAAACCCCTTACCTAGACAACACTTTTGTCTAATTCTATGACAGGTGGGTTTGGCTGCTGGATCTTTTATTATTTTTTTGGGGTTTGTGTGACTGGATTTAATCTTATATTATTGGTTTAGTGCAACATTGATGTTAAACTTCCTTTGTTTCTTATCCCCTCTCCCCACTTCTGTTTTAGGATGCTTAAAACTGAGAGTAATGTATATGCCTCATGACAAGGATGCAAAAGCCCCAAATGTCTGCCATTGCTGTCCAAATTGTAGGGAAAATGAACATTGTAGATAACACTGTTCTCTGGCTACACCAATCCACATTCAAAGACTTAGAAGGCTGTAGTGAGAGAGAGAAACGTTTGCTAACATGAATCACAAAGACTCCCATGTCCTGTTTTTGGTTTGCTTGCAGACAATGTAGACAAGGAGGGATAAACAACCATACTTCCCTTCCCACAACTCCTGTATGTTTGTATTTGAGCATCACCAATATCTTTGTCCGTAGTTGCAGTTTAGAAAAAATTGTTTCCCTTAGCTTAAGTCTAACCTCCCACACAGCAGCTTCTAGTAGCTGCAGATATCTTTAGTTATCTACTTTTAGCCTCCATCTAGGGCTAGACTATAGCAGTTGCTTCACCCGATGACCATCATGGAAGGGGGATCAGGAAAAGCAGAGGAGACCCATGGGTTGAAATAAAAACAGATTCAATGAAATAACAAAATGAATACTAATGCAAATATAAGGTACACAAACTTATACTCAGCCCAGTAAATGTATAGCAGCCACAATAAAAGGCAAAAATAGTTCTCAGGAGCAGAAGGATAAGAAAGCCCCTCCAGAGATAAGGAACACGCACAAGAGGAGCTTCTACCTGTAGCAAACAGGATCACAGGATGTTAGGGGTTGGAAGGGACCTCCGGAGATCATCGAGTCCATCTGACCTGCCAGAGCAGGACTATAATCTAGTGCAGGTCACACAGAAACATATCCAGATGGGTCTTGAAAGTCTGTAGAGAAGGAGGCTCCACAACTTCACCCTTTATAATGAGCATGACACTTATGGTATGCGATACACCCATAGCCAGCTTGGATCAGCTGCTCTGGCTTTTGTCCCTCACAGTATAAGGTCCTGGCTGACTCAAAACTGCTAACAGCCTACAGGCTACAGCTGGCCCTGGATTCTGTCCCAGCCAAACCAGAGTTTTAGTGCGTCTAGATTAGAGGCTGACTCTGGACTCAAGCCTTTGAGGGTAATAATTGTTAGCATCTTGCAGAATACTGTTAAATGTAACTTTATTGTTAGATCCAAATATTTCTTTTCCCCTTCATGGACCAATGCAAGGTATAGTCTGGAGGTAAAGGGTTTCTTTTTTGTGCAATAATCCATAGGAACTGTAGGTGACCAGGCTAGTTATGAAGATGTTTTCTGTAAAACTGCAACGTTTCAGTTCATAAAACTATAGCTTATATACAGTTGCCTGTTAACTTTGCCTGTTAACTGACACAGAAGAGCCATAAAAACACTGCAAACCCTATGGCCTTGCAGACACACAAACTCCTTCTGAGCTTGAAGGTGTTACTTGTCTAGGAATAGCCAGTGACTCTGCAAACTCTCTGAAAATCTCAGATGAGGTCTGTGGTGTACTTTCAGAATCATAAGTTACCTGTCACAGAGTTCTAACAACAGCTCAGGGAAGACAGACCTTCCAAGGGATGGTGCACAGGTAAGAGACACAAGGATAAGCTACTTTAAAAAATCCTAGATGTTATCTAATGCTTTGTTTCTTCTAATCATCGCTTAAGTGTGAGACCTGGTCATAGACTCTGCAGGGAGGTGAGGTAAATGCCAGAAACTGACTGTCTGGGCTGAGTCTGGTTGCTCTACAGAACCCTGTAGACTCATCTGAAAATGGGGGACATTCACCTGCCTAACTGACATAAAGAGTGATCCATGCCAGAGTACACTTGGAGTGACTCACCAGAGGACTGAGATAGTTAACTTTATAACCATAAAACTGACATGAGAGCAGGGCCCATTTATCTGGGAAAGCATTAATATGCTTCACCTAGAGCTTTCCAAAGATAAATACGGTGAAGCTGAAAGACCTGGAAGGAAGTATCTTTAAGCGGTGATGTGCAACTGCTTAACTATTCAGAAAGAAAATGGAAACTGCCAACTGACATCTAACCTTTCTTGAAGATTTCACTAGACTGCAACTCCTTTTTAAGTAAAATCCACATCTCCCAGAGAACGTAACTTCTCCTCCCTACCCAAGTTATGATAAGTGAATAGGAAGAAGAAAGGAACAGGTTTCCTTTTATTAATGAACAATGTTTATACCATTTCACAAGGTTTCCAAGCAGTCCAATAGAAGATTTTGAATCAGTAAAATCATTTGGGGAAATAACTATCTGTGAAGGACTGCGTTTTTGACAATATATGACAAGAGACTACAGTTCTGGGTGCCCAGTTTTCTGTGTATTTTTTTTTGAGGTGGGTCCTGTGTGTGTAGGAACCTTTCTCCCCCACACTGTTCTTTAAGTGTCATTTTTTTTTTTTGCATTTGAGAAAAGTACATGTTGTAACAGATGGCAAAAATGCCATTGAATAATTATAATAATAGCAGAAAGCTAATTGCTTGTCAAGCAGAAAATTCCTTTTCTAGAACTGGCAGAAACCATACAGAATATCCATGTTGCTGCTGAAAAGCTCAAACTAGTGGATTTTATTTAAATCTGCTGAAAGTGTATTAGTTTATGCACACTGAAGACTTGTTTTACATCTTTTAATTGAGAATATTAGATAGAGAAGTACTATGCCTGCTAAACACTAATGAACACTCTTTTTGACAACACAATGAAAAATGACAGCATTATTATTCCAATCTTATAGATGTAAAGCCAGTGACAGTTTTGTGGAGGTTTTGGATATATTTTTGTTAATTAGGATGAACCTCTGCAGTTCAGTGGGTAAGGAGAAGCTCATTATATGTTTAGGTTATCTCACTTTTGTTAAGGTTTCCATGAATGGTGGAAGAAGTTTGAATTTTTTTGCCTTATGTGCTTTTCTCCTGAAGGAATGGCAAACCCAAATGGGATCCATCCTAGGGTGCTGAGATAGCTGGCAGATGAGCTGGCCAAGCCACTCTTCCATCATTTATCAACAGTCCTGGCTCACACCGAGAGGTCCCTGAAGACTGGAAGCTGCCAATGTGATGCCCATCCACAAGAAGGGCCGGAAGGAGGAACCAGGAAATTACAAACCTGTCAGCCTGACCTGACAGGCAAGGTTACTGAACAGGTCATCTTGAGTGCCGACACAAAGCACCTACAGGATGGCCAAGGGATTAGGCCCAGCCAGCATGGGTTTAGGAAGGGCAAGTCCTGCCTGACCAACCTGATCTCCTTTT
>VWZE01025795.1:254025-292893 GCA_013396675.1 Eubucco bourcierii | reverse complement strand
GGGACAGAGTGGCTGGAGAGCAGCCAGGCAGGAAGGGACCTGGGGGTACTGGTAGAGAGTAGCTGAACATGAGCCAGCAGTGTGCCCAGGTGGCCACGAGAGGCAATGGCATCCTGGCCTGGATCAGGAACAGTGTGGCCAGTAGGACAAGGGAGATTGTTCTGCCCCTGTACTCAGCACTGGTTAGGCCACACTTTGAGTACTGTGTCCAGTTCTGGGCCCCTCAATTCAAGAGAGATGTTGAGGTACTGGAACGTGTCCAGAGATGGGCAACAAAGCTGGTGAGAGGCCTGGAGCACAGCCCTGTGAGGAGAGGCTGAGGGAGCTGAGGTTGTTTAGCCTGGAGAAGAGGAGGCTCAGGGGTGACCTCATTGCTGTCTACAGCTACCTGAAAGGAGGTTGTAGCCAGGTGGGGGCTGGTCTCTTCTCCCAGGCAACCAGCAACAGAACAAGGGGACAAAGTCTCAAGTTGTGCCAGGGGAGGTCTAGGCTGGATATTAGGAGGAAGTTCTTCACAGAGAGAGTGATTGGCATTGGAGTGGGCTGCCCAGGGAGGTGGTGGAGTCGCCATCCCTGGAGGTGTTCAAGGAAAGCCTGGATGGGGCACTTAGTGCCGTGGTCTACTTGATTGGGTAGGGCTGGGTGCTAGGTTGGAGTGGATGATCTTGGAGGTCTCTTCCAACCTGGTTGATTCTATGATTCTATGATGAACGTAATTGCAGTTCCTTAAACTTTGGATCCACCTTTCTTACCATTGAAGTGGAAGCTAATGCCAATTCTAGGCACTGATGTGGTATTGAAGGAGGTTCCAAGTGTGGGAGTTTTGGTCTTGTGAAGTTGCCCTACCTGCCATACCATACTTGCTGCCATACCCACAGCTGTCCACTGCTGACCTTGAGAGGATGCAGTGAGGCCTCCAGTATCAGCAACAGCTCTACCTTGATTGTCATCTCCTCTGAAATCCAGAGTGAGTCCATCTTTATCTAGCTCTTGACATCTGATTAATCACACCAGTAAGACATNCAAAAAAAAAAAAAAAAAAAAAAAAGGTGGGGTAAAAGAACACTTTATACTCAAAACAAAACAATAAACCACTCCAAATACCACTCCTAAGGAATATCACTAAATCTTCAGTGCCTGACAAAACTAATCAGCCTGAATGACTAAGCCATTATGTCTTTTCAGAGTACAATCTTGTGCTCACAAAAAACATCACCCAGAAGATGGTTTTAAAACTTCCACCAGAACTGGTTCCATAAAGTATTTAGATTTTTCATATAACGAACCCAAAGAAACACTTTGAAACACAACAGAAGCAGATAGCCATCATTCCTGTCTTAGCAGAGACCCTAACCTATTAACAACTCAATATTTTTTTTCTGTATCTTGACTTGCATGCTCAGCTGGTGATGGAAAAATAATCTCAATATTTCATATCCAGTGTGAGTCTTGTCCTTTTATTTTGATATACTATTGGAGACACAAATAGCTGCAAGAATAATTTACAGATTGAGAGGAGCACAGAAGAGCAGTATAGGGGAACTCACACACACTGATACTACACCTCTTTTCTGTTCTGTTCTGTGCTGAGAAAGTCACTAAAAATCCCAGGTTCTTCCACAGAGTTTCTATCTGGCCTTCGGGCTCTGGAATTCATCAGATTCTCAGTCTGAAAGAACTCCTATGGGCCCAGTATAAAGACTCTTTTTTTCTTTGAATGTAACTGTGATGAGGGCAGAATCTCATCGGTATAGAAATATGACTCCAGCTTTTCATTTGCCAAGTGTGTCTTTGACTACTTAATTTGAGTGGCTGCTATGCACTTTGGTTTAGTGTTATTTTTATAATTTGTAGCTGTGTATAAGGTGCTGAGGCTGCACTTCCAGGACCCTTTTGTACAGATGCAAAAAGAAAGAAAGAAAGAATAAATAAATAAATAAACATTTCTTTCACATGACCTCATTAAGGACAAAGCCAAATTTCTGTGAGAGAAAGCCAGCTGAGCAGAATTTTCCAAGTGCCTTTATTACGACATTATTTCTATTCTCATTGCATCTGAGGGTCCTAGAGGCAGAGCTGGGGCATTACGGTGCTAAGTACCACACAAAAATAAAAAGGGATGTCTTTGCTTCAAGGGGATTTTAGAACAGCAGTGGTCAGAATGGAGCACTGTCTGACAGTGGGACCTGGAAGTGTTTTTCCAAGTGTGGGAGTGTGTATCAGCGATTTCTTTTTACACAAGGCCAGATGGGTTCAGTGTAATGACATCTGAAGTTCCATTTCAGCTACTGTGGATAAATTCATAAATGCCTTAGAAGAACCAAGCTGTACACTTGCTGTACTTTGAAGAGGTAAGTTAAAAACCAAACACTAATCAGCCAACTATGCAGAGATGAAGTGGGGACAGTCAGCCCAGGTTTTCAAGTCAGCATTGCTGAGGGATTTTTGCTTATGTAAACACTTGTGATCATGTTTTCTATGTCACCAACCATCTGAAATTTTGCATAGCTGCAGACTGAACATCTGCTTAAATCTGAATCTAAACTTTAGAAAACAAATAAGAAGATTATGTGGCAAAACTGCATCTTTGTTGCAGCATTTTGGAGCTCAGACACAAAAATTGAGATGCATTATGTGAAACTAACAATATGAAATTGTGTTTTCAATACATATCATCCATCTGGATGTTAACTTTTATCACCTTCAGATTTGAGCTGAAGGTGACACACTGCTGGGAGCAAGGAAATCATTACTGATTGTTAAGATGGTATTGAAGACTGCATACTTCTGACAAATGCAATCTATGGACACATATTTATGGAGGTAAAAGCAAACTGACTCATGTCTTGAATCTCCTAGTGCCAGTGGTGCAGATGAACACTATTGCTGGAGCCCCAAGGTTTCACTAGTCCAGAAGTGACAGCTGTGATTTTCTCATTAAGAGAAAAGAATTTAGCTCACGGATCCCTGTGGCAAGTGACACCTTTCACATTTGCAGGAGTGCAGGAGACTTCAGGGCCCTACAACTTGAACTTTTATTCAGGCATCCATGCCCAAGCTGCCTCTGCACCTCAGGTCCTCCTAGGCTGTGATCATGCTCTGCCATGTGCCCTTTCTCATGTATACAACATAGAGTTAGAGAAATTAATATGATCTGAGATTGCAAAAGGAAGAAAACAAGCAGATTCCTTCTGTATCAAAAAATAAAGCTACCTCTATAAGAAGATTTTACATATTGATTATCTCTTGGCAATGCACACACATTGTTAAAATGACAAAATCACTGCTGTTATTGACTCCCACAGCCACCCTGCTGGAAAATAACCTCCTCCATCCCCACGTCCTGTTTGTTCTTATATTCCTTAAGTATGGAGGAATCACATTAACAGGGGGCAGAGGCACAAGTCTGAAAGCTGGGAAACTGCAGAGCAGGTAAGGCCTAGAAATAGTGCTGCAGTTTTGTATTGCTGCATCTTCTTGCTTCATTACTAGCACCTAAAGTCCTAAGTGGTATTTGGTCCCATTTCAGAATAGCACAATTAAATGTTAAAACAGTTTCCACAAAATCTCAGTTTTCCCCTGTGCAGGTAAAATGGAAATATTTTAGGATTGACCAGAATCAAAACTTTTTTTCCTTAACTGAATTGAATAATTGTATTCTAGATCAGTGCAAGAGAAGTCTGGGCTTTTAATGTTGATGTTCCTTCATCAGCCATTTTATCTCTAGGTCAGGATCTTTGCCTAGATTAAACCCTGATACTGTACCACGATTTGCCTCTAGATTGCACCAGCCCTGGCAAGTTCATTAGCTGGAGGGTGTGCAGAGGGGCATGAGGGGAAGGAGGCCCCTGTGCACAATTGTCATTTAGGTGAGTCCTGTTTTACTTTGGGAGTGTTGAAACTTTTCAGTGAAATTAAAATGCATCTGGAATTGTTTTTTGAATGCTAAAAGTGCAGCTTGGAGGTAACGGATGGCTTAAAACTGCAGCTGAAAAGCTGTGGGCATTTATGGCAGAAAACAAGGGGGAAACCCCCCATGTTTTAAATACAGTGAAAATACCAGGCACATATACCTCTGTAGCTTCTTCCTGGCACTTTCTTCCATCAACCAGCTACTAATACTAGTGTTCATACCCTATGTAGATATTTTTTTCCCTGTAAGTATTTCTATAAGAAGAGTTTATTTTAAAATATATGGCTGAAACTGAAACTCAGCAGTCCCCTATTAGGCTATCAGTTAGATGGCTGCTTTTGTACTGCTGGAGTGGTTGACAACATGCAGTTGAAATCACAACTGGCCTCCTTTGTCCCTTTCTCCATTAGCTTCTGTTGTCTTTAAGGTAAGCTTCAGTAATTCTTCCACTGATTTGAATAAATAACAACAACAAGTAATCCTTGTTATAGCATAGCCCAGTTAGTCTCTGTAGCTGACTGAAACTTTTTAATAATGAAAAGATAAATGAATATGGGATAAACAAAAACCACAACCCAACAACCCACAAAACAGCTTTCCCTCCAACATCACAAAACATCAAGGAAATACGGGGCGGGGAGGGGCGCAGGAACTGCTATGTAAAAAAAACATTTTGACTTCTCCTTTGCACTTGCCAGTTTTTCATTTGTTGACACTTTTATTTTGCTGTCTTTGATCTCTATTGAAAGATGGACTATGTCTTGAAACATAGATAACATTTTTATCCTGATGTAGCCTTCTCCTAGGAATGATGCTGCATGCATAAAGCATTCAATAAACAACAGACCAAACTAAGCTCCTGTACAAGTCTATTAAAGTCAATGGAGTTACACTAAGAATGAATTTGGCCCAGTGAAGTGCTCTGGAGAATAATGTGAAGCCTATCAGATTACGTTCAAGAAAATAGGATACCAGAGTTGCACAGCTGGACAATTTAATCCTATTTTCCTTTTGGCTTGAAAGTTTCTTGGTTGCTAGTTTCTATTCTGCATGGGTTTTTATACTGCAGTCATCACCACAATATCCAACTACCTTCCAATAATGCATTAAATAGTGTGAGTAACATCTGGTACATGTCGGTTTTCTCATCTTTTCTGATGCACTAGAAAGTTCTGTGTACAATGAAACACAATCAGGAGGAAAAGATATCTGCCCATTAAGACTATTTTTTTAAAAGGGAGCAGCATATTTTTACAGAGAATCAAATATGTAAGGGAGAAACGCTATTATTTTCTACACTACGTAAGTACACATTTAGACTTAAAATGTTTTAAAAGTACTTTCTGTACACTTTGCAGCACAGATACGTTCATAATGCCTTTCTGTACCCGGCATTGTTTCAAGGCAAAAGCTTAGCAGAAGAGACTGAGCTGTTGAGTCGGTAGGAATCAAAGCGACTCTCCACCTTGTGGAGGATCACAGAATGTCAGGGGCTGGAAGGGACCTCAAAAGCTCATCCAGTCCAACACCCCTGCAGAGCAGGATAACCTATACCAGATCACACAGGAACATGTCCAGGTGGGTTTTGAATATCTCCACAGAGGGAGACTCCATAAGCCCTCGGGGCTGCCTGTTCCAGTGTTCTGTCACCTTCACAGGGAAAATTAAGTCCTCCGCATGTTTACATGAAACTTCCTGTGCCTCAACTTCTACCCATTGCCCCTTGTCGTGTCATTGGACATCACCAAGCAGAGCCTGGCTCCATCCTCCTGGCACTCGCCTTTACATATTTATAAACATTAATGAAGTCACCTCTCAGCCTCCTCCAAGCTAAAGAGCCTCAGCTTCCTCAGTCTCTCCTCATAACAAAGATGTTCCATTCCCTTAATCATCTTTGTGGCTCTGCACTGAACTCTCTCAAGCAGTTCTATGTCCTTGAACTGGGGGGCCCAGAACTGGACACAGTACTCCAGATGTGGCCTCACCAGGGCAGAGTAGAAGGGAGGAGAACCTCTCTCAACCTACTAGTTACACCCCTTTTAATACACTCAGAATGGCATTGGCCCTCCTGGCCACAAAAGCCACACTGCTGGCTTATGGTCAACCTCCCAGATCCTTTTCCCCTTCACTGCTCTCCAGCAGGCCAGTCCCCAACCTACACTGATACCCGAGGTTGTTCTTTCCCAGGCGCAAGACTCTATGCTTGCCCTTGTTGAATTTCATTCAGTGTCTCCCTGCCCAACCCTCCAGCCTGTCTAAGTCCTGATGAATGGCAGCACAGCCTTCTGATGTGGCAGCCACTCCACCCAGTTTTGTGTCATCAGCAAACTTGCTGACAGCGCACTCCATGCCCTCATCCAGGTCACTGACGAATATATTGAACATAACTGGTCCCAGTACTGACCCCTGTGGGACTCCGCTAGTTACAGGCTTCCAACTAGACTCCATCCTATTGACCACAACTCTGACTTCTTCCCTGCAACCAGTTTGTAATCCACCTCACTACCTGATCATCTAGACCACACTGCCTCAGTTTAGCCAGAAGGATGCTGTGGGAGACAGTCTCAAATGCTCTACTGAAATCAAGATAAACCACATCCACTGCTCTACCATCATCTAGCCACTTGGTTATGTCCTCATAAAATGCTATCAGGTTGGTCAAACATGACTTCCCCTTGATAAAACCATGTTGACTGCTTGGCTATTTCCAATGTTGGCAAGCTGAGAGCAAGAGAGGAAAGTTTATGGGGTGCTCAAGGGCCAGCTGGAGCAGTCAGAAGGAGTGCGAACACTGTCCCTCTTCATCCAAAATGAGAACGGGTTCAGTAAATCACACAATGAAATTGAAAGTACAGGAGAATTTAGGATATAAGCAATCTCCCTTATGAATGAGTAGTTAACATTTCTCAAGATACAGAAATCTCAGTAAATAAAATAAAATAAAAAAAAAAAAGAAGAAGAAGAAGAAGAAGAAGAAATGATGGAAGGGAGCAGAAGTAGCATGTTGGCTTACGGCCATGTGTGCATTCAAGCCTCAGAGCCAGTTCTTTCCATACGTCTAACAGATAAATCATGCCATTGTTTGATCATCTACATTTGAATTTAATACCTAAATGTAGATGAATCCTAGCAAGTGCAGCAGTTGTTACTCTCTAATTTGAATTCAATTGAGTAGCATCTGTGCAGAGAAGCTAATTGCACAGATTTCTCCGTGGTCTTTATATGAAACATTTCCTCTTTTCCATTTGAGACGTGAGGCATTTGTTAGATCTGCCAATAACCATGGTTCAAATTCATGTCTCTCAGTAGCATCTTTGTGTGGTTTGTTTTTTTTTTTCTCTGTGAGGTGTTTACGTAAGCTTGATTCCATCTTCTTTTACAGGGCTGCAAGATAATGTCTGCAGTTTCTCCTAACAGTCATTTCCTTGGGTATGTGTTTCTGTCCCACTCTTTCATCAGGCACTACCTCTTCCTACAGAGTCCAGGTGCTCCTGTGAGTCGTTATTATCCAAAACATTTCTGTTGGCTTTGGGTTCTCTGGGATGTGAGAGCCATGAGGATGACTGGGGGACCTGAGCACCTCCCCTACAAAGAGAGACTGAGAAACCTGGGGCTGTATAGTCTGGAGAAGAGAAGACTGAGAGGGGATCTGAGCAATGTATGCAAATATCTGAGCGTGTCAATTGGATGTGGTTAATCTCTTTTCAGTGATCAGCAGCAATAAGACAAGGAGCAACGGCTACATGTTGGAACATAGAAGGTTTCACCTCAACATGAGGAGAAACTTCTTTACAGTGAAGGTGATGGAGCACTGGAACAGGCTGCCCAGAGAGGTTGTGGAGTCTCCTTCTCTGCAGACTTTCAAAACCTGCCTGGATGCATTCCTGTGCAAACTACCCTAAGCGATCCTGCCTTGGCAGGAAGGTTGGACTCGATGATCTCTGGAGGTCCCTTCCTACCTCTGTAGTTCTGTGATTCTGTGATTTATTTCAGTAAGATTTTTTTTTTTTAAAGACCATAGTTTTGACAGAAATAAAGGTAGGGGAAATGAGAATCTGACATGCAAGATGAAGTTGCCTCCAAAATAATCTATCTTGTGATGTATCTGGGAATGGTTCAAACCACCCTGCTGGGCTGTCTTCTTGGAGGGTGCCTTGATACAAGTTTTTTTCTTCCGGCAGTTTACACCCTGAAGACCTATGTGTATGTTCTTCTATCAGGCAGAATTGATCTAGCTCCTGAGAAGGTGGTCAGCAGGTGAGGAATATTGACATGAAAAAGAAACCGAAGCTGATGAAATAAACTGAAGTTAGTGGCGGCAACAGCTTTCTCCCTAGTGCTGAAGATGAACCATAACCTCACCTCATTACACTACTACAACTCCAAAGACACCACAAGAGCTCAGAATTTTGCCTAATGACTGAAGGCTTGCAGCTGGTACTGTCAGTTGGCATATGGATGTATGTCAGGCAAGCTGTGATATATTTCAGTAGCACCTGTACCTTTGAATCGTGTATTTTGTCATTAAACCGATCCACAGGATCAGTGTTCATAAACATTTGTGATCACTGATATAAACATTGCAGTAAGATGGGACTAGAATCTGCTGTTGGCAAGATGAATCTCCTCCTCTTCACTCCTGAAGGAGCTAAAAACACAGAAGAACACCCAGCTCAATCTGCCTTCCTTATTCCCTTATACCTTTTCCTATTTATTATTCTCTTGTTTGTGTTTGGAAGGAAAATACATTATTCTGCTTGCTGTAAGGATTATATTATATATTCAAGACAGAAAGATCCACTTCAATTTTGGATTATTTTCATCCCAGGAGTTTGCTGGTGAAAGAACCAGACCAAATTCTTAGAAATAATCTGAATTCAGAAGTGTTGAGCTAAGGCAGAAGCATTTCAAGAAACAATTAGAACTCATTTTGAAAAAGCAAAGACATAAAAATAAAGCAAGGAGACTAAATTGGCTATTATCCTCTGTGCTTCAGCCCCTGCTCTTTGATCTGTGGCTCTTTAGTGAGGCTAAGGAAAGTTTTTATCAGAAATATCACCATCATTGTGGCACTGTAATAGCCTGCAATCTACAGGCTTTCAGGGCGCAGAGATGAGGTAATCACCGTTTGTTCAGCTCCTCATTCTCTGTCATTTTCATTCTAAATTAGCACCTGAGACAGAATATCACAGAAATCTGTGAGCTGATTTCTATTTGAGCTGAATTAGACAAAACTAAGTGTTGTAAACGTGTCTATTACTATCTTTAAAGATCTCTGTAATGAGCAGTGGTATATCAATGATTTACACCTCTTCTATTACCAAGTTAATGAAGGACTGCAAGATCATCTCCATCTCTTGTCAAAAGTGCTTTGTTTTCACATGTTCCACGTAAAATTTGAGGATGAATTGTGAAAGGCAAACAAATTGTGGCCAGGCAGGTAGATTTATCTTATCATAATATTATGACAGTTCGCTTAATTGCTTTATTGCTTGATCTGTGAAGACTGTATTGTGCCGCTGCAGAAACACAGCAGAAGGCTGTAAGATTGCATGTTAACACCTGTGGAAGGTAAAGATGCTTTGGATTGATGTTGTAGTTTTAAGGGGGGGGAGAAGATGATCTAAACCCAATCCTTCAAAGACTCATTAAGAAGCATTTTATTTGCAGAGTGGTGTAGGGTGCTACATTTACTTGCTAATTTTGATGTCAACAGTGACTAGTACTAACGACTAGATTATGTAACTCAGTTTGGTAAAATAATAAAAAAAAATTCATCAGTTTAAAGAGATAGATTACACCAAACTGCAATTACTAGTTCAAGATTACACAAGAATATAATTAACATTTCATTCTTACAAACACTATTGCTAGCAAATTGTTAGTATCATGTGTTTCTTTCCTTCTACCAGAGACTTAGATAAAATGGATGCCAGTAAGGAAATCTGGCCAGGTTAATGTTATCTGCTGTGTGAACTGCTGCTTAAATTCATCTCGCTCCGAAAATAAATTTCCCCAACATATGCTTGACAGTAGCATGTGCTAAGGCCACATTTCTTACAGCAGCACACACATGAATGTTTCTCTGACTTAGAGCCAGGACACTATAATCCTCATTTTAAACTCTTCCAATCAAGGCAAATAAGAGTTTAGAGTGACCTTATTAACAGGACTGTCATAATGTAAAGCACTTGGCTCAACACCACAGGCTGAAATGCTGTCAGCAGAGAGAAAACTATTTACAGTGTACATAGATCCCCATTATCAGATCTTGTATGGGATCTTGTATCTTCACGTCACGGAAAAGGAATACCTGCATAAGACAAATTCCATGAGTCTGGGTAGCGGGAAGCTTTCAGGCCCAGCTTGTAAAATAGAAGTCACTGATCCTAAAAATCTTCATTTTGCATGACAACACTTGTACATGTGCATTGCTGCATCACACTGCAGCTTTTGTACTTACTGTTTTCTGTTGTTGCTGGCTCAGAAGTTGCCACATTTTGGTGGGCAATGACCTAATTTCACCCAATCATACCTGTGTCATGTGGCCACACTGCTCTTGATGCAGCCCAGGACTCGGTTGCTGTCTGAGCTGCATGTGCACAATGCAGGCTCATGTTGAGCTTTTCATCAACCCAGACCCCCAGGTCCTTTTCCTCAGGGCTGCTCTCCAGCAATTCCCCATCCAGCCTGTATTTGTGTTTGGGATTGTGCCTACCCAGGTGCAGGACCTTACACTTGGCCTTGTTGAATTTCATGAGGTTGGCCTGGACCCACCTCTCCAGCCTGTCCAGGTCCCTCTGGATGGCATCCCTGCCCTCTAGCAAGTCAACTGTGCCACACAGCTTGGTGTCATCTGGAAACTTGCTGAGGTGCACTTGATTCCTCTGTCCATATCGCTGACAAAGATCCCTGGTCCTACCTGTTTCTCTGCTCATTGAACACAGGTTATCATCTGTGCTTTGCAATTAAGGGGCTGTAGGGAGATAAACAGCAGGAGCTTCTGACACACTGAAACTTTCTTTTATCAGCATGAGGAATTCATAGAATCATAGAATGGTAAGGTTGGAAGGGACCTCAAGGATCATCTAGTTCCAACCCCCTGCCATAGGAAGGGACAACTCCCACTAGTACAAGTTACTCAAGGCCTCATCCAATCTGGCCTTGAACACATCCAGGGAGGGAGCATCCACAACCTCCCTGGGCAACCTGTTCCAGTGCCTCACCACCCTTACTGTAAAGAACTTCCTCCTAACATCTAGTCTAAATCTCCCCTCTGCCAGTTTAAGCCCATTGCCCCTTGTCCTGTCATTGCAGGACCTTGTAAATAATCCTTCCCCAGTCTTCCTGTAGGCCCCCTTCAGATACTGGAAGGCTGCTGTCAGGTCCCCTCGAAGCCTTCTCTTCTCCAGGCTGAAGAGCCCCAACTCTCTCAGCCTGTCCTCATAGGAGAGCTGCTCCAGCCCTCTGATCATCTTTGTGGCCCTCCTCTGGACCCGCTCCAACACCTCCATGTCCTAAAGTCAAAGTCATACAACAAAGCAACTGGAACTAAAAAGTACGTGTGAAAATCTCTTTCAACAGCCATACGTTACAAGGACTTTTTTTTAGTTCCAGTTGCTTACATAGTTGAAGTGTTTCTAACTTACTGTTTGCTACATGCACTGGATAAATTATTATCTCAAAAGGATTTTAAATATACTTACAACACTCCTTTGATCTGTAGTTTTTCCTTTTCTTTATTCCTACTGGCATTGGATGGTGGGAATGGAGAAGTTAATTATGATTTCCCTGCAGATAAAGTATCCATCAATATCTTTTCACAAGCATATTACTGGTTGGGATGTCCATACTACGGGCAGGGAGAAACACTTGCTGTCCATTGTAAAGACTGAGATGTATTCCTCATGCAAAGAAAACCCAATCCAGATCCAGAAGAGTTTCACTGACATCAGGAACTTAAAAGAGGCAAATATGTTACTGCCATCCTTATGCATACATTTCTCAAACCAATCACATCTGCCCTCACTTTGTCCTTTAATGTTTGAGATTCTGCATGTGGCTTTAAATGACTTTTAAAATGTAATTTTCACATTCTTGTTTGTTTTGACTGGTTCCTTAATACAAAATAAAGTAGTTGCCAGAAACAATCCTTCTCTGTCAGACAAAGGCACTAAAGTAAACATCCCTTGATATGTGCTTGGCAGTGGTTGAAGAAAACCATTGTCAATAGGAAATTTATCTTCCTGCTGAAACAATCGCTTATTAAATAAATCTTTGGTAGCTTTTCAGGAGCATGTAACTCCTACAGTGTATTTTTTCTCTAACAGATTTTCCCATTTGTGCTTTTCCCTTCACCTTGGATTTTTCCTTTACCATAGAAAAAACATATGGGAAAAAACCACAGAATGTTTTAGTAATTGAGAGACAAAATGGTGGTGAAGAACTGGGTAGCTCTGTATCCACCTGTAGTGGTTATGGTATTAATTGGCTGAGGTAGGAATTATAGAAATAGAATTATTTTTATTTTACCAAAACCCCCACCCCCAAACTATATACAGAACTAGTTAAGGTTTATTTACAGGCTCTAATTCAGTCAGGAAACTCTTCAAAGGATGTTTATGGGCAAATTTAGAGATTTAGGAAAGTCAGAAGATGGAAAAAGGCTAAGCTACGAGCACAGTTTTACACCACTAGAAATCAGGATGAGCAGAGAATCCAAGGGAAACAGCTTTTACTCACAGAGGTGACATAAGAAATTGGTGATAATCCCTTGGTGAATTTCTCTCAGGAAGCAGCCCCCTCAAGTTATATCCAATGGTGGATCCAAATGGCAAAAGTCCAAGTGTCACAGCTTCCATGAGTGGGGTGATTGTGGAAGCAGTGCTAACTCAGCAGCACAGGGGGAAGCCATATTGCTGATGTATTCCCCAGCTTGGGATAGCAAGCAGAAAGTTGGGCTGCACGGTGTGGTCTGAGAGAAGCCAGATCCAGGTACTGCTGGCAGCCCTCTTAAATGGACCTAAGGACTTGCTGAGCTTGCAGACTTGCACAGAATGGTGCAGAAGCAGGGACTGTCCAAAAGCGGGGATGGTGCAAAAACAGGAGCCCTGCAAAAGTAGGAGCTGTCCAAAGTGGGGATGGTCCAAAGATGGGAACACTGTAAAGCTGGAACTCCTTAAGGGTGGGACCCCTGTGCTTTCTCCCTCACTATTTATGCTTTTTCTAGACAAAGTGTCCATTTGCCATATACACTGGCTGCGAAGAATCCAGCCAACCACCAGCCGACTCGTGTGTGGGCTTCCTTATGAGTCAGTACACATGTGGAAAAGGCATCTTTTGCTGTTCCCCCTTCAAGCCTGCAGAGGAGCAGTGGGGAAGCACTTTTTCACACCTTCTTTTCCCCTATTCAAACCTCTGGAGATGGAGGTGGGGGAGAGAAGGAATTTGGAGTGCTTCACAACACCACTTTCAATGCCAAGTTGGTTACTGTATCCTGCATCAGGATATGATTCTGGGTAACCCTGCTCAGTACCCATTTTGATCTCCATTTGGCTAGTCATCCTTCATCCTTAGAGTATCTTGGGTGTAAACACCCAGATCTCCTACCTTTCAGGGGTTTCTCCCATTTTTGTTTGTGAGATTATACTCATTTTTGTGTGAGCTAGTACCCAAAACCATACTAATACCCCAGATGTAGGACATCTGCTGTTTCTCCCTTTGTGACAAGGCCCAGTACTTTGCAGTAGAAGGGAATTAGCTTTATAAAGCTAATAAAGCTATGCTTGATAAAAAGTCCTTGAGACTCTCAAGCATGTGCATGGCTAGACTAGGAGAACTGCAGAGAGCTGACCAGCCAGTAATTCCCTGTTCCCACCCACTCCACCCTTAACAAAACAAGCATACATAGCTGCTTTTTATCTTCTTCCCAGTAATAGATATGAGACAGTTTTAGCAGGATCTTGAGCCTAGGAAAAGCTCATCTGACATGCCTAGCTGGAAGACCTCTGAGCCAACCAGTGACTGGCTCACTTTTTCTTGCCCCATTTTACCTGTCACTGGTATTAACTTTACAATCCAAAAATACCACCAACATTTTTCTTAGGGAAGAGAGATGCAAAATGTCTTTACAGAAGACTTTTTGGTTCAAGGCAAGTTTTGAGTTTACAATAGCCTCCACCTCCCAGCTTTGTCTCCGCATCGTACAGCCTTCCCTGCTCGTTATACTTCACTGTTGTCTCTGGGGACCCCAGTTCCCCCTCCCTCACTTCTTTTTGCTTCCCTGCAGATGCTGCTCTGTTTGTCCTGAAGCAACAATATCCATATTACCTTGTTTGCTCTGTCCTGGTTTAGAAACCACCACTAGCGTGTGAGGAGGTCTGAGAGAGTTTGTTGTGTAATCTGGAGGCAGAGTAGTGCTTGTGGTACAGGCTGCTGGGGCAACCGGCTGCAGACAGCATGGGATGCATACCTTACTGTTCCTAATTTAGGATGTCCAGAAACATGGGGACTTCAACCATGTCAAAATTGCAATTACTTTTTTCTCTGAGAATGCTCTTTCACATTTCAGATAAATTTGCCCCAACCCTACACCTCATCAAACAAATTTAAAATCTAGAACCAAGTGTTTAGCATTTTTGCCACACAGTACTGAAGATAACACCACCCTGGCATTTCGAACAGACTGCAGTCCATGACACTGTTCAAATTGCAAGCACCTGCAATCACTCCACTGAGGAAAATCCTCAAAGAGATATCAATTTAAAGAAATAAGCAAGCATCAAATTATTTGCAGGAAAGAGTGAAAGGGAAACAGGGAAAGATATAGTCAAAATTAATTGTATTATTTTTGAGTAAGTCAATTAGGTATAAGTCTAATACTTCATCTAATGATTTGGGGGCTGTGCCTTGTGCAGTGCAGAAGGAAATACATAAAAGCAATACCAAAAAGATCAAATGGAAGGCGCACAACATGGCTGCAACATTTTGCCTCTAGAAGTCCAGTAGCAAGGCAGGCAGGAGACACAGAGGATGGGGAAGAGCCTAAGGGGCTGGCAGCGGGGAGGGACAGGAGGAGCTGCTTGCTCATTGCCAGGTGTGTGCAGGCCACAGGGGAGAGGATGGGTGGCTGCTGAAGCTGCCAGTGCCTGAGTGCAGCTGCTCTACAGCTTTAATAATTGTGCAGCACATAAGAAAAAGGTGCAGTGGGCAATGTGGCTTGAGGAGAAAGGCTTCATTGAGCTCAGTCTCATGACTGAAGGTTAGTGCCACATCACCAGCTCACAGCAGTGAAGCGGGGAGAACATTTCATGCAAACCAAGCCACTTACACCTGGTAAACACAGGCAATACTATGTTGGGAATTAAATGCTCTGTTCCTCTTCATGTTAAGAGGAAAACAAGACTTCTTCCCTTGGAAAACAAGACTTCCCTTACTGCTGTGTAAAAAGCACACTCTGTGATACCCACAAGGATCTTCACAATTCTCTCTGAAGCCACATCAGATTACTCTGTAGGATTTCTTGGCAGGGGCGGTCTGCCTCCAAATGGTTCATCTTTGAGTCCTTGGTCAAGGAGACAGCCATGATAAACATTTCTGACAACCAGGTGCAACTAGCAGGTAACATCTTTCAAGAAGCATCTCTAAATGTTGTCACAATTGAAGGCCTGGGAGATGCAGCCTCCCCAGTGCTCCACATCTGGCTGCTACAGGGACATAGAGATACATACAGGGATGCTGAGATACCTTTGCCTGCTCCTACCAGAGACTCAGCCCCAGGTCAAAGCACCAATGCCTTTAGCAAAACTAACCACCAAATCATTTGCCTTTTGAATAGCATGTCAATGGCAAGACAAACAGGTGAGCAGCCCAATAAGCCTGTTAAGCAACTCTTGATACCTTCTGCATTTTCGTGTCTCCGCGCTCAACTCTCTCAAGCAGATCCATGTCCCTCTTGAACGGGGGGGCCCAGAACTGGACACAGTACTCCAGATGTGGCCTCACCAAGACAGAGTAGAGGGGCAGGAGAACCTCTCTCAACGTACTAACCACAGCCCTTCTAATACACCCCAGAATGGCATTGGCCTTCTTGGCTACAAAAGCACACTGTTGGCTCATGGTCAACCTCCCATCAGTTAGGACCCCCAGCTCCTTTTCCCCTTTCCTGCTCTCTAGCAGGTCAGTCTCCAACCTATACTGATACCTGGGGTCATTCTTTCCCAAATGCACAAGATACTTTCATTCTCATGCAGTAAACAGAAAGATTTTGCCCTGTTTGGTTAGAACACTGTGAAACACTAGCACGTACTCACCTTCAGTCTAGTTTTAAACCTGTTCTGATGAGTAACAGGAATGAAATCCTAAAGATCTCCACATTCAGACATTAAGAAATATGCATGTCATGACAAATGTGTACTGAAAAATTAAATTTTTATTGAGTGAAACAATTGCTTTTACATCAGTACTTCATTATTTCAGATCAGATTAGTCACACTTTTGCCATTTGCTACCATGTTATAGTTTCCATGTCTGCAAGATTCTGTTGTGTTTCATCGCTCCACTCCTGAAATCAAAACAAACTAGAAGAGGTCCCCACACAATGAATTTCCTTCATAAAAGTAAAAAGAGGCAACTATAAGAGGCAAAGTTACAACAGTGAAAACTCCTCTCATAAAACTCATATTACATTTGGTAGGCCTCAAGCTGATTTGGAGTTGAAACCCAGGGGATTCGAGAAGACAAAATATAAAGCAAAGTGATATATGCTTAAACCTTTTGTTTCTTCAGGTTGTTGGATCAAGACTTACACTACAACGTGTCAATAAGTCTGTGGAGCTTACACCTGTATTTTTCACATTCTACCTGTCTTTGTACAATATTTCTACAATCTCTTGTCTTATTAAGTTTCATGCAGCTGTTGGCCCTCCCTACCCAAGCCCTGTTGTGTGATAAAGCCTTATTTTATTTTTTTTCCCCCCCACTTTCAGAACCTACTTGTTAAGTTTCATTAGCTACCCACATGATTTATACAGCCTCACTGACCTGGTTTTATTCAGCATGTTTCATTACTGAAACAAATAAAAAAGCCATCGGAGATTTGCAGCTGACCCTGGAAGCTCCACAAAATTCCTGAGTTTCGGCCTCAGAATTTTATTCTTTGCTGAGAGAAAATGAGCCCTATTTAGTTTTAATGCAATAATAATGTTTTGTTTTTACAGTCACTCAGTTCTTCTAAAAGCAGGAGAAAAGATGAAACGCTGATGTGATGGAACATCAATGTGAAGAAGACCTCCAGAAGTTGCAAGGAGCTCCCTCTGGGGCCCAGGATAACAAGCTGCTGAGCCCCCTGCTTATTCCTGGGATCTGAAGGCAGAAACCCTGAACTTTTGCCCTACTTGGTAATGTGAAGGACAAATGTAAAAGGTTCATTCTTTAAATAGCACTGTTATTGCTATTTTCATCTGCCAGCATCTCCTCTTCATGGAATGAAGAAAGGAGTACATGGAGAAGGCCACAAGGCTTAAGGAAACATAAGATTAAGTCAAAGACATTAGAAAAGAGCATTCTTGCAATGAAAAGCTCTAGGCTGTAGTTTGGGATGGCTGCACCAAGTAGGTGAGATAGGCAGAGAAATAAGGCATCTTACAGTGCTTGCTAATGAGTGGATGTTCAGTCCTGCAATGTCAGGGTATGTGCTTATTAATAGATCGAACACCTGCACAGTCTACGCCAAGATTAAATTAAATATTGTCCTGGAATCTATGATCTCCAGCACTCATCTAAACTGGACAATTAGATTAGAATGCATGAGACAAGTAGTTGCTAGCAAGTTTATCAATACATGGTTTTGCTCTCCATACAATGCCTGATATATAAAATTAACAGCCAAGTGTTAACACCTCAGCAGTGCCATCAGGAATGGAATCAGTGACACAGCGGCTGTGGGAGTACAGATGTCTTACATGGTCACACAATTTGTTAACAAATTACACTAATTAGAACCTATTTCTGAGTGCTTCACCCCACCTCAAAGCAAAAGAGAAGCAGTGGTAGAAAAGGTTCAGGCAAGCGCAATTGCTGGTGTTGGGCGTGGAAAGCCTGCTGTCTAAGGAGAGGTCAAACCGACTAGGATCTTCAGCCTGGAAAAGAGGCAGCCAAGGAGGACTATGAGGGATAAAATCATGATGCTAAAACTCCTAGAGGCAGATGGAGTTCTGAGGGGTGTGGAGGAAGCAATGTGCAATTGCACCTCAGCACTGTTTTTTTCTGTTAGAGAAAAGCCAGGGACGTGTAACTAGGATCTTCAGAGTTTTTAAGACAAAGCAGACCTTTTCCACCAAATGAATAATTAAATTATGGAACTGGCTGCTGTGGGACCTTATAGATGCCAAGACCTTAATTGAATTAAAACCAACAGTTAAAGGAATTCACAGAAAGGCAAGAATCAAGCCACAGGTACCAACATAAGCTCCGTCTCAGTAGGTGTCCATACTGCAGACTGCCATAAAGAAGGACATATATTGGAAGCTCAATGTCCATGTGAACTGTTCATATATTTTTTTACACACATCCACGA
Organism: Eubucco bourcierii; assembly: GCA_013396675.1. Taxonomy (NCBI): domain Eukaryota; kingdom Metazoa; phylum Chordata; class Aves; order Piciformes; family Ramphastidae; genus Eubucco; species Eubucco bourcierii. The sequence continues at coordinate 274,405 of VWZE01025795.1, read as the reverse complement.
CAACTAACTGTTAAGAGGGACCCTTCTTGAAACAGCACTGTCCACTGTCCAGCTTCAGTGCACTCTTACAAAACATAATATTGCTTTTTAAAAGAAAGTTATCTTTTAAATGCAAACCTATATGAAGTCCATCTGTCCACCTGGGGTTTCTTTAGTCACTGTGCTTCTTTTTGTCACTTGAGATAGGCAAAGGATTATCTAATATGTTGTAATTAAATCAGCAATGTGCTGTTTCCGTTGTCAAGACATGAATCAATTTTTCATGCACAGATCTGATTCCAGTGACAGTTGCAAAGGCATCTTTTCAACCCCTTCTCCTTAAAGCTGGGTTAATTTTTCCTTCTGGGCTAAGCTGTCAGCAAAAACTGTGCTGCTCTGAGTGGCAATCAGTCCAGCCTTGTCTCTCAACAAGCTAAGAGTTTTCTTGTAGCGTGGCTCTCACACAGAGGTTCACTTATGAAGAGGACATTTAAATGCTTTTTAAAAGTGCACTTTTATTAAAACCATCCACTCTCAGAGAGAAAAAAAGCTCTATCCAAAGAAGTAAGCTGTTTGCCTCAGCACCTCTTGAAATTTCAATAATATTGCCATGTACGTGCTTGGGAAGATGTATTTCTTCAGTTCCTCTTGACGTTTTTCATTTCTTAATGTAGAAAGAAAGTGTCAACCAGGACTTGCCAAGAAATATTTCTACTGGTACGTGGCAATACCATCTCAGTGAAGCACTGGCTCTTCAGCAACTGGTTGCTTATCTCTTGCGTTACTTGAACAACAAGGTTTATGAATTATTCAGCTACAGTATGAAAGGGATAAATGATCCCATTTCCCAGATTTCATAAAAGTTAAAACAGTGGGCGAAGAATAAAGAGATTATATGATGCAAAAGAAAAAGAAATAAAAGGGCTCAGTATGAAGAAAATTATTTCTTAACAAAGACGACTATTAAACAGCTGAACAGTCCCTCATGGGAAGAGGTGGAGGCTTCATCATTTGAGATATTTAAAACCAAACTAGACAAAGCATTCATCTCTACAGGGACAGAAGAAATGGATAAGACAACTTATTAGGCTTNATAAAAAAAAAAAAAAAAAAAGCAAACTACATTTGTATAACACAAGAGAAATACAATAAAAGGATTTTTAGTTGTAGTGTTGCCCAACACAATGAAACTTGATTTAAAAGGGAATTTATGCTAACAATTCAGACTGCAAGATGACTTCTTTTTGTTTAAGGTCTAGCACTGAAAGCTTTGCTACTGCCATGCACGTCTCTAAAAAGATGATCTACCATCCCCAGGCTGGGGATTTATTCTCTGTGCCAGAACTCTTTATAAAAACTGTGACAGTTCAGCTTTTGACAAGGGGAGCTGACGCAAAAGGCAGAATGATGCTTTACAGCAAAGCAGTGGAGTACGGGGGTTGTGCTGAAGGTCTACAGACTTACAAACTCCCTGAGGAACCTCCAGCACTAAATATTTACTGATGTCACTCAAAGGATAACATCTAATCTGGTAGCACAAAAGTAAAAGCAGATTCTCAGAACGGTCTGTTTCCATCACTTTGAGTATTTTCAAATGATTTAAAAATTCTGAGTTCTTCTTCCCCTTGGTTTTTTTTTATTTTGCCTTTTTTCTTTTCTTTTTCTTTTTTCTTTTAAAATCATTGAAGGCACTGCTCTACTTAAAACAAAGTGCACTGTCTTGCTTTTGTAGGAATATGAAAAAATCTGGGAATTAAAAAAAGCTGAGAAAACTCAAAGTAGTTGACAGAGGCTTGATTAAGAGTGGAACACTTAGGAAAGGTGCACAGGACTTTTCACTACACCTGTCATCAACATAGGAAGATGCAATCCTGACATAAAATTGATGTATAAGAAATGAAGAAATTAACAAAAGCAGTGCAGTCAGCAGGTTGAGGGGGGCAATTCTGCCACTCTACTCTGGTGAGACCATACCTGGAATACTGCATCCAGCTCTGGAGCCCTCAGCACAAGAAGGGCATTAACCAGGGCCACAAAAATGATTTGTGGGCTGGAGCACCTCTTCTAGAAGGACAAGATGAGAGAGTTGGGGTTGTTCAGCCTGCAGAAGTGAAGGCCCTGGGGAGACCTTATTGTAGGCTTTCAGTACTTAAAATGGACCTGTAAGAAAGATGGGGCAAGTCTTAGCAAGGTCTGTTGTGACAGGACAAAGGGCAATGGTTTTAAACGAAGAGATATAACAAATAGGTTTTTTTACAATGAGAGTGGTGAAACTGGCAGAGGTTGCCCAGAGCAGAAGCAGAAGCCCCATCCCTGCCCTGTTAAGCATTCAAGGTCAGGTTGGTTTGGGCTCTCAGCAACCTGCTAGTTGAAGATGCTCACTGCAGTGGGAGGTGGACTAGATGACCTTTAAAGGTCGCTTCCAACCTAAAGCGTTCTGTGATTCTGAGATGCATGACTGAAGTGAACTGTCACAGAGGTAATGCAGAGGAGGACGTTGAGCTGTGGTGGTCCTAAGGCTTGGCTCAGTCTCTCACTGTCTTTGAATTAGCCAAGCCATGGCAGGATGTAGCCTTGTTATCCTTGATTTGACATCAGAACTGTTATGAAAACATGCTGCCATGTTTGCTCTCACATCCTGGCTGCAATTTGCCATCTTTTCAGTATTAATCTTGGTTTGCTGGACTGAGCTGTAAAGTCAGTATAGTTGCAAAGGTTGTTTCATTTCATACTGTTTACCCACAGTTCCATATAGCTTTGTCCCAGCAGAGGGGGCAGAAAAGTAATGGGAGAAAGTGAATTTAATCTACTTCTGGATCTGGTTAAAATTAGGCAAAACATTGGTTCTATACCTTAATAAGAAGGAACTCCCTCAAGCACATCATCATCCACCTTCTGTGAATATATGTAGGCATTTTTCTGGAAAGCTGTTTCCTGTACTGTGCATGGCTGTGTGCTGCTAGACTCCTCAAGTAATAAAGTCCATTTGGAATAGTGTTTGTTCTAGGACATATCATAAAATGCTGGCAACCCTGAAGTTTGCCAATAGTGTTATCAGGACAAAAGTTCACCTACTTTAAGTGTTTTATAATAGCATAAACAGTATCATTATAGTAGGACAAAGCTCACAATACACTTATTTTGATCAGCCCTCTTTGAAAGCTTGCAACTTTAGATAATATAACAGAGATTATGCAGGTTGGACAAGGCCTTGAGTAACCTGTACTAGTGGGAGGTGTCCCTGCCTATGGCAGGGGGTTGGAACTAGATGATCCTTGAGGTCCCTTCCAACCTTACCATTCTATGATTCTATGATTCTATGCCCAAATGTAAGGATCTCTTTAAAGTTCAATACTTTGCCATTTGGGAAGTAAAATTATTCAATTGTAGTAGCACTAGCAAATGACTCTTCATTACCAAAAGTATTTTAAAGCCCAGAAGGATCAGTGTGAAAAGCATTAACCTCTGTTTGCAGCTCTACCCCAAACTGCTTTTTTAAAACACAGCCCCTTTTAACTTGGGCATAGACTCCTCTTTGCTTTGCTTCTCAGCCACTGCCCAGCTGGAGGCCTCATGTCCTGTTTATGAACTCCCAGGCCCTGCTTTCTGTGTAATTCACTCTTTGTTAATTGACCTTTAGGCTCTAGGCCACATTCGCAGAGCTTCTCCCCTCACTAGGTCCCACTCACAGAATGGTCCAGCTTAGCACATCCTTCTTGCTGTTGTGCCCAGCATCACTGTGGATATCAGGGCATGCCACTATAGGACAGTGTAAGCGAGTAGTTAGTGAGGACACAGTCTGCATCCATAGGATAAGCAGGAATTAAAAAAAAAACCAAAGTAATTTGGACTTAGTAATTAATCTATAACATTTTGTACCCAGCTGAGTCACACGTCTGGGCAAAGTAGGAATAAAATCCCACTGAAAGGGAATTGCCTTCCTGCGCAGTAGTTTACAACCACATTACTCTCCAAGGAGAGAAAGAAGTTGCAGAAAGGGAAGGAAATGCAGGCAGGCAGGTATGCAGGACTTGATTCTAGCCCCATTTACAGATTTCAGCAGAATTATTCCACTGCAGTTGACACAAAAAGTTTTTACTTCTAAGTTTTCAGTTTGGAGGAGAATAAAAATAATGGAAGAGTAATATCTGAAGTTCTTCTAGCCTTAGTCACACAGTAAAATCCTCTCTACAAGTAATTGAGATTTAGACCTTCTAGCAATTTTCAGTGGCTATATTGTAAGTCACTCAGGAATTTTATGAGACCAAAGCTGTAATAATGTGCTCTGTCTGAGTGGTAGAATAGCTATACAATCAATACGCTTTTGCACGCTTGCATTTTTGAGTGGATTAGTATTGCAGCACAGGCTCAAATAACAGCACACATTTAGCAGGCTGTCAGTCTTAAAAGTAGTGAAGTATAATAACAGGTGTATTTATTTGTGCTGCGATGTGTAACTGATGCCACTGTAAGCCTGCTGAGATTAGGCTCCGTTTTAAAACAAAGACTACAAAATACTTGCTTGATGCTGGAGCTGAGCTAATCAACTGAAAATCAGAAGGAAAAGACAACAGGTAGCACTGTAGACACATTGTGTGGAGGCAATACATACTATGTCACACAGCTGAAAAACCTACTTCCTCTATTAGCCAGCCCTTTATTAGAGACAATATATTCAGACAAATTGAACAACTCCTAAAACATATAAACCCTTAACACTACAGATGCATCTTTTCTCAAAGTACGATAAAACCATAGACTTTTTTTCTTTTTTTTTTTTTTCCCCACATGTCGTTGTTGGAGGCTTTAGAATGTATGAGTCCACAGATGAGTCAAACCTTGCAGTACACCAGATGATTATCTCTTCTACCTACATGTGCTTTTACCACAAACATTAATAACAAGTACTTAGGAATAGCCATTTCTAGGAATTTTGAAAATATTTTAGTTGTAATTGCTATTGAATCATTACAGAAAAGTCTGAAACATTTAATTGTTCAGCATACAGCTCTGTAACTCCATACATTTGAAAACCGTAATTTTGCTCTAAGGTTTCTTCTCACGTATGTGTCTGTATGTACATACACACATATATTTGCACTATTATAAAACGAGTGTCAAGAAAAGCAGGATCTATACATTTCCACGTTTTCCCCTATTGTTTGCAATAGGAATGAAACTGGAGATACCATTTGCATCATCTACAAAAGGACTAGCTTGACTTCAAATCCTTGACAGACACAACCACCACTTGACCTTTGCTTTTCCCATCACCATTTTTCATTCTCATCCAAGTCAGTGTGCTCCAAGATTATTTTGTTAGGCCACATATTCGGTCTTTGTGCAACAAAGCCTCCTCCTCTTACTCTACCTTGAAATTATCAAATCATGTCCCTGACGCAAAAATCACGCTGGCACTGCTCAGCTTCTCAGTTTTCACCCTGCTGTGCAGGGTTTCCAGATGTGGTGTTCCTAGACCTAGTTATACACATCAACATGAAATATTTCGTACATTAATGCTTTTTCCAGTGGTTAAAAAAGTAGCCTAAACCATGCAACACACAAGCAAGCCTAACGCGGCCGGATTCTACTTGTGGAATGGTAAAACATCAGTAATTCCTCTCTACTCAACTAATCAAGACATGCTAATTGCCACACCTCAAGTGCCATCAACTCACAATGGTGACAGGGAGTTCAGGGTATTAAACATTTGAGGGACTATGGGGTAAATAGAAATCTTCCCAAAGTCATAGTACCTCCTAAGAATGATCATTCTATAGTACCTCCTAAGAATGATCATTCTGTGGGTTCAGAAAACAAAAATAGGCACCCAGTTCATCGTTTCAGGTGTCTCCCTGAAATTTGTATTAGTAATTGAAGGTCCATTTTCTAATGGTTAGGAATAAGAGTCTATCTTGGTAGCTAAAGTCACATAAGGCCACTGTAACTACCAGAGAGTAGATGAGTGTGAAGTTGGCCAGACAATTTGTTAGGAGTAGTAATGGGTTGGAAATGTGATGTGATGGCGGAAATGCTGGGAGGGAATGTAAGCGTAACAGAACACGGTGAGAGAAGTCTGCAAAACTCTGAGCCCTCAAATGGCAGCCTGAGGTGAATGGACACTGACATAAGTACACCTAGAGAAGAGCAAACATCTGGCAGGGTTCCTGTAAATACTCATTAGCAGATCTATCTCAGAGGGAGCTGCAACTATATGAAAAGGAAAGTGGGCTTCTGTTTCAGGATAATGTTTTGAAGGTATGTTTTTAGTATGGTGAGGAAAAGATTCCTCATGTCACAGAATGTAAAAAAAAATGTGCAACCACTGGTCTCCTCCAGTCATGAACTGAAAAAAAAGCAATGGTAGTTTGTTTTGTTCTTGCAATATTAACTAATAAAGTTATTTCATTTGCTAGAAATGATAATGAATTATAAACAACAGATATTACAAAGCATGAGATGTTTTGGACGAAGAGGTGTTATTCTTCCACCAGAAAGGTTGCCTGTTAACATTAATTTCCTCTACAGTGGATGCTGCAGCCTTGACTGCCGTGATTGAACCAACAGAAAACAAAGTGCTACTTACTCGAATAGCGGCAGTAGTGGCAGGCACCAAGTTTGGCAATTTTGCTTCATCCCTTTCTACAACTCAGCCTTTTAAACTCCCCACATATATTTTATTTCCATTATTTATGGAAATAAAAGGGCAGGGAGTGAGTGGGGTGGGAAGGAAATCAAATCAAGTAGAAAAAAAGAAGACAGAACTAGGGCCACTGCTTCCATTTAGTGGGGTAGGCAACAGCAAGAATGAATAAGAATACAAAGACAGGATAAGTTGACTATGCTACAGATGTGACGATACATTTTATTTTGCTTATTTGTTGTCATGATGACATGCAGTCTAGAACTTCATGGCAAACACATTGGCAAAAGCCATAAACCATGAGAATAACAAGGCTCGAAGGGACAAGGCTTACAAAGACAACCCCAAGGGTGACTTTCTTAGATACCAGTAAATAAATCCCTAAAGGCAAGGAACTAAAGTACAGCAACCCTAGCAACCACACTAGCACCCGAATTGACGTCTGGAAGAGCAGAGATGTGCAGTTCCACACTGTCCAGTTATGGGACACAGTTGCAACAGAGTCAAAACTTGTAGGCCTGTAAAATTCCACCACGGGGGTTGAGTTCAGAGTCTGGGGACTTTCTCTTTGTACTTCCATGATTGTTATAACCAGGCAATTAGAAGAGGTGTGAGAAGGACTAACCAGAGACGCCAACCTTTTGGGAGTCAGCAACAGTTCTGTTGGGTTGTCTGGTAGGCACTTCTTACCCTTTCCCCCACAAGCTAAATTGAGAAGGATGTTGTTGTCATCAGGAAGACTACTAACCTCATTGTCTGGCAAGCACGTTTCAAACCTGCAGAACGGGCACACTATTACTCCTTGTGGGGAATCGCCGAAGTCTATGATCTTGCAGAGGCATTTAGCACATACCCTGTGACAACATTCCAGCACTTTGGGTTTTCTCTGTCGCAGGTTATAGCGGTTGTAACAGATCTTGCACTCAAGCTCATCTGAGCTCTGGGTCTCCACAGTCTCCTCTGGTAGTTGACTGGACATATCTTCTGATGGTTTACAGACTTGCAGAAAGAGGAGTCAAGGGACAAAGAGGTCACTTGGGCTTATTTTAGAACTTTTTCCTGATGATTGTACCACCCATCTCAAACAGGAAAAGAAATTATGTTGTCAAAAAGCCATCAGTAAACATCATCCATTTTCAGCTTTTGTTAGGGACTGTCCACTGCATATCATTTACTCTGAGCCAGGCATCCATCTGAAAGAGACAATGTGAAAATTTTGTGGAAGGAAAAAAAGGAAGAAAAAAACCTGTAGCAGGTAAAATATGAAAGTTCCACTTATTACAAGCTGAGCTTCCTTTGCTAAAATTATCTCTGATATTTTTTTCTTGTGGCATATGGGGTCAATAGAGCAGTCATGCTGAGAAAACCTAGCATCACACTGCATGCATTTGTTTTAGACTTCCCTGGCTATGCCCAAGAAGTTCTCAGCAGAAGCTGCAATCTAATCATTGATCTCTGCTCAGTTCTGTAAACACTGATTTCTGAAGCTAATGATACCTGATTCCTGGAGCTTTTAATCTTTCTTGGTAACCTGTTAAGCGCTGTCCAATTTCAACCAAAGCGGAAGGAAAGCACTACTGAAGTTAACTGATTTCCTAGAAAAGTAGTGAACAGTGGCAGAAGGACAGAAGAAAGGAAGAGGTATTTATAACAACTACCATTTATCCAGGAGTGCAATGGTCAGCCAATTTGCACCCAGCCAGTGCTCTCAACGGGTGACATGTAGCCTCCTGCTCAGCCTGAGAGGAGGGCAGCACAAGGAGAAGATGGTGATAGTCTGGGGAAATAAGTAGTTCCAGGAAGTGAAGTAGGTATGGGAGAGGGCTGGGGATCCTATAAAGAGTTAAATAGGGACTTAGGTCAAATTTGGAAAAGATCAGGTTTTACTAATTTTGGTGCTTGTGGAACAGTTCACTTCTCTGTCTTCACCACTGAACACAGATCATGAAAAGGAGAATTCTTTAGCTTGCAATGGATGTCTTCTTTAATGTGTGTATGCCAGAGTGAAGGCCAAAGTGTCTCTCAAGGGCATCTGCCAGATGCTCTGGCTTTCAAGTGTTTCATGGCTGAGACAGCTGCTTCACACCTCAGCTAAGGAGAGGCCCACGTCACACTCGCACTACTGCACTCCCAGCCTGTGTAGCTTTTGTGCCACCAGATCCATCAGCCTCCTTAAATCACTGTATTGTATTTTGTAACTCTGCATTTTCATGACTTCAGGCAACAACCTGTGTATTATAAACAAAACATTAACTAGGACTGTGTACTCTGGGGACTAATAACTACCAGCATGTACAAAAACAGCTCTATCTGCCAAAAGATAGAATCTTCCTGATTTGGGCATATGTTTGCTCACAGAGAGGTGTGTGCCATTGCATTTTGCAGGCTTTCAAGTAACAAAGTAACAAAGTTAGTAACAAAGAGTTTGCTACAGTCAAATGATGGGGGTCAGCGCTTGTGTCCAGCTGCCTCTTGCATTATCAATAAATGTCAGGCACAGAGAAAACCATGGCCTACTTCAATAAACTTGCTTCTCTACTATGAGTTAAATGTTTGATTCCTTTCCCTTTTCCTTAGGGATTTCTTTACCCACTCCCAGCATACAGATCTTGGTCTTTTTTTTTTGAGAACAAGGCAGTAAAGTTCTCTCTTAAGCAATGTACTGCTTTCATCAACACATTTTACTTGCCAGCCATCAGGACAGTAAAGTCTCTTTCACAGGCCTCTTGTTCCTACTGTGTTTTAAGGATGTTCCATTCTCCTAACTTTCTGCACAATCTAGCTTCTCTAAGTAACTATTTCTGAAATTCACAGCCTGGACTTTAAAACAGAGATGTTATACTTCAGAAAATGCAATAGTGAACCAAAAAGCCATGACAATACACTGAAGGGAAAAAAAAGGTATTTCTCTAAGAACTTTTAAGAGCTATGACTCCTTTTCCATTCAATTTTCTAAACTTTTTCCTGCTTGTTCCAGCTTGCTTCTTTAGGACTTCAAAAGTCTTCATCTTTGCCTTACTTTTGTTTTTATTATTTGCACTGTGACTGTATTTGTGATGTGTTCCATTTCAGGCAAGGCAAACACAAGAAGGCTGAGCCATAAGTTTTAGAGTACACAAGCTATCTTACAAGAGACAAAAAGGACATCCTTTACAGATCTTATAACCTATCATTTATCCTTTGTTACACTGTGCTCCCTTATTCATTTCTGCTACTTTTTCTATTTCATTCCAGATAACCTCCAGATGACTTTTAGGCATAAATAAATGTCACGAGATGCCAACTTTCCAAAGTATAAAGAAACCACAAAGTGGACCTAAAAAAGTGAAATGCCCTGTCTACAGAAAGGCAAAGCGGTACTAAGAAGTCAAAATAAATAAAGCAATGTCTTTGAACCTTCACCTCTTCATCATTTATCTTCTCTACCTGAGGTGAATTAGGATTGCTAACATGTTTGTGCCTCACAGCCAAGGCTGGAAGATGTTGTCCTATGACATGAAGCTAGACTTTCAATTAACCAAAAATCTTCCAGGAAATCTTCTTCTCATGGAAAACTGTGACCTTTCTCCGAAAACTCCCAACCAGAATATCTTTGTAGTTTACTGTTGATTTTTCTAATGCTTTCACAGAAACAGGTCACTTTCCAACCAGTTCTATTCACGCAAGGACCACTTCTGCCTGAATCAGTTTTCAAGTTGGAAGTATTTTCCTGATTTTGTCCCCTTTATGTGGCCAAATTCAGCATTAATACAAGGAGTAACAAATCCTTGGGACCAGTAATGTTCCAATTGCTAAATGTGGACCGTTAGCTTCATTTCCAGAACACAATGATCCCCTCTTGTAGTTTCTGTCATGAACTATTCTACTAATTATTTTCTAACTTTTAATTTTCTTTATTTTTTAATGTACTATTAAAAAAAAAAAGCTACTACATCATCTTTCTCTCTTCACAAAGTCTCTTCAAAATATTTCCTTCAGTAATAAAACATTGCTTGTTTTTTCCTTTGGCTAGGTTTAGATGTTGACTTTCTCCCTATGTGTTCTAGTGTGATTAGTGCTTACTACTATTCTTCATTTATACATCTTTTCCTTTGAAAATTAAAATTTAATCACTAATTCCTATTAATGCTGTTCATACATATTTTACATTCTCAGCTCTATGGCGGCTTTAAATGCTTCCTCTGCCCTTTTTTGCTTTCCTGATTTCTTAGGGAAATTTCTATTTTTCCTTCTTGATACCCTTTCCTCTGCTCATTTTCTCTCTGTTGAGAGCTAACAACTTTTTGAGATTAATTAATGCAGCCCTCCTATTAAGTATGTTATGTATGCTAAAAAAGTCTCTGCTCAAACACATTAAAAAAATACAGGAAAATGGAGAATCTTAATGAAATTTTACTCCAGATTAGCCCTATTTCTTGAGAAAATGAGGAATCTCTTCAGAAATGTGACCAGCTACTCTTTCAAGTAACTTCTACTGTGTAGCAAAGGTTTTCTAGCTTGCCTTTTGCCTGACTCTCAGGTGGGGATTTACTGGAAGCAGCAGAACAAGGAATTCGAGTAGGGAACTGATTAACTGCTGCCCTCTGAATCCTGGTTCCCTACCAAAAAGGTGGCAATTTCCATACTTCTGCTTTCTGTGTGCTGAAAACAGGAGAAGCTGCAATACTATGCAGAAAAAAAGGGGGTTGTTTCTATGTGGTCACATTTTATCCATCTCTTTAAGCCACTTTTTATGATGCCATGAGAAGCCATGCTTCCATACTCCATTAATGTTTAGGTATTTTAAAATATTTGGCTGCAATCTGTGTTCTTTCTGACCTTGATATCCAAAGGGCAGTCACATCAACAGGAGTGCAGATCCTATCACGAGACTAACCTCTTTTACTTTTGCACTTTCATACAAAATTGCTGTTGACTTGAGATCAAAGGGAGGTCTCACATCTATTTTTAAAGCACTATGTTTATTTTCATTAATTAAGATATCTTAATGACTTTAAATTCCTCCTCATGTCTAGTTTTCCACTTGAACCTATCTATTTTTAGATAGAGGTGTCTCACCTGCTTGTTTGATGCCAACAGACACAAGTTGTGACTAAGGACATATCAATTAGTTACTAGGAAAAAGAGAATTCACAAAGTGTTCAAACACTGGAACTGATGCTCAGAGAGGTGGAAATGAATCATAGAATGGTAAGGTTGGAAGGGATCTCAAAAATCATCTAGTTCCAAACCCCACTAGTACAGGACACTCATGGCCTCGTCCAGCCTGGCCTTAATCACCTCCAGGGAGGGAGCATCCACAACCTCCCTGGGCAACCTGTTTCAGTGTTTCTCCATCCTCACTGTAAAGAACTTCTTCCTAACATCTAGTTTAAATCTGCCCTCTTCGAGTCTAAATCCATTACTCCTCATCCTGTTGTTACAAGACCCTGTCAATAGTCCCTCCCCAGCCTTCGTGTAGGCCCCCTTCAGATACTGGAAGGCCACTACAAGGTATCCTTGAAGCCTTCTCTTCTCCAGGATGAAGAGCCCAAACTCTTGTAGCCTGTCCTCACAGGACAGCCTTTCAGATTCTGAAAACTTGACACTGTACTCAGGCCACACTGCACTGGAATCTGGCCCTGCTTTGAGCAAAGGTGACTAGACTCTTGCTGCAGATTACTTCCAACCCAGATTATTCTACAGTTCCATGTTTCAGTACCCTGAGTTCACTTTATGTGGTCTGTTGAAGAAGCTTTGTCCATTATTGAATAAGGAACTAGGCAGACAGTTGGTTACGTAGCTAAACATTTAACCCAGATAACAGGTTTCTTCATTTAATATATGAATTCCTGTTTACATGAAAGCCTAGACACCTTCTGCTATTCTGTCTTCCACAGAACCTATCTGATGAGACTGACGCAATCCAATTGCAGAAAGTTTCATTCCTGTGTGTATTATGCAGCACATAGCTGCTTTCTGAACAATGTACAAATGACTGGACATGTACAATGATAACAGCATCCACTGCAGTTTATAAAAGAACGAGCACATCAGTTATTTTATGACAAGGATTTGCCTTTTGTAAAAGATTCTGCCCAAGCACTGCAGAAGTGAATCCATCATTCTTGTCTATGTCATGTTCCTGCTGTTGCTTGAGTTTCAACTGCTTCTCTTCCCCTTCCTGGTGACTCCTGTCCTGTGCCTTAGAGACTCTTCTACCTGACTCTTTTACTAGAAAGGGAGAAAAGCTGAAGAAGCATCTTCTGGATGGCAAAAGATTGGCAGCAGTCCCCACACCGCTTCAGCTAACCACTGGAGGGCACTCCCAGACGCAGGAGGCACATCAACCCGTGAGAGCAAGCAAAGGCCACCCACAGAACCAGATAAAATAAATAACGGCAAGCTCTTGTGTGTGACCAGAGGCATGGCTGGACAGAGTGCAGCGAACTACAAGAGCCTGGACAGACCACTGCCCGTCTATCACTGATCGCTGGGTTGCAGAATGCAGATCACAGGCTTTCAAGGCAGGCACGGAAAGAATGGGTTGTGCAACATGTTACAGCCTCTCTTTGCACTCGTCTATCAAGAACACTGCATAGACAAATTGTTCTGATGAGAGACCAGAAGCTATTATTTGTAGATGAAAGTCTCAATACTGGAGCTCAGTCATGCTGACAGGGCAAAGTAGATGGGAAATTTGTGCTTCTCCTCCCTAACGAAAGACCATCCTTGCCCAACCTTTTAGCATTCATCTCTCTCACATTTTTTTTTTTTTTCCTGTGAAGGGAATTTGGCAGTATTTCATATCTAACCTAAAAGGAATAAATGAGATCAATAATTAGCTTGCATAAGCTATCACCCATGGTGCTACCCAACATGCAAATTTTAAAAGGTTTTTAAACTTTTCCTCTAGATGCAAGCCAGGTGTATTTAGCAAATAAGAGAAGGAAGAAGATACAGAGAGATAAACGAATGCAGAGAAACTTACTTTCCAAGAAAAAGAACTTCTTGCAATGGTTCACTTGCAGAGAACACAAGAAATGCCTGTTCTTCTCAACACAGGCAAAAACTAGTGGAGAGGAGGGAAACAAAATTATTAGAGCAAGAATACAGCTGGGAGACTTTTCAGACTGTTTTCTCTGAAAGAGAGGATGTAGTTCAACTTCCCTAGTTTGGCTAGAAATACCCATATGTTAAGATTTCTGTTTAAAGAAATATGTTGGGGTAAACCCCATTTACCAAAATTACTTCTGTGTAATAGTCCAGAGTTAGCTTTACAGATCTGTGATTGATTTTAAGCTTCTTTTGATAGCATGTTCTAAACACTCTGAAGTGCTCTGTCTTACAGCAATCACATCTTCACGAATGTTAAGAATTAGCTCAAAAAAACCCAACCCAAACCAAAACAAAAAAACAAACCCAAAAATAAAAGCTGCAAAAGAGATACATTGTGCTTTGAGAGAAGAGTTTTAGAAACATTACAAAATACTTTCCTTCACAAATCTCATAGAAGGTCTTTGCTTGCTTCTACTTTTCCAAACAAACTGCAGTCTCTTCTCCAGCACAGACCAGAAAGTGACCATCTCCTGTGGACCACTGCATTCACATTGGAGCAGCTTTGCTGCACTCTGACTCAGCAGGAAATGGCCATCACACTAGATTTTTCCAGCCTGTGCTAAATACAATGCAAAAAAACCCACCCTGAACCCCTAACTGCTTTCCTAATCTGACATTTGAATAGACTGTGTTCAAAGTGCCAGCAGCTATCACATGTTCAACCTGTTTCATGCCACATTTTAGCTAACAGTGGACGGGTTTTAACAATGGGCATTTCCCTGTCAACTCTAATCAACTTTGTGAGACTTTGCACAAGTGTTAGAGAATGCAGTGTACTGATCCATGCTCAGCTTCTGGTCAGCTGTATAAACTGCTATGAAATATGCCACAATTCTTTTCACTAAAACATCCTTCTCAATGGGATGAGTAATAAGGTTATTTCTCAAATAGCTATGCACAGAAGAGAAATCCAGTAACATAGACAGCAAACACTTGTGTATTATCGAAGTTACTACTACAATATCTTGTGTCCTTGCCTGATCCCTCTCAATCCTCTTACAACACTATCACCAAAACATACAAAAGACACTAAATCATAGCTTTTCAGTCAAAGCAAGCGTTTATGGGTCTCCAATGATTTAGAATGAGAAACCATGTAACATTAATGTGACATCATATATTATTAAAAAAAAAATCAACATTTTAAAAAATTGTTATTTCCCTTCCACTTATCATGAGCATCTATATTTTCATGTAACACAGGACTCACTTTATTCAGCACCATGACACTGGATTTTAGGGTACTTAAAACATTCTTAGTATGTGCATATTCAGTGTCACCAGATTCCATTTCCTCTTAACAATACTATTTGCAATACTGTTTTGTCGTTCCAATAACTCACATTATATGCCACATAATAGTGTAAAATAGTATGAATAAACAGTGAATGTCTAATTGACACCCTACTCTCCTCAATGACTTTCCAGTTACTACAGTATTGAGCTGAATCTTAAAATCAACCATGATGTAGAATAAAAGTTTTACTGCTTAAGCTTTCAGACATAAACAAAATCTCTTCCAATATTTCTTAAGAAGGATTTTTTCCTTCATATATAATTGATGAGCTATTTATATAGCAATATGCTGAATGACTACTTAATGTGACATATGGTTGTGGGTTGCTTTGTAGATGTTTTTAAGAATAGCATTCATAAAGGACAAAGGAACCGATCATAACAGCTGTCTTGATTTAAACACACCATTAGTTACACTAAAGCTAGAAGTTAGAGAAATGGCTTGAAATTTATGTCTAATAGGGTAACATTTAATTTTGGAAACACTCTAGTTAAAGATAATTTGTTTCTTTTAAAATAATTATTAATTATTTCACAATCTGCTTACTTGGGCTGTTTTAGTGTTTTCTTTTGTACTGTTTTCTCACTGCCTGTGGATTTTCCTTTATGATTCTGAAACCACCTACTCCAGTATGAATATATTTCATGATAGAACTCATGACCTCATGACTTTAGGGAAAAATTAGATATTCTCCTCTTTGGTAGTGGGGGTGGGTTTTACCAGCTTTCTCAAATAAAACAGAGTTCTGTTTCTATCCTTTGTTGTTTGTATCCTTTAGAAGCTCTTGTGGGAATTGAATAGACCATAGGACATTGATCCCAGAATCTGACTTGAAAAGATACAAAATAATAAGTAAGCAAAAGCTTCTCAGTAGTTCTTAATATAGGCATAAATATTTAATCACATGACACACAGATTTGTCTACCACTTACCTTTAAATTAGGAATTATTAAAGTCACTCTGAGTTCATATTAGGTTTCAGAATACAGAAAGGTAGCACTGCAGTTTACCTCCCTTTTTTGCTTGCTATTGTATGCTTGAATGTAAATAATTAAAGTAAGTCCAGAAAAAATAAGCCAATATTATTTTTCAAATAACAATCACTGCTGCACCAGTAGATACTGACTGACATGCAGAAAATGTCAAACCCCCCCAAATATGACAGAATTGTCTTTCTTAGAATATCTTTTCTATGTTGTATAATTTGGGAGAGACCAGGTAGAACAAAAATTACAGAAAATTAATCTTGATTACATCATTCAGCAAGAAATTCCTCTTCACACAGGGGAGTAATTTTAATGCATTATAATAGGTTCCAATTAACCTTCAAAATAAGATTTAAATAGAGTGTGTTGCATTAGCTTTATCCTAATAGGGCTGAAAATAAGCTCAGAACAGACTAGAAATGAAGCTGTACTTCTTGATTTTTCTATTGTCATTAAGAGAAATCCATCTATTACTTAAGTATGTTTAACTGGGTTCATTCTGTTTCAGATATTTCTGAGGATGACTAGGTATGAAAATTTTAATGTGTTACCTATTTTATCTCATATGTCAGGGCAAACAGAAATTAAAAAAGGTGGAGGATTATACAAGGCAGTATTATGACCAGAAATTTGCACATTATCCTGTTAAGCGACTGGAGAACTGCCTTATGAGGAAAGGCTGAGAGACCTGAGGCTTTTCATTCTGAAGAGAAGACTGAGATGGGATCTAATAAATGTATATAAATATATGAGGGCCAGGTGTAAAGAAGGAAGCCTCTGCTCACCTATGCCCTGTGATAGGATAAGGAGCAATGGATGTAAACTACAGCAAGGAAGAACTTCTTTACTGTAAGGGTCACAACGCATTGGAACAGGCTCCCCAGAGAGATTGCAGAGTGTCCTTCTCTAGTGACTTTCAAGATCTGTCTGGATGCATTCCTGTGTGACCTGTGCTAGATTCTATGGTCCTGCTCTGGCAGTGGGGTTGGACTCTTTAAGATCTCCAGAGGTCCCTTCCAACCCCTAATATCCTGTGACCCTGTGCAGAAAGGAAAACAGCAAAAAACTGCAGTTACTTTAGTCACAGAATGTTTGAAAACCATATCAAAATAACGCAAACCAAATACAGATTTCCAGTTAAAAACATCCTTTTTAGACCTGTTTTTCTACCAGTATATCCTTTTTTAAGAGCTGGCTGATGTTGCAGATAGTCACAATATCTTGTGACTAAATTACTAAACTGTAATCTGAGTATTAGATTTGGTTCACCTAAAGCACACACCTGAAAACATCTACTGCTGGGATCACAATTATTTTTCTATTTACAATAGACAAGTAGTTGGGATATATTCCCTTTTCACCTGACTCATACAGAATTGCAATGATGTAACTGAGAAATCAGTTTAAAAATCTGTTCCAGTTTAGGGCCACAAACCACCCAGGACTGGAAGACAGAAATTATATTTAATCCATTTGAGGAGTAAAAATGAAGATGCTGCACACTGACTAGAAGTTTAAAGAGATTCTATTTACAGGAGCATATACACAAAAGGCAATCAGGTAGAGTAAGTACATTCATAAACTAGGTCAAGTCTATCAGACCCATTCGGTCCAAACAGACCTTCTAGAATCTTCCACCCCTTCCACCCTCAGAATGCCTGATGGTAAGCTAAAACTGCTCTCCCCAACTTAGGTCTACAAGGCCTCAGAAGGCTGCATGGAAGGACATGGAACTGTTTGAGCAAGTCCAGAGGAGGCCACGAAGATGATCAAGGGGCTGGAGCAGCTCTCCTGTGAGGACAGGCTTAAAGAGTTGGGGCTCTTCAGCCTGGAGAAGAGAAGGCTTCCAGGAGACCTTAGAGTAGCCTTCCAGTATAGGGGGCCTGAAGGGGGGCCTGAAGGGGACCCGAAGGAAGGCTGGGGAGGGACTATTTACAAGGTCTTGCAATAACAGGACAGGGGACAAACTGGCAGAGGCGAGATTTAAACTGGATGTTAGGAGGAAGTTCTTTACAGTGAGGGTGGTGAGGCACTGGAACAGGTTGCCCAGGGAGGTTGTGGAGGTGATCTCCCTGGAGGTGATCAAGGCCAGGCTGGACGAGGCCTTGAGTGACCTGTACTAGTGGGAGGTGTCCCTGCCTATGGCAGGGGGTTGGAACTAGATGACCCTTGAGGTCCCTTCCAACCTTATCATTCTATGATTCTGACTCTATGATGCAGCTTAACATTCCCTGCCACCTAGAAGCCATCTACCCGACACAAACCATGAGATAAGGAGGGACACATGATCTTTCCAGAGAGAAGTGAAGGGAGGAAAGGCAAGGAGAAGAGAGCATTATCAGCCAGGCACTGTGATACCACATTGTGGTATCAGCTGTGATAACCACACTGCGCTATCAGCTGTGATACCAGAAAGCAGAACAGTATAATGATGTTACAATATCCTGGGATGATCAAGTCCATCTCCTGGGACAGGAGTTCATCCCTGTGATTGTCTTAAGGGAAACTGGAACCCCTCAAACTACCACAAAATCTTATTATGTATTTAAGAATAAATATAACAAAAGCTCTATGTTATGAAAAAAGATGATATTGCTAGCTGACAGGTGGCGAAGCTAAGTTTTATGCCATCAACTGCATTCATGTTAACTCAATGATCCCAGCAGACACATGTCAATGAGACATTAACTTTGATCATAACATATATTATCCCTCTTACACAATTTCTGCAGGACGTACCTCCATTTGCCTGACTACAAATATCTGACAGGTGGATGTCAGGAGAATGAAGCCAGTCGCCTGTCACTGATACCCAGTGATAGGACGAGGGGCAATGGAATCACAGGAAATTCCATCTTAACATGAGAAATTTTTATTTTTCACAGTGAGGGTGACGGAGCACTGGAATAGACTGCCCAGAGAGGTTGTGGAGCATCCTCTGGTGATCTTCAAAATCCACCTGGACGCATTCCTGTGTGGTCTGCCCTAAATCATCATGCCTTTGCAGGGGTGTTGGACTCAATGATCTCTAGACTCCTAAGATCATGGGATTCTTCCAACCCCTAGAATGTTGTGATTCTAAGGGAAATAATCCTAGCAGCCATTTCAAGTTCCAATGAACCCAGGTCTCCCACCTCTAGCCACTAAGCCACTAACCTTCACAATGCTCTGCATTAGTGCTCAAAAGAGACCTAGCTTCATATCCAAAATTGGCCAGCTACTGCTCCATCAGGGAAAATGCCAGCATTGAATGGTGTTGCTGGCCCTCAAATTCCTTGGCAGCCATTTCACAGCCCAAACAAACCTGGATCTCCCACCTCTACTCTAGACAATAAACCACTAACCCTCACAATGCAAGTGTACCAAATTTGTTTTTATGCACGGGTTTATTTTTACAAGCTTTCGTTATTATTAACTCTTGCATCAAACCATCTTATTTTTAGCTAATTTTTAGAAATATTTTTCTTTGGCAATGAAAGTTCTCTCAAATAACATAAAAGAAAAATTTATTCATAGTTTTTTATACTATTAGCAAATTGCAATCTATGATCTCTATGGTCTTAAGAAAATACAGAAGAAAATGATCTGTCAGTAGTGGGGTTTTTTGGTTTTTGTTTTTTTTTTTTTTTCTTCCCCGTTCAGATGTTTCTGCTGAAAATGAAGCAGCATCACAGTAACTAACTGAGAAGCATCACAGCAGCTCTGCTTTGGAGTATTAGGGCTCACAGCTGAATGGCTGTTTCATGCAAACTACAAAACTACAAAGAATGGTTACTGCATGCATACTCATTCTAGATGTAGGTGCATGAAATAAAATAGCACTTACTAAAAAAGGAGTTAATTGCTGACAAGTTCTGCTGGTGAGTTCTGCTTAACTCAGATTAATGCTTACAAGGTACTTTACCTTCAGGGAGACTCACATGAAATACTCTGCTGTTAATACACTCTTTAGTAATGAAAAGAGGGAGTTTCTTTACCTATTGTGAATTGTCAGTGAAAGAGTTATCACAGTATCACAGTATCACCAGGGTTGGAAGAGACCTCAAAGATCATCAAGTCCAACCCATCACCGCAGACCTCAAGACCAGACCATGGCACCAAGTGTCACGTCCAAACCCACCTTGAACACCTCCAGGGATGCTGACTCCACCACCTCCCTGGGTAGCCCATTCCAGTAGCCAATGACTCTCTCAGTGAAGAACTTTCTCCTCACCTCCAGCCTAAACTTCCCCTGGCACAGCTTGAGACTGTGTCCTCTCGTTCTGGTGCTGGTTGCCTGAGAGAAGAAAGCAACCTCCTCCTGGCTACAACCACCCTTCAGGTAGTTGTACATAGCAATAAGGTCTCCCCTGAGCCTCCTCTTCTCCAGGCTAAACA
>VWZE01025795.1:208878-253742 GCA_013396675.1 Eubucco bourcierii | reverse complement strand
GGTTGAGGTCCTGCTGCAGAGCCCTTCTGCCCTCCAACCCAGCAACATCAGCCCCCAGCTTGGCGTCATCTGCAAATTTGCTGGTGACTGACTTCCAGTGCTACTGGATGGAGTATTTCACAGAATCACAGAATTGTTTGGGTTGGGTTTGGGTTGGAAGGGACTCTTAGAAGTCGTCAAGTGAAAGACAGAATCCTCATGGGCTGAGACTATGTATGGAAATAATAAACACTACACTGTAAGGAACCACTTTGGTAGGATTGATGTCCCAAGAAAACTCCTCTCCACTGGTAGTCTCAATTTCTCCTTGAGACTTGCTTTGAAGAGTTAGCCCTCACCAGATCTCAGACTTTGGGTTAAATTTTCCTCAGTGAGAGAAAGAAAAATCGGTTTTGTGTGCTATCCCATCCCATGTAATTCCTAAAGTGCTGAGGAATCTGATGAGGATGAGCTGAACATGGTATCCATCGCGTACTCCTGATGGCAGCATGGTCACTAGCAATTTCCCTGAGACCAGTGCTACTTCTAGGAGCATGTTTAGGCTAGGAGTCCCCTTCAGATTGGACAAAAGGAGCTGAAAGAAGCAAGCAATTTGTTCCTAGCCTGTAGGAAAATTCAGCTAAGAATACAGAGTAACTCCTTCACACACGTTTCTTATACACTGCCCCAACAGAAGCCAATCCAATCAAGTCTAAATCTGATCAATAAGAATCTGAAAAGCAATTGAAAAATGTGTTTCAGCAAGATTCTATTTTGGGATGAAGACAACCTGGACTTTCCAAGCTTTCCATCATCCAAAAGAGACTGGTCAAGTCTTGCAAACTAAGTGGAGGATATGAAGTTCTTTTGGCTTTGTGCAAAGCTACATAATTTTGATGTCATCCATAACTCCAAGAGTTAAAAGGTTAAAATAAATAAAATTGTTTGAGGTGTGCCAATTAAGTATATTTAAAACAGAAAATGCAGGAGAGGAAAGCATTGCTTCAGAAAATCTGGAAGTAATCAAGGCATAGTCAGAAACACAGCTTGTATAGTAAACTAATTAGAAAAGGAAAAATAAACAACCCAACCACCACAAACCAGAAAGAACATAAAATAGAATTCCACAGGTTTAAAAAGCAATACAGGCCACAGAGAGTCATTACATTTTCCTGTTTATCTGGCTTAGTGTAAATTAATAACTCAAACCTAGTACTGGTATTTTTTAAACTGATAATAATGAGTGGCGATTTCAGTTTTGCAACGTAAGAGTACAAAGCTAGAAAAACAGAAGACTAACAAATTCTAGATTTCACTTAATGTAATATAAATCCCAACATCAACACAGCAGCTCTTCAAGTGGATGTTCCCAAGGATATCAGATTTTCTATATAGTATCACAAATGAGCAGCTTGGCTGAGGCTTATGGAATAAAGCAGGAAATTAGAAACATTTCTTGCCTTCTACTAAGAAAAGATTTTTTTTTATAGAACAGAACCACAATCAAGAGCATCTTTAAATACCAGATGTTTCAAATGGCAGTTTTCTTTAAAGTATTTTAAATAATGAATCTCCTCTACTCTGCTTTTACTTAAGCAAGTGGGTAGGAGGTTTCTGAATGTTCTGCTACATAAGTCTCTCTTCTGAAGGCGGGTACTAGAAATGTGCATCAGTAAGTGACCTTATTTACTAGGGATTAGGACATAACCTTTTTCTCTAGATGTTTATTTCCAGTGTGCTGAATGCATACAATTTGCAAAGAACTGAAGATCTAGAAAAAATACTACACAAAAGTACTACTCAGAAGCTAAGAAACATGAGCTTGTATTTATACTGTTTCTTTTCCACTGGAAGATCCATGCTCGAAGTATGTACTGTACAGCACATGTAACAGACAGCATAGTGCTGGCAGTTACCCTATTTAGTTTATAAACAGCACAAAAGGCAGCACAGCATCCACTGTAAATCTATGAGGTTTTCACATCTCTGCAAATACAGACCACATAATTTGTAGTAGGTTAAAATTTCCCTTCTTCCATGGGCTTGGCTTCCTGACAGAAGGAGCTCTCGGTGAAACTGACTAAAATCCAGTTCTGTTGCTTCTAGAGTCCAATGATTACAGTATTCCTTGAGGACTTCTGAGCTAGTATTTGTCCTTCTGTGCTTCTGGAGAGCTCTTTCAGAAAGCACATCCTAAGAAAATACACCCTGAAGGGCATTTTACATTAATTGTGGTGGATATATTTTGCAACAGTGAGTACATCTACACTTCAAACTGTAGTGCAGTGTTGATTTAACCGAGCCAGATCTGGTACTGGAAGCAACCTAGCTGTAACAATATGTAGTTCTTAGCTGAACCTATGCACCATTTCCCCCTCTATCATCTTGAGCTAATAGCGGTTTAGTGGTGACTTCACAGTGCTGGGTTAACAGTTGGACTTGATAATCTTAAAGATCTGCTACAAACAAAAAGTTCTATGATTCTAAAATGCTGAGGTTTCTCTACAACCTATGCCAATATCTTGCCTATCTGTAACCAGTAACTGCACAGTGTTAAGGTACAGAAGATTGTATTTTGAAATGTGATAGGAGATACCCTAGAAGACAGTAAGTTCTGCCATTCAGTCCCAGTTTCCAAACTTAGAATGTCTCAGCTTGAACTGGGTATCTCAGAGGACCAGGAACCACAGAAAACTAATTTAATGAAATTCAACAAGGGCAAGTGTAGAGTCTTGCACATGGGAAAGAACAACCAGGTATCAGTATAGGTTGGGGTATCAGTATAGGTTGGGGACTGACCTGCTGGAGAGCAGTGAAGCGGAAAAGGACCTGGGGGGTCTTAGTTGATGGAAGGTTGACCATGAGCCAGCAACGCGTTCTTGTGGCCAAGAAGGCCAATGCTGTCCTGGGGCGTATTAGAAGGGATGTGGTTAGTAGGTTGTGAGAGGTTTTCCTCCTCCTCTACTCTGTTCTGGTGAGGCCACATCTGGAATATTGTGTCCAGTTCTGGGTCTCTCAGAAGAACAGGGAACTGCTGAAGAGAGTCCAGGGCAGAGCCACAAAAATGATTAAGGGAGTGGAACACCTTCCTTATGAGGAGAGACTGAAGGAGCTGGGGCTCTTTAGTTTGGAGGTGACCTCATTAATATTTACAAATATGTAAAATGTGAGTGCCAAGAGGATGGAGGCGGGGTCTTCTTAGTGATGCCCAGTGACAGGACAAGGGGCAATGGGTGGAAGCTGAGGTATAGGAAGTTCCATGTAAACATGAGGAAAAAATTTTTCACTGTGAAGGTGACAGAATATTGGAACAGGCTGTCCAGGGGGGTTGTGGCATCTCCCTTTCTGGAGATGTTGAAGACCTGTGTTGGATGCATTCCTGTGTGATCTGTACAGGTGATCCTGCTCTGCTGGGGGGTTAAGAACTGGATGATCTTTCCAGGTCCCGCTCAGTCCCTAACATTCTGTGATTCTGTGAAAATGGAAACTTTCATCTGTACTTACTCAAAACTTTTTGCAAACATTGCTATTTACATCATGCCTGGCTGTGTTCCTCCATACACATACCTTGTAGTTTTCTCAAGCCCCTTCATGCCCTGAATGTTTGAAGCAACAAGGTTTGTTGGAAAAAAAAATTAAATTTTATGACTTTCTCCTTGAAAGACTCCTGTTTCTGAAGGAGAAAACACAGCACACTGCTGTATGGATGGATTATTAGACACTGAGTTGAGGAAGAAGCAGCTGCTCAGTGAATTTTATTTTAAGTAGATTGGCCAGATTAAGTGACTGCTGGAAAAAGCCCATCACACAGCAACAGCCACAGCTTTCTTTACACACCAGATCAAGTCAAATGATGAAACTGTAGCAAGGAATTCAAACAGAAGTTTGTAGATCACAGAGTAGTTGATCATGCTAACAGTTATGGTTTTGAACAAACAATTCTACATACACATCTAAGATTGATTTCTGAGGACAAAGTTGCTTTCTTGTACCAAATGCACTGTATGTATGCAGATAAAAGAGATACCTGTGTAGTCTCACTGGACTGAAGGAGAGTAGCTGGGAAGGGACTGACAGAATATGCCTCTTGGTGAAATTTTTCTGATTGAATGATTCAGACTGAAATTTCTGACTTACTTCAACTAGTCCTAGTGGCAATTCTGCCCTGATAATGAAGCTCTCCTTTTCTACAGCAAAAAGTGATAGAATATCATGCTATGTCTAAACTTTCAGCTTTCAATGACTGCACTCAACTGTGTAAATAAAAGGCTCTGTACAGCATCAAGAGCAATTCAGCCAAACAAGATGTAACACTTACAAATACAATGCAAACAAATCACATTGGTTTTTGTCTTTAAAAACCCCTTTGTTTGGGAAAAAAGTCTTCCTGCTGTTGTTTTCCTCATAGTAGAATCACAGAATTGTTTCAGTCAGAATAGACTTCCAAGATCATAGAGTCCCAGTTGTCAACCTAAGACCACCATGGCCTTTAATCCCTGCCCCAAAGTGCCATGTCCACATGGTTCTTGAACACCTTCAGGGACAGTGACTCCACCAACAACTTCTGCAACCTACTCCAATGCCTGACCACTCTTGCAGTAAAGACATTTCTCCTGATATCCAATCTAAACATCCCATGGCACAAATTTGGGCCAGCAGTTCTAAAGATGTGCTTGAAACAAACTTAACTTGAAGGATTTGTTCATCAAATCTCCTCCCTGAGGTCAGCTTGGAAAATGACAGCAAAAATTTTATCTTGGATGCAAGTATTTTCTTATGACATATATGAAAGCCTTTCTCAGGCAACGTTCCTGTTTTGGTGGGTAGGAGGGAGAAGGCTGGTAAAATTAAGCACTAGAAGAATAATGTATACTTTTCTTGGTTTCCATTTCACAGAATGCACCTCTTTTTCATCTTGTATAATTTGTTATTGCCTCATTTTTTCAGTTCCTAAATCTGTAATCCCTGCTAAGAGAAAAGTCAGACTGAATTGATTAGGAGACTCACTGGGAGACACAACCAACTATTAATTTATCCTTTTTTCTGTTAATGAAACTTTTTTTTTAATTGCTGTATTAGTAAATCTTGGAAACAACTGTGTTTCACAATACATAACTCCAACCAGGGAATATCATCAGTAAAGAACTATGATGGCAATCTACTAATTCATAAGACCTGCACGACACTCTTCCCTAGCCAAAAAGATAAACTTATTTTAATACACTGGGTTGTGCAGAAAGGAGCAGACAGTATCTCAAGGATAGTGTTTATGAAGACAGGAATTGTGGCAGCCCCATGACAGGATATAAAGTCTGAAAGACTTACTGATGGAACATTATGTGAATGAAGGATTTGATACACTCACCCAGACATGGTATCATGTCCAGATGAGAGACATTACAGCTTCAGATGTGTCACACATTCTGTGAAGGTATCAGGCGAAGTCACTGGCCTCTTAAAGCGGTGGTTCTGAAAGAACTTTAGTTCCTACTGACCATCAATAGCAATCCTTAACCATTTAAAGAGTTAAGATCTTAACTTCTCAGAAAGCTAATGCACTAAGCATTGTAAGTGTCTGGAAAGACTAAAACTTCTTGCAGTGACATCTTAATAACATCATCATTAAGCACTAAATCTAAATGAAAAAAAAAAAAAGGACCTTTGAAGTAAATGCCCACTATATCTTCTAAGCATTCTACAGTAAATCTTACCCTTGCTTACACCTGTGCAAAGCCAGTGAGCTCAATTCCACTGAGTTACTGATGTTGTATGTGTAACTGAGGATGGAATACAAGATTGCTATCTCTGTGTATTGGTGTTCTGTGCTTGTTTGAGGCTAACTGGAATATTTTAATAGAGAAAATTACACTATAGGTTGTGAAAGGAAAACATTATGATGCCTACTTCACTCATACGCTTGCTGGAGAAATGTTTGGGAACAATAACCAAAACATATAGATAAGCGAGTCTCTGTCTGTGGCTTGCTGGGGGATCTAGCAGTTTCTGGATCTTGGCTCCTCTGCCCATTAATCCTCACTAACCACTTTTCTTCTAACCCCCTGGCTGATCCTCCTAATTCACCTTGCACGTAAAGCAAACCTTGGGGTAAGGTACAGGGGTGGGGAGAAGGTGGAAGGGTGGTTGGGAGCCCCTCCTGGGGTCTCTGATTTCTGGGAGGGGAGTTGTGTTGCTGTATTACCTTTTACTTGTATATTTCTGTAAATAGTTTGTATATAGTGTATATATCTGCTGTACTTTGTGCAAAGCTGTAAATATAGCTTCATCACTTAACTTCCAGCCGGCTGAGTTCTAGTCTGGGTCATTTTACAAAGTGTGGGGGGGCAGGGAACTCCCAAACCTTCACATGTCCTTAGAGAAGAGAGTTTTGAAACAGAGGTTCAGAAAAAAATGGCACTGATATAACAAATCTGGAAGACTTTTATGACTACAGTATACAGAGGGAGATATGTGCAAGTGAAGAAAATTTAGGAAAAATTGGTTTCTAAATTGGTGCCTTAAGGAATGTTGCTGGAAGCACACAGAGAGGGATAAGGCTTGAATGTTGATGCACAAAGCAAATCTGTGGGGAGTTCAACCTCCCTGGCCAAAGCAGGATCACCTAGGGCAGGCAATACCAGAATGCATCCATGCAGGTTTTGAATGTCTCCAGAGAAGAAGACTAGTGTTAGTAGCTACTAAAAAAAACCAAAACAAACAGCGAAACACAACCCCCCCAAAACAAATTTTTAAAACCCAAGCAACAAATAAGCTGCAACAGGAGAGATTGGGGAGAGAGGAGAGTGATGCAGGGAATAGATTAATTCACGACATTTACTCCCTGAGTTGTTGTACAACAACCATGAAAGAAAATGTAGAAGAGTAGGTCAGTACACTTCTTTGAGCACCACATCAACAAATTAATGTTTTCATCTACAAGTAGCCTATGTCTACAATAATGTTGATCTAGATAATTTTATCTGACATTTCAAGAAAAATATTCAGTTGTGGCCATGCTCTACAATCAGTACTCTGAGGGGATATTGATGGAGTGAGAAAGAGTAAAATGCACAAACAGATTCTGTCCTGTTAGCCTACTTCAGCCAGAGGACACAAGATGTCTCTATTAAAATGCTGATTCAAGACTGAAGAAAAAAAAATAACAGAATTATCAGGGAGTTACTTAAATAAAAGAGAAGCTTCGTTTAAACAGTTGAAAGCTGGGACACAATGCCTCGTACTAATTATTATGTTTGCTCTTTCCGGCCTGTCACAATGAGGAACAATAATGATTGCATAGTGTTGAGATATTCACCATTTAGCTAATTCGCTCAGTCTAGGCAGGGGATTAAAGATGTCTCTGTCCTCTTCTATTCCTTAACAATGGCCCTTTCTGGTTCCAAAATGTAGCTCAGAGAAACCCTGAAACTGGTGTGACCTGTGCACATCTTGCCTGACGTATCCCAGAGACTAAAAGCCAGCCGCAAGACCACAATGTCGACAACTCTTAACATTAGTCTTTCCGGGGCAGCTGGCACAGAGCACTTATACCACTTCACTTCCCTTCCTCTCAGACCCCCAGCAGACCAAGGGTCATCTCTGGAGTGTCTGTGACAGTGCCATTGTTTGCTTGTGCCATTGTTTGCTTGTATCAATTTAAAACTGGGGGGAAAAAAAGAGTTTCATGGACATCCAGAGCTGTAGATGGGAAGTGAGCTTTGTTAGTGTCCTTGCTGGAACCAGTGGATTTAATGGAACAAGATCCATTCCATTTCCTATTGACACAATTCTCTGTGGTTTTCCCCACTGGAACTTTGCTCATCAGTGAATGTATGATGCTTGCTGTTTGCTGTCTGGCACACTGCATTTCTTTTTTGCAGATGGGTGAATAACCATTCATATCTCTGACTAGAGTCTTTCTTTTGCTAGAGATACGCAACTGGATTTGTGTGGGGCAGCTGCTCAGTATTTGTGTGCCAGTCTGAGTGGCCTAGTATGTCACTGTGGACAAATGACGTCATTTCTGGAGCAGGTTTCACAGGAACTGTGCCACTGCTAAGTGCTATGAATACTGATGAAACCACTTTCCCAAGATTTGTTTATTCTCTCTGAGCAATACAGATCTTGCAATATATGGATTTGGTTTGATTTTTTTCCCTAGCAGTCTTTCAGACTTGGGCTATTACCTGAGTACTCCTCCAGTGTATTCCCTAGAAAATTTGATCTAAGCATTGCAGTGTGTATTGGTAGTGAAAATTTAGGGACTTTAATGGGCACATTGCAGAATGGAAATTCATCCTCGTCCACATGCTAGTTCAGAAGTCCTATTCCTAACCTGTATTTTTTCCCCAAAGACCCAAATGTTCCATTTTTCCTAACACACACAAAAAAAAAAAATCAAAACCAACCAAACAAAATCTCATATAAACCACAGCAAACCATCCCAATCTATTTCAGCTCAGAGCTGAAGCCAAATTAATGTCCTTCTCTGGAACTTTCTGACATACCCTACCTGCTGCCCTTCTGTCTGCTTAGACCCCAAATTCTGCACAGCAAAGGTTGCATTGCATCTTGTCCACCAAAGACATTGCTGATGTTTTAACAATAACGAATCTGGTCCATCAGATATGAGCATTACTGAAACACACACACACTTGAATTTTAATTTTATGCATATACAAACATCAAAGCAAATGCTGATTGTAGCTGGCCCTCATCACTACTCCAAATGTCCCAAGACAAATACAACCCTTCGAACATGATCAAAAGAGCTCTGGACCAGAAATGATGGAGTAATATTAGAGTAACTCTTTAGTACAGACAGAAATGTGCTGATCTCTGGTTTGGGGTTTTGGTTTGGTCTCCCAGGAGTTATAATCTGTCAGAGCAGTATTTCATGTTTCTTTTTGCTCTTTATCAGTGCTTTAGTTAACACTGCTAGTGTGTGAGCAGCAAAACAATACATCTAGGATAATTCTCTGGAACACCTTTTAAAAAAATTATCTGCGTTCCGATAATGTTGGATTTTCTGCACTCAGGTAAGAGAAAAAAAAAGTGTGACAGAACTACGTATGAAGACACAATATTGCTATTCAAAGATGTGCAGAGTGAAGCAGTAAAAAAGGAGGTGACATCAAATATGCATCAGGATTGTTTGTTACAAGTTATTATTTTACAGTCAGTGGACAGAGACTTCTTTTTTGGACATTTGCATAGGATTATGTCCACAGTTGCTCTTTACTGACCATACTGTGTGAAATTGTTTCTGTTCCTGAGCAACAGGCAAACAAAAGGCAATAGAGATGAACTTGTTTATGCAGTAATATATAGCACTCTATGTAGGCAATTTCCACACATGGATATGTAATGTCTGTTTACTCCCTTGATCTATGTGGCAAATATATACATACATGTGTGCATATCTGTGTAATTTAAAATATTCTAGCTCTCTTGAGAGGGTAGCATATATAAATGTGTCTGCATGTGCATGTGTGTATGGACTAGAACTACAGAAAAGTTGTTACCCTCTCAAGAGACTTAGAGTATTTCAAATACACACACAGTATGAGCTGTCTATATACATGACAAACAGTGAGTCAAGCATCATATTGTTATTAGAACCGAAAACGAATTACAAGACTGGCACAATTGACATTTCTTTTTATGAATAATTTTACTTTACTTAAACAGGAAAATAGGTAGATGACATAGCTCTTAACAGGGAATCAAGTTCAGAAGGCTGTTCAACTCACCCATTGCCACCCCTGAAATAACAAAACCGCATTAAAAAGAACAAAAAAAAAAAGTTTTTTTGATGTGTTTTTGTGGCATGCCTCCCTCCTTCTCCAAAGTCAATGAGAATTCATATTTTAATAAGATTATGTCAACGAGCATTACTGAAGTCTTACATTTACACTGATAAACACACTGAAAATTAGTATCATTCCCTAAAACCCAAACTTCATCATGAATCAGATGTTTTGGCCATGCTGCAATAAATTCAAAGAAAGAAGTTTCATAATGGCAATGTTGCCAGATCCATAAGCCCAGCACTCTACTGTGGGATGTGCTGTCTTGGGAGATAACCAGGCAAAGGCAGGGAGACACCACTGCACTCAGTGTTTCTCCATTCCAGGGCAAAGTAGCAAAGCAGTCATATAAGTGATTTTCATTTATTCTTATGAATCAGGCATAGGATCGACTGGAAACTTGGATAATTTGGAATTTTTGAGATTACCTGCACACCATTAATTTTCATTTCTGCCTAACTCTAAGTCTTGTATGCAGTTGTTTCTTTATTTTCCTGCATCCTTCAAAGAAAGCATCCTTCTTCAGATCCCTCCTTGAGCACATACACAAACATACACATGCTTAAATCCCTCTGAAAGTAGACGTATGCTTAAATGTGATCCTACTGCCTTAAGACACTTTATATTCTAGGATAAAATTTGGTAAAATACATCCATCCATCTATCCATCCATCCATCCATCCATCCATCCATCCCCAAAGTGTCTGAATGACTGATGACAAAAACAGATGATTCATCACTGCTGTGTTCTCTGTTCTCTCTTTGTCCTGTTGGAGACGTGGTATTTTATGATTAAGGTGTTAGCATTTCAAGCTAAGAGAAACTTACAGTATAAAAAGGGCAGGTTTTTATCTTACTGGATATATAGTCTTCCTAATTTTTAACAGAGATTGCCAGAAATGAAATTTTTCATTGCTGACTGATTTTCAACTGACCAGGTACCCATGGCCTGTCTTCTCAAGTGTCAAATACCACCTAATAGCCAATGAAGAATAACATCAGCTGTACAGTCAGAAGATGCTCTCTCTTTCAGTCTTTTTAGAGAGATCTGACTTTTAAGATCATAATTCATTTCCAATTACTTTGCAAGCATTATTCAAGGTGTTGACCTTGAACTTAATAGCACAAACATCTGAGAGACATACGGGGGGATAAGATGACTTCCAATCAGTCACGGAACTGTAACAGAACAGAGAAATACCGTAGAATACTGAAAAATGGGAAGAGCACTTCCACCCCACAACTTTGCTTGAGTGATACACACAAAATGAGGAATCAAAAAAAGAAAACAGCATTTTTCTTTAATATTAAAGTACTTTCGAGATGCATTGTTATTGCATCAGACTGAGGTAGAGAGAGATGTATGACTACTCATATAGGCTGGGGACCCACACTGTAGATTAAAAGTTCACAGACATTTTCCCACTAAAGCCTGCCAGAATGGATTATCAAATAGCCATGTTTCGAAGGGAGGTGCTAAGAACTAGGTGAATAAGTGTTTTCACTAGTGGACTTGGAAGAAATAGAAAATAAGGCCTGATAAATTGCACAGATTACACAAGAATTTGGCAAAGAGTAAATAATTAAGAAGACAGAATTATGTGGCAATCCAAGCTCATACAAACAAAATGCATCTGAGTACAATCAGAGACAGAGTCTGGTGTTATCAAAACAGTCCTTGAGAATGGGGCATTATCTAATGGAAAACAAATAATCTGAAAGAATATATAATCATTTAATAGAATAATTTGGGTTAGAAGGAACCATTAAAGGTTCAGGTTCGGCAATGCACAGGGACATAGAGAGTCACGGAGGATGAACCACTGAGTATGAGATCTTAGCGGTGTGGATTTAGTAAGGTGGGATGGGTGAGGAGGGAAACTCAGCTGGTTTTTACCTCTAGATATCACTACAATTCATGCTTTGGGGAGAGTCAAACTGAACTATTTTGCACAGATCTAATATTCACATTTTGTAAAGGATATTGGACAACTGGACAGTTTCTAACAGAGACAGTGAGGTCAGCCACCAAAAAAAAAAAAAATCAAAAGCTAAACAAAACTCCTTCAAGGGAAAACTATAAACTAAAGAGCTCAATCTGTTTAGCTTATCTGAGAATGAGAGTCAACTTGATTACCGGAATAAAGATCAGGTACAAAAGCATTCTTTTAGTGCATAGAGCAATATAGTGAAAGCAAAGCCAAGTACCAGAGCATTACGAAACACCAGCTTTTTCATTGATTATTTGTATTACAATAGTTTTAGTCACACAATCACTCATCATTTTCCTCCACAGGAAGCTTCATTTGGTGTGCAGGATAGTCGGTAATTATTTAGTGAATGCTTTGTTTTATTCTCTTAACTTGTGGTCCCACAACTCATTGTAACATTTAAACCTAGCACCGAACACTGCACCTGTTCTTTCTTTGACTTGCATTTGGTTGTCACTTTAACAGCATATGAGTGTAATTCAGTGTACTGAAAAAGCTACAGGAAAATAAAACCCCTCCTTACACATGCATGTTATACATCACTCCACCTGGACAAAGGGTGAGACAAACACTACTCAGAATTTCTGCTTTAGGTGTTTATAAAATTCTAGTTAAACAAGCGAAGTATTTTCAATAGAGGCAGAAGTACTGGTAAGCCTTTTCAAGCTTTTTTGAGAGTTACTTGTAGGAATTGTGTAGAGTGAAAAGCCAATATCAGCTTGAGGTTTGAGTAGGTTTGTTTCCTCCATAGAATACTGCTGTGGAGATACTCTAGGTCTCCAGTCATGCATTAGGAAGCAAATGGTTTCTGCGAGTTCTTGATAAACACCTGCAGGGTAGCTCCTCAGGAGTCAACCCATGCTCTCACATAAAGCTATTTTGCAGCAGAAGATTCAAGGTCAGACACTTTTCCAAGCAGACAATGATCAGATCACTGCTTGTGAGTCACCAAGGGGAGAATATTTTACCTCCTGTTCACAGGAGCACATCTCCTGCCTGAGATTTCCAGACTGGCCATCCATCATCTGAAACATGAGTTTTCTTCTTTGCCATAAACTACTTGGCAAGGTAAGTTCCCCTGCCTGGAACACCACCTGCCCTGGAACTGTTATGGAAAAGTTTAGGTTTCCTGATCAACACCTTTTGCCACTGATACTCCTGATGAAGCCTTTATGGCTTACTAAAAGGGAGCCTAAAAGAAGCCTTCAGCTCCTAACTGGGCCATTCACTGGGAGGATATGGCACACACAGTTTAATATTTGCAGATTTTCCTAGCCAAGTCTCCACCAACCTGTCCTAATCCCACTGCCACCTCAACCTGAATCCTCATACCACTCCCAGGTAGTTCTCTTCCATCATGGCCCTTGACTCCAGGGCTATGTCTCCGTCGTAGATTGCACATTGAACTCCACACCTTGCTTCTCACTGCAGCCTCATATATCTTCATTTTTTCCAAGCTTCCCTACATCTCTTCTCAAACCCAGACTGACACATTCCTTTCATTCTACCAGACCAACACTTCTAATAACTTGGGCAACTTCTAACTGAGGCAGGTATGCTGAAAGATAATGCAGTTTATCCCCATCCCTCCCCTAACTACTGAATTTTGCAGCACCAGCAGTAGTAATCTTTAGAGATGCTACTTGCCAAATACAATAGGTAACTACAGACCACTTGTGAACCTGAGTCTTTCAGAGAACCACAATTTTGTTATACTTTGGCCATATTTCCTGGAAATGGCAACAGACATCAGGAAAACCCTTAATGAATTTTAAGTCTCTGCTCAACACTGGAGATGCTGTAGCATCTCAGGTTTTCACACTATTTGGACTAAACTTAAATCACTGCTGTGTAACTTGAATTTTTACTGACTGTTTGTGTAGATCTTGTTTGGAGAGTTAATAAAGGCTCCTGTTTGGACAGTTAAGACTTCCATTCACTTGGAAATTTATCCAAGTTAGGCACTCACATGAACACCTCCTCATTTCAAAATAATTTAGCTGTAAGGTGGTACCATCAGATATGAAACATTGGGTTCATCTCTTGATAGTGACACAGATAAAATGGGAAAAGTATGTTAAATCACAGCACTTATTATGCCTGAACTGCTGCGCTGCATCATCCCTATGGGAAAAGTGAGCTGAATGAAACCACAGAGGAATGGATTTTAAAATCTGTAGAGCTAAAAGCTGCACATCTTGTTCTTATTTATGTGTCCTTGTAAATGAATCTGAAACCTAAGGTAAATTTTCAGGAGGTCTGAGCTCTTTGCAGCTTACCACAGCAGTCTCATGCTTGCAAAGATTTTCTTTATACAAGAAAATCACAATTATCATCTGTCATGCTACTCTAAGGCACACATCTGCTCACACTATGTTACTATCAGAATCGTAGTTTATATTGGACAGGAAGTGCTTCGGCACAGAATGTGTGCAAAGGACACAGAATTCCCTCAGCTTGCACTCTGAGGATTCCTAACACTCCTTAGCAACCTTGTTGGAAGGACTGAAATCACAACCTGTATGCTTGAAATAGTTGCTAGCTACAGCAAGCACACATACATCTCCACAAAACATTTAAGAGAGAGTCATGAAACTGAAGACAAACATGGTAAACTAATAACAGCATGAGGAATACTACTGAGCAGACTCCTGTAGTGGCCTTACATCACTGTATAAAGTGCATAGTTTTAGAGGATGCTTTCATGACAATTTGAGAACAGACTTCCAATAAACCTAGCCTGGACTAAGGAACACTAGAGAGGTGTGAAATGGCAGTCTGTGAAAACATGATCTAAGTGTTAGAACTGCTTAGATCGGTAGACACACGTCTCAGGCTATATTATGGGGCAATATTATCTACAGTGAGCTACTACATTCTTTTTTGGTACTGTCTCAACTACTATGTTGTTTTTCCCTCTGATAAACTTCAGTTGGAGTTCACAGTTCTTCCACAAGGAACAATTTCAACACTGAAATGTCACAAAGTAACTATGAATATTTTTGCCTATGTCTTTAGCTTTTAAGGTAAGATCATACTGCTTTCTGGTATTTCTCATTTTCTGCCATGCAGCTAAGAGAACAGAAGCCAGAGCTGACCTTTTATTTCCTGCTAGCTGCATTCAGTTTCAGATAGCCCAGGGTCTCTTCTTGGAATGCTATTTTCCATCTTGCTAATGTAATCTGAGGTCTCAATTTTTTACACATTTAAAAAACTCAAGAGTTTGATTTTCAGTGTGGCATAAAACTCAGAGGTTACTCATAAGAAGGCTGTAACTTTTCCAACCAAACAACTGTTGTGACACTTCTGAAAGAAGCAAAGGACAAGTGCTTATGAACACTGGGCAAAATATTTCAAAGTAAGAAATTCTGCTTTTTAATGTTTTAACAAAATAGATCTGAATTCCACTGTATCAGTTGCTGTATTTCTCCTTTACATTTTACATTGAGAAGTATTTAACCTTGGTTAACTCTCATTTAAAACTTGCATATGTCTTGCAAGAGAAGCCTCTCCATTTCGTATGCTATTTGTTTCCATGAATGCTGAAGAGAGCTGTATCTTTGCTTTCCAGCCTATTAAATACTTTCACACTGTTTGCTGAAATGGTATTGGTAGTGCCACTTTTCATTTAAGTCACTATTTTTATCCCCCTCTCAAACTTCTTTCAGTCAAACTTAGCCTTTGGGTTCTGCCACCTTGATATTACTCATCTATAGTGTTTTCAATTACATTAGATGATATTTAGATTACACATTACTTAAAATTTCAGGGGTTTTTCCACCCACTCAGTAACTATGATAGCCACTCTCTCATCTCACAATCTCATATTTCTGTTTCTTTATTTCTTGTTCATATCGAAGAAGGCTCCCATCTAAAGCATCCTCCTGGTTGCATACATGTCACAGTACAATTTTGCTTGGCTAGTTTATTTCCTAAATCACTCAGCAACGAACCATAATGGCTGCTCCCAAGGACCTCATCATGCAAGGTCAGCCTCCTGTTATTATTGAGAAGTTGCTCTGAATTTTAAACTTCTGCTAAAAGGCTCGGTTATTAGTGCAACCACTACAGCTCAGACATTACTCAGTGATCCTCTACGGTGCTCAGACAGCTGCCCTGCTTGTGACCTTCCCATTGACCCTCTGGCCTGAGCATCTCAAAAGCTAAGAGTGGCTAATTCTTGACTCAGCTTCCTTGCCCAGATAAGCAAACACATCACCTCTACCATCTTGCCTCAGCTCTGTCTTCTAACATGCTAGGCTGACTTTGAAAGCTACAGGCTCATGTCACGTACAACCCTTTTGGTACACTTAACTCCTGAAAATAAGCAGTAATTTCTTGATTACTTTTCAATGCCTTCTTTCAGAATTTTTTTCTTTTTTAAACCTAAGCGCGTTTTAAAGCTTATCATCCTATCCAACATTATAAAGATGAACAAATCAAACTTTGTAACCTCAACAATTCTGGNGCCCGCCCCTAACGACGGCGCCAGGAGGGCGAGGTGAGCTGCCCTGACCTGCCGAGCCCACCCCCCGAGTGCCGGTTCTTCGAGAGCCGAACACGTTGCCCTTGTGCCCTCGGCGCTGCCGAGGGGAAGTCGGAAAGGGGCCGCCCCGTGCATACCTGCAGTAACCTTTCCTCGATTTCCATCGGTTGCCACAGACGCGGACTGAGGGACGAACGGAAGCGTCCCCCTCTTTCCCTCAGCCGCGTCTCAGGCGGCGCCCGCCGCCCATCAGCCTCCCCGAGCCGCGCCTCAGGCGACGCCCGCCGCCGCCCGGCTCGCGGAGGTGCCTCTCCCGCAGCCGCTACCCGGCGGCAGGTCCCCGAGCCCTGCCGCCTGGCTCGCGAGGGAGCCTCTCCCGCATGCGATCACCCAGGGCCGGCGGGGAGCCCCTTGCTCCGTACCTGTCTGGGCCGCCGCGGGCGGGCAGGGTATCTGTAGGAGAGGGAGCCTTGTCCCCCCTCAGCCGCGGCGCGGCAGCGGGCAGCCGGCTTTGTTACTACTCGGAAGAGCCGCGGATCAGCGCCGTCGCTATAGAAACTGGCTGCTCCTCGAAGCGACACCGGCGAGTGGCGGGAGGGAGGCGGGAGCCGGGAGCCGGGCGCCGGGCGGAGTTGTGGGGTGAGGAGGGAGCCGTTCATTCAGGAATATCCTGGCCTCTTCCTCCTCCGCCGCCTGCAGCCAGCCTTCGGCACCGCCCAGCACGGCACGGAGGTGGGAAGTCGTCTCGCCGCCCTCACCTCAACCTGCTTCCCCGGGCCGGGGTGGGCAACTCTGATTACCTCCTCCGGGAGACTTTCTTCAAAGCACACACAGGGTACACACATATGCAGACCCCTCTCAGCCACCACACCGTGAAGCGACCGGACTTGACCTCGCCTCCCACTCCTGCTCCCCTGCATTTACTAGCCCGTTTGGTCCCAGAACATCACACAAAGAAAAAACCCCACAAACCCAGGACCAAACTTTTTTAGCAACAGTGTTTCATTTGTAAAAGTGATTAAGCTCTCATGAGGAGCTGCTTTCGTGTGGGAACTCGTTGCTGGGACTTCGAAACAGCAGATGATGGTTATTGAAGCGCGTTGGGCTGTCTGTTGTGCTGCATTTTGTTTGGTGCAGCACACCCTGAGGACGAGGAGGACCAGGGCTCGTTGTCCTGTGTGCTGTGCTGGAAGAAAACAGGAAGGGAAGACGCGGGTGACAGTGGGAAGGATAAGGAGGGAAAGTCTGAGAACAGATCAGGGTAAAGTGGTCTGGTGGTTGGGAGATACCATTGCGTCCTGACTCTTACGAGAATCGAGGCGTCATTCTGAGCCTTGGGGACGGCATGTTCTACAGCAACAGCCAACAGTCTATGATGTGCGTGTCACTGACACTCATCTTCATGTCCTTCTCTCTGCTTGGCACGACTGACAAAAGCTGAGGCAGTACTTCCTTTCTTTTTCCTTTCCTCGTTGGCCACCGAAGGCTCAGCAGTACTGGTTTGTTGAATCTGTTCTAATTTCTCTCCCTAAAACATTCTCTCAGCGGTAGTAAAGTTGATAAAACGTCCTGCAAAGTGCAAGATGAATTGCTTCTTTTCTCTTTCCCTGGTTTATATTGATTAAATTTACCTTCTAAGTTTGCCAAATAGAAGAAATCCAACATGCGAGGTGCAGCTTAGAAGCTGCATTATCCATCTCGGCTACTTCCACTGCTAAGCTACAGGAGATGACTATTAAGTATCAGCACTGCAAGTCACTGTGAGCTGACGAATTGGTGCCAAGAGCTGTTGGCACACTGCAGAAAACACTCTTTAGGAAGAGTTTGCCAGGGACAATAAAGACCCCCCACAGGTGCTCTTCACAAAACAGCACAGTTTACAGCAGAAGTGCTGGCAAACCGCAGCACAGCCGAATTAGAATGACAGCGCAAATGAGGGAGATTGAAGGTTGGGTGTGAAAGACAGGGGGTCACCACATATTTATCTATCTAACTTGCATGCTAAATACTAATTCTAGAGTTTAAAAAAATTATATATCCAGTTAGAGCACAGCACAGCTGATTTTTTTTTTTTTAAATTTGCCTCATAGCAAATTCACTTGCTGTGAGGTAGAGTAAGAAACTTGAAAGATCTGCCACATATCATAGTTCTCGTTTTTCCTATACACAATAATTTCATTCTTTTAATTAAAAAAAAAATTTAAAACTTTCTAAAACCTTTTGGAAAAGTGGAGATGCTAAAGAGAATGTTTAGTGAGCTTGTTGCTAATAGAAGTGGTTATTGTTCTGACAGCAAGAAATACCATGCTACTGCTCTGATACCTATTCATTTCACTTAAGAAATAATTTTGCAGCACTTTCTCCTGGGTGGAAGTGTAGGAAATTCTAGAAAAATTATAGGAGTAACTTACTTACTATCTGGTCTTCATTGACACAAAGCACTTGAGTACTAATACTACTTGATGTGTTCCTGGGGGCTTTTAACCTTCGATGCAAACTTAGAAACATGTTTCCCTCTCTAGGCTGAAGGGCAATTCCAGAAGGTGCAATTGGGACAGTTGGGTGATATCTTAAAAGACTCACAGGCAGGCACAATTGGATGTGTCTTAGTAGTGTGCAGATATCTGTGCCTTATAGATAACTTTTCCTATCAAGGTTACAATGATATTTTACTGACAGAGATAAGCCTTTTTGTAGATGAGTATCACCTGTATTCTCAAGACAGAGCCTCGGCCAGTTCACCATTCTAGTGCTTGTAAAGTGTTTTAATGTTGGTTTTATTTTTTTTGTTCAATCTTTGCTTGAAATGTATTTAATTCTATCTAGCTTAATGTTATCTGGATCTTAACTCTTCTAGCAGCATTTACAAAGTAGGGCAGTAACTGCAAATGTGCCAAGCTGATGCCTGGGCTGTTTACAGTCATGAGGCTTCTATAGATATGGTGAAGGGAACCAAACATAAAAGAGAGTAAAATCTTGTATTGCAACAGCAAGTCAATATTAAATCAGCATGTTATTTTCTAACATTTTAACACTAAACTATCCTGTCTTTTTGTTTTGATATTTTGCCCCTATTTATCCCAGATAATATTTTTTAAACCTACAACTGGAATGCCTTCTGGAAACGTTTTTTTTTGGAACCTATACTTCTTTGGAATTGGGGGATGTATGGAACAAAAGAGAAAAAAGAAAAAAAAGTGCTAATATGACCACTGCCAGCTTCTGACTCAGCAGTGACATGTGCATCTTTCTCAGCGTGGAGGATATTTTCTAGTAACTCAGTGTACTGAAGGAGTTCTTTGTGGAACAAACCTTAACATTCACGTGGAGCAGGAGAACAGCTCTTGATGTTGTCCACTCTCTTTTTGCCATTTGTCCTTGCTCCAAAAAAACATTCATCCCACCAAAAGCTTATTCTGTTGGATATTTTGCTGCCTGTAAACAGAGCAAAGTATCTTTAGCACAGCATGGAAACATTAAATAAAGAATGCTTCAAATGAAGGAATCAAACACATTATTACCACATCATATTTAAACAAAGGAAGGGAGGGAGCTGTGGTAAAACTGAGGTAACATTATTTAATACTAATTGTCATTGCTACTACTATTATTATTAGGATTGAGGTGTAGACTAAAGGCTGCTCCAGTTTCAGGCACTGTTTTACTACAAAATAAAAATATAGGTAATTTCTGCCCCAAAGAGTTTTCACTTGGATTTTTTTCTTTTTTTCCCCCAGAGGGCCTGGAATGCCTTCAGGAACTGTTACACAATTGGGTAGTGGTAAGCACAGTGGGACCTAATTTAATTGTGGCCTTTTAGATATATGTAATACAAATTTTAAATAATGTGATAATCATAATAATAATAATTCTGTCAGGAGACAGTGCAAAATCATTTTTCTATGTCTATAGATTAGCAGTCCTTTTGGAAATTAGAGTTTGGAATCTGGAAAATTAGTTGAAATGGTAATTGAAGGAAGCAATAAAGCGTGAATATGCTAAAAGAGGGGATGAACTCCTAGGCTCTGACTTTGTGGAAGGAAAATATACTTTCCTCTGGGCTATCTCTCAATTGTATTTCCTCAGGCATATCTTCTTTTATTTTGCCTTTTTTTTTTTTTTTCCTTTGGTAGAAATGTGTATTTTAAACCTTTGCCTAAGATTTCTGGATGTCCTGAAGAGACAAAGCTATGGCAGCCCAAAAGAGAGTGCCAAACAGGCACTCTCCAGCTTTGCTAGGTGCTTCTTACAGGTACCTCTGCATGGGTAGAGCCACCACAGCAGTTGCAGTGGCTGGAAATGGTTTTTAGGGGTGAGGGAAACAAAAATGGTTGTTGAGGGGAGGAGGGCTTGAGAGGAAACACTGTAGTTACCAGATGTGTGGTCTGGGGTACACATTTGGATTCCCACCTGCCTACTTCTATTTTTTTACCATGTTGGTTAGATACTGGCATAAGGAAAATCAGATGTGTATAAATATGTTCAGACTTGCAACTGATCGTT
The DNA here is from genome assembly GCA_013396675.1 of Eubucco bourcierii. Taxonomy (NCBI): domain Eukaryota; kingdom Metazoa; phylum Chordata; class Aves; order Piciformes; family Ramphastidae; genus Eubucco; species Eubucco bourcierii. The sequence goes on along the minus strand of VWZE01025795.1, from coordinate 232,977 downwards.
TGACAAAATGATTACCTGGCTTGTGGTGCTGAGCATTCAAAACATCAGAAAGAAAACATTAGTATCTGGTTGGCTTTCAACATGACCAGGCTCATGCCTACCTTCCACCATGTAGTGCTGGATTGAAATACCACAGTTATTCAAAACAAGTCAGTGAAGCAGCCTTCTGGGAAACAGGCAATATCTGAGGTGAAGTGCAGTGCTGTGCCACTATAGACATGCTTGGCTGTGTTTGTACTCCTTCTGTGAGGCAGCATTAATATATTTTGAGTATATGAGCTTACAGGCCTCCTGTGACAATGTGACATCTCAAGGGAACACGTGAGTTAAAAGATCATTTAAAAAATATTATTGATCAGGAATAGGGTAAAATGATGTGGCAACATTTAAGGTGCCTATCATTGTGTAATTTTGCTTACTGTAGAGGATCATCAGAAATAGTGAAGAGAAACCTAACCTAAGTAGCTGAATAAACACCAGAGTGGTTAAAGGGATTAGAGCTAGTAAAGCGTAAAACTGGATGATGTATTTTCTGCTATTCACACAACCTACTGGGATCTTAATAGAGTGCAACTGCTCAGGAAAAAAGAAAAAAGGTCCTGGCATTACTGTGGAAAGCCCAGTGGACAGCAGCAGTGAACAAAATGCTAGTGGGAAAGAAGAACCTAGACTGAAAATACTGTAAGTCCCACAGATTCGTTATTTGCTGCATCCAGAGTACTTTGTTCAGATCTGGGAACTCACCTGCAAAATAGATAACAGCAGATACAAAATACATCTGGAGACAGGTGGTGTAAATGGTTAGAGGCTGAGAGAGAAAGTTTATCTGGAGAAATTGTAAAGATCAGACGTGCTTAGGGGTGGCATGAAGAAACGATGTGATAGATCTTCACAAAAAAATAATGAATGTCATGAAGAAGATAAGTTCTGCATAAGACTTCTTTTTTCCAGAATTTAGGAACAAGAGTTCATTGAGTGGAATTAAAAAGATAGGAACTTGAAAGTCCTGAAAGCAAATATTAGCCTGTAAAGTGAACGCATTTACTGTTGTATGAGATGAAATGTAAAGAAAAGATTAGATTATATAGAATACATGCAAAGGGAAAGAAACCTTCATATTTCAGTGCACAAGCCTGTCACAAGCCAGAGGCACAGGGAAATGAGCATTAGTACAAACTCTTCTTTGGGCAAATTATTGAACTTGAAACTTCTTCTGAAACACCTACTACTGGTCATTACTGATGTGACTACAAATGATACTGGTTCTCATCTGATACATAGCTCCGCTTTCTCATCCAGGAGGGACCAACATGCCCCTACCACAGCCACCCATTTGTGCTGGAATGAATGTCTCCAGTTGTATGGTACTGAGTGCTTCTCATTCCAGAGATCACCAAGAATGATCTGCTGGGACATTGCTGGAAAATATAAAGCCTTCTTTATAAAGTCATTTGCAAACCTGACCTTTAGGGACTCAGATCAGATGCATCCGTGAGAAAGGTATATTCCCATAATGGTATGGTCCATGCTCCAAGTAGTTCTACCAAGCACCATCTGATTCTAGTCTGAAAACCTCTTGGCTACTGCAGCTAGCAACCTACTGTGTGGTTCAAACTTCACACAATCACAGAGTTATGGAATGGCAGGAGGTGTAAGGGGTCTGGAGATCGTTTAGTCCACCCCACTGCTAAAGCAGGTTCACCTAGATTAGGTTGCACAGGAATGTGTCCAGGTAGATTTTGAAATTCACCAGAGGAGACTCCACAACCTCTCTGGGCAGACTGTTCCAGTGCTCTGGCACCTTTATGAAGTAAAGAAGTTTCTCCTTATGTTCAGATGGAACCTCCAGTGTTCCAGTTTGTGCCAATGACCCTTGTACTGTTGCTGGGCACCGCTGAGAAGAGTCTGGCTCCATCCTCTTGACATCCACTTTTCGAATACTTATTAGCATTGATAATTAACCCATCTCAGGGCTAGACTGAATATGGGACCACTGGAGCTTCTCCAAATACTAGATGAAAGCCAACAGAAGCTAAGTACCTTGGATACTCCCAAACAAGTCCTCAGGCTGAAGCTATCTGTTTAGTACACAGGAATCACAGTTTTCTCATGCTGTTTGTGCATTAAACTAGCCTGGGACTATTCAAGTAGATTAGCCAGGCTATACTACACTTTAACAAATTCAAAATGTGCCCATCTTCGCTTGCCTCACATAAAAAAACCCAATTACTGGCTCACAGCTGGAGTCAGTGCATCAATTTGGTACCAGAAATGGCTGTTTCCCTTTGCAGTTCCCATCCATATCGTGAAACATGATGGCACAGCTAAAGCAACAGAAGAAAAGTGTAGCAATTGCATTTCAGTAGGCATTTGTCATCAACACTATCTTTATAATGCTGTGTCTGGGTTTGGTTTGGGGTTTTTTGTGTGTGTGTGTGTGGTTTTTGGTTTTGTTTGTTTGTTTTTAAGCCAGGATGAATTTACAGCAAAAATGTTCATGAACTGTTACATCTCCAACCCCTGCCTCAAACAACAATGTGGAAGAAATCCACTGATCTAACAGGAGTTCAGCTGTCCCTGGGATATGATTCTGTGTCCATCAGTGACATGAAATTGGTAGAATTCACATTATATGCTACTGTCTTAGTTGTTTTGAGGTATAATAGTTCCCAGAGGAAATACATATTCTGTGGAATACAAAGGAGTAGGAAGGTTACTATTAATTGTGTTGTGAAAGAATATCAAAAGTCCTAATGCTTACAGCCTATCACGTCCCAGCTTGCTGCTTCTTAAGGTTTAAAGAAATGAATCCAGGGAACCAAAACTCTTCATCTTTTAAGTCTAAAATCCTAAACCCAAGAAGCCAGAGGAAGACACTATGGCTGTTTGTGTCAACTTCCTTTTTCACTTTGAATTTATTCTCTTCTTTTTCGTTGGTTAATTGCACATAAAGGAGTTAATGATGCGTGTAGAAAGAAGGCCACTGCAGGCGAAATAATGTTGAAGAAATGTTCCTGCATTGCTACCATCTGTAAGCCCCAATAGTAAATTCAATGTCTGAATCAACGATTTGTCATTAATGAATGATTTCTGTCCTAAAACCAATTTGTGTATAATAAATTTAATTCTAACATTAAATAGTGCTTGCCTCGTGGAGAACCTTAAATTGTCCATTGGTAAAACTCAGTTGAAGGACCAAAGTGAAAAGTGAACACAGGACAACATTTTTGAAAAGGCATTAACTCCAGGATTCGAAATGAATTTGAGGATAAGGGAACAGTTTCAGAAAGACAGGCTTTGGTTTCAAAAACCCTCCACAAAACAAACCCAAAACAAAACAAGACAGTGAAATACTATTTATCAATGAAAGAAGTTAACTGGTACAGTCTACATTTAATCTGGAGTCTTTCTTTGCTCCAATTTTCATGGAATCATAGAATGGTTTGGGTTGAAAGCGATCCTAAAGTTCATCTAGTTTGAACTCCCCTGCCACAGGCAGAGGATACCTTCTACCAGACCAGGTTGCTCAAGGCTCCACCCAACCAGCTTTGAACACTTTCAGGGTCAGAGTGTCCACTTCTCTGCCTCACCACTCTCATGGGCAAGAATTTGTTCCTAATGTCATATCTAAATCTAGTTGCTTCTGGTTTGAATCTGTTACCCTCATCCTTTTGCTACATGGCTTTGTAAAAAGCCCCTCTCATAGAATCATAGAATCACAGAAAGGTAAGGTTGGAAGGGGCCTCAAGGATCATCTAGTTCCAACCCCCTACCATAGGCAGGGACACCTCCCACTAGTACAGGTTACTCAAGGCCTTGTCCAACCTGGCCTTGAACACCTCCAGGGAGGGAGCAGCCACAACCTCCCTGGGCAACCTGTGCCAGTGCCTCACCACCCTCACTGCAAAGAACTTCCTTCTAACATCCTGTCTAAATCTCCCCTCTGCCAGTTTAAACTCATTGCCCCTTGTCCTGTCGTTGTAAGACCTTGTAAATAATCCCTCCCCAGCTTTCCTGTAGACCTCCTTCAGATACTGGAAGGCTACTATCAGGTCCCCTCAAAGCCTTCTCTTCTCTCCAGTTATTGTTATAATTTCCAGATTTAACTGATAAGCAGAACCCATAAAATCTGGTTTTATTTGTGTAATCTATGCAAGTCTACAAAGGTTAGTTTAGTAGCTCTTCTGAACAAGAAGCATTTCTGCAGCTTGTGGAGAGAGTATAGTATAGCTCGACTACAGAGAGACGACTTTCCAACTCATCTGTAATAGTTAGGGTTGTATTTAGAAATGTAAATCAAAATGAAGACTTGTAATATTTAAAGTAATACACAGTAGGTGTTTGAAAGACAATCACATGCAAACAGCCAAATACCTCCTTCTGGAGTTTCTGCCATTGCCACTGACAGCTATTGTGTTCCATTATGGTGATGCTCTGCCAAATAAAATTTAGATAGACTGGTAGAAGGGAGAGCTCCTGAAAATGTGAGAGCTGTTTTGCCAAATGGAATTTATTTTGAAATGCATATAGCTCTTCAGTATAAACAGGGAATAGTGTGATTTCCTTTGGGGAGTCAAAAATATGTTTGTCACCCTGACAGTGACAAACTATTTCATTGCAAACATAAGACAGTTTCATCTAGAAAATAAGATGCTTTAATTTGTACAAAATAATGTCTGACCCTGTTTGAGAAAAACAAAACAAAACAAAACAAAACAAAACAAAACAAAACCAGTAGGTGAGTGTTCTAAAACCTATTTTACTACATGCTGTCTCATCCTAAAACATAGCATCTGACATGTCACTTATGGTTTTCATGTTTCAGTGGCTGGTTGAATAGACAAGGCTACTTCTTAGAACTTCATGGCACTTTCAGCTTAGATATGATGTAGCAGCTTTTGATTACAGAACTGAATGAGAATTTTCAGGGAACTTTTCAAATATTGATAGAAAAAAACTTCACTGAGGTAGATGAATATTAGGGTGGAGGAATGGCCAAAGAGTAAAGAATGGTGATGCAGAGTCCCACAGAGCTTTATACTGCAAAGTAAAGAACATATAATTTAGAAGTGATCATTCCCTACAGTTAATTCTCACTGCCTGGAGTCACATTGATTTTGCCCTTGTCGATACTGGGTAAGACTGTGGTGAGGTGCTAGCACATGCCCTGCTGAGCTGTATCTGGATACCAACTGGACTTGCAGCTGGCAGAACATTTCCCCACCTTTGCAGTAGGGACAGCTAGCATTTGCTAAGCTCCTGTTGACCAAAATGCTAGCTGATAGCAGAAAACCATGTTAGTCTCAATACGTTACTCATTTTGCCCCTATAGCCCAGTTGTGTTCAAAGTATTGACACCTTGAAAGAGAAGGAAAAGAGAAAGAAATATGAGGGACAAACATTAGAACACATGCAAAGCTTCTGGTGTAGAATCATGGAATGCGCTGGGTCGGAAAGAATCTCTAAAGGTCACCTAGTCCAAGCCCCTTGCAGTAAGCAGGGACATCCCCAACTAGATGGGTGGGAGGGAATGTGAATTTCTCATATGGAGCTCTGCAGTGCAACACAGATCTAGCATGAAGGAGAAAGAGAAAACTGAAATATGTGAAAGGATTATCACAAGCATTGGTATGGAGAATGGAGAAAGGGAACAGAACCATGTAGAAGCCTGATAGAAGAAAACTACTAGGTGAAAAAAAAACCCAACCAAAACCCAAAAAACAACAATGCAGGGACTACTAGTACAGAGTAAGCTTTTTGGAATGTGACATGAAAATACCACCTCTAAGGAGCCTGAGATGAGCCTACTCTGACGTGAGAATGGCACACTTTGTGTGGGAAGAATAAAGAAAATTATAACCATGCATGGCATATGATGATACTGATACATAGTACATGATAATACTTCATCAAGAGTCTCCTCAAGCTGTGCAGGAGATGAGCTGAGAAGGATCTCAGGACATGTCCAAAATGAGTCTTTGATGACGGTGTACTCAACTGTCATCTCTCAGCTTTCTGGGTGGTTTACATCCTTCCAAGTAAGTGTTCTAGGACCTTGATACAAAGTATGGGTGTCTGAGACTACAACTGAAAACATCCACTGTGTTTAGCAGCATTGTTTTTACACAAATATGCCTTTTTAACATATGGGAACTTGAAAACCAGTATATATATTTGGACAGGATGTCATAGACACAACCAGTGTTTCCCAAGAGTGTGAGGGACTTGAGCATCTTTCCTGTGGAGAGAGACTGAGAGACCTGGGGCTGTTTAGTTTGGAGAAGACTGAGAGGAAATCTCATCAATGTGTATAAGTATCTGAGGGGTGGGTGTCAAGTGAATGTGGCCAATCTCTTTTCGGTGGTGTGCAGTGATAAGACAAGGAGCAATGACTACAAATTGGAACATAGAAGGATTCACCTCAACATGAAGAGAAACTTCTTTACAGTGAGGGTGACAGAACAGGCTGCCCAGAGAGGTTGTGGAGTCTCCTTCTCCGGAGACTTTCAAAACCTGCCTGGATGCATTCCTGTGTGAACTACCCTAGGGGATCCTGCCTTGGCAGGGGAGTTGGAGTTGATGATCTCTGGAGGTCCCTTCCAACCTCTATAGTTCTGTGATTCTGTGTTTCCATTACTTCTACCATCATGTCCCGACTTTTTGAATATCATGTAGTAAAATTCCTGTTTAACTGAAAGGAAGAAAAACTACTAAAAGTAAGTGTTAAACAACACACCTTGACATAAAGTACCTTAATAGGTTAGTGAATTTTATTTTTCCTTTTTAGGGCACTTTCATCCCAGATAGGTTTACATATTTCTGGTAGGGATAAATTGTGATTCATATATATATAATAAAAAAAAAAAATCAGTCTATGAGGTTTATAGAGAATTACAGGATACTGATTTAGAATACTATAAATCTGGAAACTTGATTCAGGTTGTTTAAGGGGAAATTCCACACTTCATAGGAAAGGAATAAATTGCCTTCAAGTGATACATTCTTACATTTTAAAGGACAGTTCTTCCTTTGAAAGCAGATTAGAGGTTTGAAATACTGGAAATAGCCCCAGAGGAAATAAGTTGACAGCTTACAGGTGAACAGGTCAATTATACAAAACAGCTGATTTAATCACAGGGTTTCAGAGCGTTGTCACTTTGACAGAGTAATAAAGAAGTTTGTCATATCCTGTAGATGCTCTCAGATACTTTGGCCTGCTAGAGACATAATGTCATCACACTTGAGAGATTTTACTGTGGTGATCATTAGTGTGTCGTGTGGTTACAATGACAGTTCTCTGCTGCACAGAGTAATCAAAATTCTGCTTCCTCTCTGTGCCTGTGAACACATCAGTAAGAGATTTAAGTATTTCAAGGGTCAGTGGAGTTAGAAGTAAAACCAACTTTGGAGAAAAATGTGAAAACGCTGCAGTTCATCATACTTGTAAACATTTTTGCACTGTGGGCATTTGCTTACTTACTACTGCATCCAGGAAGCTACACTACTTAGTACTGCCCCCAGGAACCTGGATGGGTAGTGAGGAGGGAATGAAGTCATGCATCATAAATCTCTTGGCAGATAGTAGTGTTTTACACAGATGTGGCAAGCATTTCTTAGATTTTTTTTTTTTTTAAATGAGATGGTCAAGTGACATTTCAAGAGCATCTTTGGTGAATGACACATAGTGGTGGGTTAGGAACTTCTCCCCCCCCAAATAAAATTTGCCAGACTAAGTCAGACGGCTTGGAAGTAAGATAAAGCTAAGATTTACAGCAAGTCAAATTTACAAACATATATGTGTACACACACACACACACACACACACACATATATACAAAACATAATTACATGTATTTACAATTATGTACAATTTAGAAATAATACAGAAATCCAATCCTTCCTCCTGGACAAAGAAAGCCCAGAGGGGGCCAACACCACCTTCTTCTCTTCTCCCATATAGAAAACCAGCAAGATCTCATGTGTTATCAGCAAAAGGTTAGTACACGGTGTGGAGGAGTTAGAGACAAAAACGAACAGTGACATAGCCCAGAGCCCAAGAGCCAAGAGGGTGAAAATGTTTACACTTTGCTGTTTTATCCCTCTTAGCAAAGCAATGAATGATAGAGAGCTTCTCATTATTATTAATTTACATTCAATGATTATAATTTGTTTACATTCTACACTGAACTTTCAGGAAAGTCCCGATGTATCTTACTGGAATATTCCAATAAGCCTTAAAGTACTACATTACAGAACTCCAGTTGTATGTGCCCATCTAGGCACTTTTACAGGCATCAGGATTATTCACAAGCTTCTTGAGATTGCTCATCCAAGCAAGACAACCAAAAGAGAATTATTTTCTAGTTTTCACCTTCCCACCTGCACTCATGCCTAAAAAATGAACCATGCAGCATTTTAATCAAAATGTGTGTTGAAAACCACACAATACAATATTACAATAAAACCAGAGAGAATCTGGAAACGTTTCTAGCAATGTGCAGCTGGTGCAATCAGTTGGAAAATTTTCAAGAATCAGTACTAAAAAAAAAAAAAAAAGAAAAAGTGTTATTATTTCCATTTTTGCTTCTGAGTTAAGAGCACCAAGAGAACCTGCTTGAGTCGCCTCCTCTGAAGCTACACAGCGTGTTGTTGCCACCTAGCGTCGATTCATCAAAATACAAATTCTGCACGTCTTTTTTTCCCCTCCTGCGTCCGCTTAAGGGAAAAGGAATCCTCCAACATACACAGACATCTCTACCCGCTCTAGTGAGACCTCACCTGGAGTACTCTGTCCAGCAAAAGTACTCTGGAGTCCTCAGCAAAAGAAGGACAAAGTAATGCACTCAGTGGATGGGGGAAAGGCTGTGAATGTTGTTTATCTGGACTTTAGTAAAGCCTTTGACACTGTCTCCTACAGCATCCTCCCAGAGAAACTGACTGCTTATAGCTTGGATGGGTAGACACTTTACTGGGTTAAAAAATGGCTAGATAGCCTGGCCCAAATAATGGTGGGGAATGGAGGTAAACCCAGTTGGTGGCCAATCAAAAATGGCCCCCATGGCTTGGTATTAGGGCCAGTTCTCTTTAGTATCTTTATCAGTGATTTGGATGAGGGGATGAAGTGCTTGTTATTAAAGTATGAATTATGTAAGGCCGATAGAAAAAGTATTGATACTTTTGTTAATATTAAAAATATTTTAAACTTATTTTACAGGGTCTTTTGTGCTTGGTTGTACAAATAGATTACGGGATATGTACAGTGCACAAAGCAGTACTAGCAATGTCAAACAATTTAGCAAAGCTAGCAAAATGTGAACAATAAGCTTAGGAAAGAGATTCCTGTGGTGCAGTGTTTCGCTTGCTTCTAGGGGGATTCAAAAGGCTCCCTTCTGCTAAAGCAGAGAAGGTAAGGAACAGAGTAAGGGCAGAACTAAAGCGAAGAACTTTAATTACAAAGGCTTTATAGAAACAAGATCAGTTTACTCCCAATTCTCTGGAATTCACCAGGGTTGTGCTTAGTCTTTTACAACCAATGATCTAATTTCTCTTGTTAGAATATTCTAATAAGCCTTAGACAGCCAAACGAATACCAATGCCAATATAAGGTATAATAAATAATATTCAGCACTGTAAACATACAGTTGCCACAATAAAAGCAAAAGCAGTCCTCAGGAGCAGAACAATGACTAGAGCCCTCCAGAGACTGGAAGAACTTACCATTTCAGCAAAATCCACCTTTCTGTTGAGTAGAGGTTACACCTGTAGCCAGTTTAGGTCAGCTGCCCTGGCTGACTCCAAACTACTAATGACCTACAGCCTGTGGCTTGCCTAGAATTCTATTCCAGCAAAGCCAGGACAGATATGAAAGAAAAACCTTTAGTCTTTGATGTGTGTTTTTGCAAGCCCTCCTGGCATGTGCAATCACTCTTTCCCAGGGAAGACCATCAAGGTATGAAATCTAAGCAATGGCCACTTCTTGCTGAGCTTCTTTAGCTTCTCAGACCATCAGTGAGGCAGGCTTGCAGAAATGAAACATAATCCTCATACCATATTTGTTGGCTATTAAAGTGATTTAAAAACCTGTGTTGCTGTCAACTTGAGCGCTTTCTTAATACAATAATGCTTTGTGTCTGCCTCTGTCAACATCCCTACAACCATCTGGCTATTCCTAATAACTTGTAAATCCATTGGGCAATCTCAGCAAAGATCAATAGAGGAAGCATGGTTTCAAAAATACTAAAATCCTACCAGTTTTGTGGAAATAAGTGGTTAAGGAGGGGAAAGATAATGCATTAATGCTCCCCACAGAAGGGAAGAGGTAGAAGCTCACCATTTATAAAATAGCTAACTGAGCAGTAGCCATCAGTCATGACTCTCACAAGACTACTTGGCATTTATTAGCAGCTCCTACTTGCACACACAGGGATCACCATAGTCAGAGCTAAGACAAATCTCCAGAAGCAGTGCAAAGCTGACACCAAGAGTAAGACTGCCATGGTGAGGCCACAGCTGGAATACTGTGTATAGTTCTGGGCCCTTCAGTGCATGTGGCTATTTCGGACAAGTCAGTGATGAGACAATAGGATGTGTCAATGGGCAGGCAATTTGGACCAGCAGCTTCTCAAAATCAGCTCAGTGTGAACTCCCAGAGCTTGAGCTATAGGTCAGTTTTGTATGTTCACATATTTGTCACTCCTTCCTCTTTTAAAAGGCCACCAAGTTGTCTCGTCCCACTCTGCCGTCTAGTTCCATTACCCTTAGAAGAGCTATATTTATCTAAGCTCTAGTGAAAACTTTCTATTTTTCATTTCTGCTTTTCTCACTGCACATCCTCCCACCACTTGTCACCTGTTTCCTTAGCCTCCCCCTCATGAAGCAGTTGTTCCCCTTTCCATGCCTTATGAACATCAGCATGGTTACTAAAGGTTTTGCTGACGACAGCTTGTGTGCAGAGTCCTGAGCTGAAGGAATGAGGGAGGCTGTGGATGCTGAGGTCTGGGAGACACTGGTATCCTACTGCTTTGAAGAAAGTGCTTCCCAGGGTGTAGCAGTTCAAGAGTTAATGCTCTATTTTGGTTTTAAGTTATAAATGAGAGAAAGAAACTTTCTGGACATTCCTTTAAATACAGAATGAATGAGCAGGGCATTGGTTGTAAAGAATAATAATGAAAAACTCTCTATCATTCATTGGTTTGCTAAGAGAGATAAACCAGCAATGTATAAACAATTTCACTCTCTTGGCTCTTGTGCTCTGGGCTCTGTCACTGTTGCTCTCCCTCTCTGACTCCTCCACACTGTGTGCTAACCCTTTACTGACAACATGTGAGATGTTGCTGGTTTTCTATATGAGGGAAGAGAAGAAAGTGGTGTTGGCCCCCTCCAGGCTTTCTTTGTCCAGGGGGGAGGGTTATATTTCTGTATTATTTCTAAATTGTACATAATTGTAAATACATGTAAGTGTATTTTGTATATAGGCTTGTAAATTTAGCTTGCTGTGAAATACAGCTTTATCTTACTTCCAAGCCACCTAAGCTGGTCTGGTAAATTTTATTTGGGGGTTAATTTCTCAAACTCACCATACGGGGTCTTGATGGAAATTCAGATGAGTGCTCCCTCATCTAGTTGTTCTGGTCCTCTGTTTCCAAGCAGGCTGAGCTCCATCCTACCTGCTATGCAGCTGCTGTTTCAGCGACCATTTCACTACACACCTGGTTCTTCACAGTCCTTGTTGAGTGTTGCTGCTCTTGGTTTTGCGAATGCCTCATAAGCCCTGCAGTGTTCCATGGGTGTGGAGCTCTCAGGCAGTAGATACTTGCTTTGAAAACTACAGGAGAATGAGAGCCCATCTGTGAGTTTATAGAAGAAATGTAACCAAAAGGGATGGATATGTCTCAGTCCCAACAGCACTTTTGCTGTAAGGTTTCTTGTTTCCAAGTCACCAATTCTGACTCCTGTGGAATGCCTCTGCTCAGGGCAATTGAACTGAAATATTTGTAGAATGTCCTACTAGTTTACAAACAGGAAGATCCAAACTGTGTCTGAGAGCAAAGTAATGTAACAGTATATAGTTACCAATAGTGATTCATTTCAGTGTCCCTTATACTGTATTTTTTGCCTTACTTACCCCTCCCTGGATGGAAGTGACAAGTAGTGAGAGAAACCAAAAAGTCACCATGAGACCACAGTGGGCCCAAACAGGTGGCAGTGGGTGATGTAAAAGACCTGCCAGAGGGGCATTTTGCCTGTCTCCTTGTTGTAGGCATCCAGATGGCTCTGGTTTGAAGGATCTGTAATGGGACAGAGCCCATCAGAACTTTCCTAATCATAAGTGAACTGAAGCAGCATCTGGCTGTTTAAATAGAGAGTGGGCAAGCAGTCCTCAGTTTGCTCCACTGAGCCCTATAAACTACTTAGTTCGTAAGTAATGACTATCCAGTACAATTAAAAGATTTCAAGGTAGCAGGCAGATGACAGATACACTGACAGTCTCTTTATGACCATCACTGAACAGTCCAACCTCCAGGATTACATAGTGCCAATGTTACTGAGGGGGAAGGCTTTGCAGCTTGGAGTCTTGTCTTGGGGGTGGGGTCAGGGCAGCAGAAATGACCTTACAGCTCAAGGCCACATACACTTTTGCACTGAAATTACTCTTCAGATCCCAGTTTTCAGTGGTAGAGGGGCATCAGTGCTCTGTCAGACATACATCCCTGTGGCTTTGTGATAATGCATGGTGATTAGACTGCTAGATGCAGTATCTACTTGCTGAATAGTGTGGAATATCTGGGCAGTCTCTTGCGGAGGGCTTTGGACCCAGTGTTACAGAGCAGTGACCTTGGGAAGAGAGGAGAGGATTTCTGGAGGCAAAAATTGTGCAATCGTATGGTATGTAATAAACAAAGGAGAATTCTGTAGTATATAGAGAAAAAAGCCAAACAAAGGAGACTTCTGTAGTATATAGAGGAAAACCCCAAAATATGCTACTTCTTAAATACTAGAATTCTAACAAACAAGATGGGGAAGCAAAGGTGCCTGACTTTAAAAAGGGATGTTTTCATATTTTGTATATCAGAAATTTGATGGGAAGAAGGGAACTGATCAGATGCTCTAGTATCACGGTGCAAAGTGTAAAACAAAACAGAGGAGACAGCAGCAGCAGAGAAGTGGTAATATGTATAGAGAAAACTTTGTGCCCAACCAAAGAAACAAGCTAATTGTGTTTACAAGCAGCTCAAAACCTATGTAGCCTGACATTCCTGACCTAAGTCAGAAATAATCCATATCAGGATTAGGTCAAATGCTTGTATCTTTTACATGCTGAGGGAGATCAGAATTGCTGAAAGGGCAAGAAATGCAGTGGCAACTGCAGATATAATTTTCCCACCTGCGTATTGGGCAAATGCTACATCAGGGATTGACATTGCAGAAAAAGAAAACAGTGTTGCTGCATGAAAGTGCCTGCAGGAGGAAAAGAAACTTTTATATCAGATCCAAGAAGCGCGCAGAACGTGGTTCATAATCCCCCTGCTCAAGATTCTTGCCTAGGGAACAAAAGCAAAGCAAAAAACCCCCAACTACAATAAAATTACACATGAACAAGGAACCTTGTTTGAAAGAAACTGAAATGGATTCCTCAAGGCTAAAGTGTTTGCATGGTGGATATTTGAACATAATGTATAGGAGTATATTTGCTCTAAGCTTCTGCATGTGGACACAAATTTTGGAAAGACAAAAAGGAGAGCTGACATGTTGTAACAGCAGGACAAAGAAATTCATTAGAAGCAGAAGACTTTCTTCAGAAAATAGAAGTTGATCCAAGAATGGAAAATAGAAAGGATCATAAACTCTGGCAAGCTAAATGAAAACCACAAGGTCAACTATATAAAATCCCAGCAACAATTTCCAGAAGCCTAAAGGTGCATCAGTGATGTTTCTGAAAGAAATTAAGGCTCCACAAGACAAGAGAAAAATTCTTTTAAAAGAGGACAACAAGTGGCCAGTGCTCACATTTGAGGGAAATCTCCAGTGATGTTTGAGGGGATTTTTTTCCTGGGATCCTGATATTTAATCTATTTATAAATGAACTGAAAAAGAGGCATATGGAGAGAAGACACTTTGGTGAAGGCACGACTTTATTACACATCACAAGGGCGAGTTGCCTTAACTCTTTCCAGGCTCTGTTGAAGTGTCAGTGTATGTCTGCACTGATCTTATGCTCTTTGGAATACTTGGTGAAAGCCAAATGGTCATAAGGGACTCAAAGGAGAGATGAGGAAGATCAAGGTCAAAGAGTCAGGAAAGTACAGACAGGGAGGGAATCAGAAGGGTATACAGGGCATGCCACCCTGAAGGTTTCTGAGGAGCATTGGATAGTGCCCACTGGTGCTGTGCCTGGAGACCTGAGAGGAAAAGGGAATGAATATGGGATCCCAGAATCACCAGGACCCGATCACCAGGCTTCCTCTTTCTGCTGCTGGGGCTGGTGGGGGAAGTTGATCTGGAAGTCCCATGACTCAGTGGGACCTCTCAGATGGGGAAGGTGTAAGAAAACTACTCCACAGCAAAAAGTCTTGGAGAGGGGTCACAGTTTGGGACAGGACTCTGTATGGCCAGGTCCTGAGATGGCACACAATGATCAGAACACCCTGTGAGACCTGCTGTTAGCACAGGCTGCTCCCAGGAGAATGTGCTGGTTGGGCTAGGAGTACAAGGTGACCTACTGGGATGCTTCATTCTCTGCCAGTGTAAAACATCCCATAGCATGTATGCCTAGAGAGGATGGGTAGGTACTATGAGGAGTAAGTATTTCCACAGCATGATCTGGGGGCAGACTAACTGAGCGTTAGATCTCTACTAAAAGAGTGCCTTGCCAGTTGTGGTACAGAGATGTTCAAAAATGATCTCTGCAAGGATGCTATTGTGTAGGGACTACTGTTCAGAATTCAGTAAAGACTGCAGGGAATAATCTGCTTCTTACATTCTGTAAAAGGATGACCCCCACATGCAGGGTGAGCAGTGGAGAGTTCACTGAAATCTGCAGATCTTAGTCCAAAATGCCCCTGCTCCTGGTGACATCAGCACCATCTAGCACACCAATAAAAGAATCTATTAAAAATGAGATTTCCATGTGCACCTCCAGCAGACACCACAGTTTGAATGCAGCACCTTGGCCTGCTTGGCTACTTGATAGGTCAGTGCCCACTGTTAGAGGCAAGACTCTGGACTAGATGGAGCTTCAGTACAACTTTATTCCTATTCCAGTCACATGTATATCACAGAATCACAGAAACATTCAGGCTGGAAAAGATCCTCAGGATCACCAAGTCCAACTGATAACCCTACTCTGCAAGGTTCACACTAAACCATATTCCCAAGCACCACATCTAAACAACTTTTAAACACATCCAGGGTTGGTGACTTAACCACCTCCCTGGGTAGCCCATTCCAATGCCTGACCACTCCTTCAGTGAAAGGCGCAGGGTAAGTTCTTGCTCCTATTTGATTAAAGGCAATTCCGAAACTCCCAGGCCAACAGTTTCTAAAGAAGATTCTGGGTTTGGATAACTTCACTTTGGGTTTAAATTCAATTACCACTCAGATATCAGACATGCATCATCACTTCTTTGACAAACGGGGCTGGCACACCTCAAATGGTTCACTCTAAAGTCCAGGCATTTCTGTATATAGTCAGTTGGGTGTTACTTACTGAGCTGACAATGGGGCACAGTCTGCGTTGCTGAACATGACCCAGCTGAAGTGTTTTGGATTCACAGTATTGCTGGATCACCACTGTTTAAACAATAAAGGCCAACACTGACCCAGCATCTGTCATGAAGGAATACAGAAGTGAACTTTGTCCTTAAGCTTTCCTAAATGCAGTCTGTGAGCAACCTATATCTCTCTCATTAGCTGCAATCTGGAAACTTTCAGTTGCTTTTAATTGTTGGTATGGTGAGCATCAAGATCCTAACATGACAGGAAAGTAAATACTGTGGCTGCAGCTATTCTGGGCCCCTCAAAATACATGACTGCTGTGACTGTGGATTCTTCTGTCACTGTTTCAAAAACAGTAACCTGCTGAAACATGCTGAAAGCAATCCTGACTTTGTCAGCTGAACTGAAGCAGACAGTGTCTGTTGATCCACAGGAAATTAATAATAGTAAAAAAATAAGTAAGCAACTCCCCTTGCTAGTGGCTTCACCACAGATGTGAGGTACATGGGTGCACCTTATTTGAAGCAGGAATCTAACTGCGGTGGAACAATGGCTATTTGATAATCATGTCCCAAAGCAGAAAAATCTGTGTCTTGCTAGAAATGCAGTGTTGAAATCCCAGTGCTCTTTTGGCACCTCTGTGATTCTTCATTGTGGAGAGAATTGTACTCCTTACAGAGACCTGAAGTTTGTTTTTTTAAAAAACTCTGTGCTTCCTGATGAACACTGGCAAATATATGAAATAAGGAGTCTTTACTTACATTTTTCAGACATACACTGGAATAAAAAGTGAGAAAAATCCACTACTGGAGTATCTGAGGAAATTGGTACCTACCTGGAGTTCAAGGAAAACTGATGCAGTTCTCTGAACAGCATTCTTAAGGCTCTACCAATGCTGAAAAAAAAATACAGTCTTGACATTTTAACCTTATTCCATTAACCCATCCCACATCCTTGTGCTTCTAGCCCCATTTCCCACAGAGAATGAAATTTCTGTGATCATGCCATCTGGCTGTCTATCAGCCAGTATGTTCTGAACCTGCTTTCTATCAAACTGACAGAGAGATGGAGGCTCAAAGAGAATTAAGTGCCTATGAAATTCATGAAAATCAGCAGCTGGGTCAAAGATGGAGATCCAAATGAATGCCCTTGCTAGGGGAAAGGTAGGCAGAATGCAGCCACTCTCTGCACTGCTTGCTAATGTCAGTCATCACATGTGTGGCTCTGGACTCACCAGAGCAGATGGTGCTTCCTAGCCAGTGAGAGTGAGGGCTTACGGGTTTGCTGTAGTGAGTGAGGGAAAGGAAGAGGCAATAGGACACTCCTGTATGAAAGTAGGTCTCCTTAGGCCCACAGAACAAAGCTTTTAATGATAGATTTCTACTTATTCACATAACCATGCAGATCCTGTGGTTCCTGAGGGCCCTGCAAAGATGTAGATCTGTTTCTCACTGAGAAGGCTGACAGGCAATCACTGCCTCTTCATTCCCATGCTCAGACCTGTCCCACTGAGTTCCCATTGCTTCCACTGCTCAGAACTGGAGCGAAACTGGAAGCAGCTTCCAGGGCTCAGAAGAAAATAGCCTTGCTCTTTGAAACAATATAGAGGGTATTGGAAGTCAGGATGGAAAGTACAGCCTGGTTCAAAGTTTCCCTAATGAAAAATTCCCAAGCAGGGAAAGTTTAAAAGCAAAATGATTTCTCTTCCCCCAGCAAAGGGAGTTTCGGTTTTTGTTTGCATATCTTGCTCTCTTGCCTCACACACAGTGCTGTGGAAGAGCAGCTGAGCTTGCAAATACTTCTGGAGGAAAAGAGTTGCTTGGCTTGAAGCTTTGCCTGTCCTAGAGGGAAAACTTGTGCAATTTTAGAAGTCTTCACTCCTGTATTTTAAACAACCGATGGAGAATGCTGTTTAACATTACCTTGGCAAATGTGTGCGGTATACACATTTCCAAGATCAAACAGGCACCTGACCCTTCCTGCTTTACCTTCAGTGGACTTCAGTGTGGGCAAACTTGTGACCTCAGCCTTAGACATGCTTACAGCCCCTCCAGGCTACATCTGGTCAAGCTGTTTTGGGGAAGATTGCTGTGGACTGACCCACAGCAGGCTTGCTGTGGTTTGCTCACTGTGAGTTTCTCCACTATGAAAGGGGAGGTAGAGAAGGTTTTAGTCTCTGGATTGGTTTATGAAGTGTAAAAATGTGGCTCTGCAGTATTCACAGAAGGAGGCGCTTGTGTGAATGCTCAGTGCCCTTCTTGGAGGTGGGTTTGTGGTGTGACTAACTCACAGGGGCAGAAGTGCCACCATTTTAGTGAAGGATCATAGAATCATAGAATGGTAAGGTTGGAAGGGACCTCAAGGATCCCCCAGTTCCAACCCCCTGCCATAGGCAGGGACACCTCCCACTAGTACAGGTCACTCAAGGCCTCATCCAATCTGGCCTTGAACACCTCCAGGGAGGGAGCAGCCACAACCTCCCTGGGCAACCTGTTCCAGTGCCTCACCACCCTCACTGCAAACAACTTCCTCCTAACACCCAGTCTAAATCTCCCCTCTGCCAGTTTAAACCCATTGCCCCTTGTCCTGTCATTGCAAGACCTTGCCAATAGTCCCTCCCCAGCCTTCCTGTAGGTCCCCTTCAGATACTGGAAGGCTACTATCAGGTCCCCTCGAAGCCTTCTCTTCTCCAGGCTGCAGAGCCCCAACTCTCTCAGCCTGTCCTCATAGGAGAGCTGCTCCAGCCCTCTGATCATCCTTGTATGTGATGTGAACATGTGTATGTGATGTGAATGGATGTGAAATGTATTAACTGGAGCTCTCTTCTCTCCAAGGTTTCTTTCAGCAACATGCCACTCACTTCAGTCTTCTCAAGGACCCTATTATGTCACACAGAAGAAAGAAGCAAAAGTTCAGGATTTTCTTTCCCTCTCAAGAGATGCACTGGGATTTACAATTTACTTGTACTTACTTTCTAAATAATTGATTGAGGTCCTTGAAATTGGGAAACACAAAGGAAAAAATAAAACTCAGAGTCTTATATTTACTGTACTGGTCAATGAAGATAGCAGCAAAAGGCTTTGAAATAAGTAGGCTGCTTCAATAGTGAGGGTCCTGGTGATGCTGCTGTCTGACTTCCTTCACAGAACAGACTGGAGTTTCCAAAATGTTGCCTACCCACAGCATTTTACCCATCTGAGTTGGACTTCTCAATTCTGAAAATTTGTCAAACTGTCTTCTCCTCACAAAGCTTTCTAGAGGTAATTTGCTTTAGGGTGCCCAGACCGATGTGGCTTCCATGAATCTGATTTTCAAAAGGGCTGACTAAAGACACTTCACCCATCAAACCTCAAAGCATCTTCCTCCTAAGTGGTTTCTCTCCACTGTGATCTCAGTAGCCTAAAGAGAGATACCAGAACACTTTTTTTTCACAAATAACATGTCAGCAACTTCCATAGTTTCATAATTTGTAAATGCTCCTGTGATGAACCTCATACTTCCTCAAAAATTCTCCAAAAAAGAAATAGCACTTACAGATCACACAGAAAGGACTTTCTTCTCTTTCTTTCCCCCAGATATCTAGAGGGGATGTCCAAATGATTCGTCTTTCAGGAGTTGCCTTGATTGTTTTGTTTTGGTTTGGTTTAGTTTTGTTTGTTGTTTTGTTGGTTTGTTTTGTGGTTACATGTTGCTGTATATTATTTGGTAGCTTTATGTCAACGTAGCTGCCTCAGCTTGTCTCAAAAATATAACAATACATTAAGAAGAGAGGCTGCTTCTGCATCATGAGTGCCCACACATGTAACACTAAGGAAATATAGTTTGTATTGGTCATAGAATCATAGAATGGTAAGGTTGGAAGGGACCTCAAGGATCATCTAGTTCCAATCCCCTGCCATAGGTAGAGACACCAGTGCTGTGACTCGGCCTAGCATGTAGACCCAAACTGCAGTGCCCTTGTGGTGTTACAACGTGAAGGCTTCTCTGTGGTTTAAAAAACATGGCTTCATGTGGCCAGCATTTGTACAGACACTGTTCTGTTAGAGCTGTAGAGAGAAGGTTGGAAGGCTGACAACCCCATGCACCTGCCATTCTGGTCACTCAAGAGAAAGGTTCTTTCAGTACTGATTTTTATGCCTTTCACATTGACCTACAGCATCCCACAGCCAACCTTATTTCTGTTCAGATCAAAATGGAGATGGGAAGAGAGAACAATAAAAAGGGGAGGTGATATACTATCAGTGCAGGCAGTTACAGAAATGTGAGTGCCCTGACAGACTTAATGGGAGGAGCACTGGCTTCTTAACGTAGGGATTTTCCCTGTGATGCAGAATTTCAAGATAAGCTGTCTGGGGGATTCCCCAGCGTGCCTCCAGAAATATCACTCCAGAAGCAGTAGCAGCTTCACTCTGCTCTCACAGTCCATCCTGCAAAGAGACACACTGTTGCTGTTCTGTGATTTACAGCAGTAAAAGGCATGTCTTTGGTAGTCCACTTTCTGCTTATCGTCCTCTGTAAAGGTAAGTGGGAACCTTACAGTTTCCTTTCTGGTCTTTCACGTTTATTTTGTGGTGATATGTTTGGGAAAGCTAGGAAGGATTACCTAGGCAATCTCTTCTAAAATTGTGTACCTCTGCTTTGCAGTTTGGTGCTTGATCCCTGGAGTGTCTATGGTTGTCCCAGACATGGCTGTGAGATGTACTGAAGAAGTGCTGCTGCCCTGTAAAGTTCTTCGTGATTCCTCAATTGCCTACCAGACAGCATCTTGGTATAAAGTAAGAAAAAAGTCCAAGTTACTTGAGCAGTCTGCTTTGCTTTACTGTCAGATACAAAATGTGTCCTTGCCTATGGCAGGGGGTTGCAACTAGATGATCCTTGAGGTCCCTTCCAACTTTACCATTCTATGATTCTATGAAAATTGGTTATTTTATGCAGAGGCATCCTCCTGTCAGTGCAGCAGATATAAGGCAGCAATGGAAGCACCTGGGCTGATCACAGAGAACAGGAGTATCCCATGTCATTATAGACAGACCATTTGTGCACAATGCTCAAACTGTTCTTGGTCTGCTTTTATGTCTAACTTTTGCTGGCTTCCAGGGATCAAAGTTCAGGTGATGTCCCATATACAACCTGACAAATACTACTCCAAAGAGAAGTCTTTCCAGGATTTTTCTTCAGAGCAAAAAAATGGTATTTAAAACTTCTAATGTCAATGCTATTGTTCTTTGGCTAATCTCCCCTTAATCAGGAGCTATATTTTTCTTTGAAATAGAGCTGTTCTTGAGGAAGATTTGGCTAGTGGGAGTGGGCATGAGGGAAGGGTATGCAGAAGGCAGATGGACAGCTGGAAGTTCTGAGTTCTGTCTTTGCAGTCAGAAAGGTAATGTCACATCTCAACTGCCCTGATTCAAAATTTCATTCTCCAAGGCAGAAGGGCCATGCCGATCACCTATTTGGAGGAGGGCTTATAAGGATTGTTGGGATAATGTGCAGAAAATTATTCCTGAACACTTTCAAGATGAAGTTTCTCATAGAAAGAGAGGCAGAATTGCCCAGTGGTTGAAGAAGTGGCTGCTGACTTGCTGTATGGCACCACATATTTACATCTAATTGCATAATTTCAGCTTATGGTGTGAGCCCAACTAAAAGGAAAGGAAGGCAGGTTTGGTCTCCTCTGTTCCCCACATCCAGCTATTCTGGTCCTCTGGCTGCCTGTCAAGTCAATTCTGTTACTAGGTATAACAGTTTTAATTTTGTACATTACAGAGTTGAGTGGTTTGCCCATGTAATGGGATAGTGAAAGGGAAAACACCCTGTTCTTGGTGGGTGAAAACTGTTAGCTTATCTCCGCCAGAGTATACAACCACAGTTCTGGCTTCTCCAGTAGTCAGATACAATACTAAAATTATTCCCTACAGTAAACCAACAAACAGTGTTGTTAGATAGGGCTTCTGTGGTTGAAACTTGCAGTGCATTTGAGTTTCAGTGTTGGTAAAACAAGTATTTGCCTGCTGACTGGATGACAACTGCAACCCAAAGGTACTTAACTCTGAAAGAGCTATTTGCAATGTCTGGCTACGAGCCCATCAGTAAGTTCAGCATCTATCATCACCTCCTTTTCCCAAAATGCTGAGCTAAGCATATGTGGGATACAGAGAGGAGAAAATGATGCATTTGTTTGAACACTACTATGGGAACTGGGATAGGTATCAGCTTACCTTTTTGTTTTCTGCTTTAAAAGCTGAATAAGGATATATATTTTCTACACAGACACATACTAATTGTTTAAGCCCCTATATTTCTCACAGAATCCAGGCAGGGCAGAGATCTCCCTGCAGGCAAACTATGCAGTCTGGTAGACCTGAAAGAACAGAGATCGTAAGAGGTGTAGGAGGGGAAAACAGAGAGACTGACTAGATCCCTGAAAATTCTCCCCCAAACCAGTGTCCAACAAACATGAAAATAGTTCCACCAGGCTGAAGTTTGAGGATCTTCCAGAAACATGTTCTCCTGACTGAAGTGGCAGCTATGAGGGCCAGGCAGCAAGAAGCAGCCAAAGGCCATTGTCTTGAAAGAGTGTAAGAAAACCCTGTAGACTCAGTTCTGGGCTGTCTTGTAGCTCTTTACAGTTCCATCTGGGCACAGAATGCCCACACATGGAAGGCAGGGTATGTTTGATGATACTCCTTGTGTATGCCCCTTTCTCAGCAGCCCTCATTAGTGCTGCTTTGCTTTACAGCAGCCAGGCTGTTACAGTCAAAACTACTACTTCACCTCCTCTGCCCTATCCCACCCATCTCCTCTCCCTCTGTGGCCTCCTTGCTCTCCCTGCTCGATTCATTTCACTCAAAAAAGGCCTTTTTTTTCAGTGCCCAGCATGATGGGACTTTCCCCCTCCCCTGTTTGCACTGCAAAATCTACAAGAAGTAACAACATTTAGCTATCATTAGCTCTTGTCACCATCTTCAGGGGCTGATGGTACCAACCACGATACTGCAGTCTTCTGGTTACTCAGTCCAGGAGAGAGGTGGGAAGCGGAGATGAGCAGTTAATGCCACTCTTGGTGACGCTGGCCCAAACCACAGTCACAGCCATATTAGGAGAAGTACAGCACCACTGCAAAAAACCTGACTGCAGGCCAGTAATTTAGGCTCAATGTTGTGTACTGAGGAAGCAACACTTCTGATTGTGAGGCTAGCTAAACAGGCAGCAACTTGAAGCTCTCTTCTCTTTGCTTTGTCTGTGTGCTGCCATCCCCACCCCACGCTGCAAAAGGAGGGTGGGGAAACGGTGGAGCGTGACTGCACTACCCGACGTAGAGAATTAATCTGTTATTTAAAAAACAGCTACTGAAGGATTAATCAATAAACACCACGTATTCCCCCAAGGGGCTAATTAAAAGGTAATTCCAACAAATGGTATGAAATTCCATACTGTAAAGTTCAAGCAGCTGTTGGGCGAAATCTTTTGTATGAGGTCACTTTGAAGTGTGCAGTAAATACAAGCAATTAACCTTTGCTTCTGCTGCTGTAAAGCAATGGTGGTGACGTTGCGGTGCTGCACGTGCAGCTGTTTGCACAGGGTGAGTGCTCAGTGAGCGAACGCCTCCTTCCCCACGGCAATGCTGCCTGCTCTGACCAGTTAAGGGCTGATTTCAAATAGTTCATCATGGTCTGCTTAAAAATGGATCTATGCATACTATTAAAAACACTTTCTTGTTCAGTTCTGTATGGAGAAATAATTGTTTAAAGGAGTTAATACTCCGGTGTCAAAATTCAACTGGAAGTGAAAAAAGAATGGCTGCATTCAACATCTTCATTTTTGCTAAGGCTGTGTGCCCAGTATCCTCGCAGCTAATTAGATTATTCGGATGCATGAAGTCATGCATGCAAGTAGTTATGTGCAGACTCAGGACCACAGTCAGTCAGCTCAGACAAAATGATTTGTACTTAGAAACACCTGAAGCAGTGATAGGACAAGAGGAGGTGGCCTCAAGTTGTGCCAAGGGAGGCTTAGTTTGGACGTTATGAAAACTTTCTTCACTGAAAGAGTTGTGAGACGTGGCAACAGGTTGCCTGGGGAAGTGGTGAGTCCCCACCCTTGGAAGTACTTAAAAAATGTGGGAACGTGGTACTTAGTGACATGGTTTAGTGGGGGACTTGGCAGTGCCGGATTAATGGTTGGACATGATGATCTTAAGGGTCTCTTCCAACCAAAACAATTCTAAGCAGGTGGGCCTTGCACACTGAGGAAAAGGTAGAGTACCGAGTCCTCTTGTGGTGGTGAATGGTGCCACATCCAGCTGGAGGCCAGTCACTAGTGGAGTGCCCCAGGGATCAGTGCTGGGCCCCATCCTCTTTAACATCTTCATTGATGATCTGGACG
>VWZE01025795.1:151122-208438 GCA_013396675.1 Eubucco bourcierii | reverse complement strand
CAGGAGGAGGTTACCTTCTTCTCTCAGGCAACCAGTGACAGAACAAGAGGACACAGTCTCAGGCTGCACCAAGGCAAGTTTAGGCTGGAGGTGAGGAGGAAGTTCTTCACTGAGAGAGTAATTTGTCACTGGAATGGGCTGCCCAGGGAGGTGGTGGAGTCACCGTCCCTGGAGGCGTTCAAGGCACGTTTGGACATGGCACTTAGTGCCATGGTCTAGTCTTGAGGGCTGTGGTGATGGGTTGGACTTGATGATCTCTGAGGTCTCTTCCAACCCTTGCGATACTGTGATACTCTTCCAACCTGGTGCAGTTCTCATCCTATTCACTATGTGGCCATGAGTAAATTAGTGAGTTCATAATGACGATACCCTTTAAATGTGCTTAATTTTTAGGACCTACATGCCATAAAGCTGCATATGAGCAGCGTGAAAGTTTGCCAACAGAGAGGTGAAAACTAGGTTCTTTTTCATAAGCATCCAGGCACTGAGAATTGTATATGGAAATACTGGTTTGTGCATGGCCCACCTATGAAACAAGAATCTGTGTAATGAGGCTTTACTTACCTTCTGCCTTATAGGTCAGTTTCTCTGAAACAGAACAGTTTCTCTTTGTGTAGCACATTGAAAATGAGAACCACTTCATAAAACCTCGTAATTATCACTTTATATCTGGCTTGAAAACCAAGTTTAAACACACACAAATGAAGTCCCAGTGGATATTTAGCTATTTCGTTCATGTGATAGCCAGAAAAGTCTTAATCTAAAACGAATCTTGAGGAAGAGGAAAGAAGGTTGTACTTCAGTGGAGAGAAGTCTGCTAACTTTATAATAACGGTTCATAGAAAAATCTAAAATTGGGATGGAATTAGAGGGGGAAGTTACACCACAAAATAAGAGTAAACCTTATAGGAATTTAATGTTAATTTAATATTAATTGCACCTTCATTCAAAGGAATTTAATTTTGCTAAATGTGCATAGCTTTTATCTGTTAGCATAGGTAAATAGTTGCTAAATTACTTCAGTCTGGTGTCTAGCATATCCAAAGGAATGCAGCCAAAAGCTCCTCAGACATCTATTCAGTTCTAGGGAGCTCCAACATATCGATGAGTTAGACAAGAAGGATGCAATAGAAATAGTTTCACAACCAGAACAGTTCTTTTGCCTGACATGAGCTGGTGCTGGATGCCCTCAACTGAAAAAAATCCCAAACTGACTGACCAAAAATCCAAATCCTGTGACTGAGTCAGAGGGCTTTTCCAGCTGCCTCACGTGTCACATGTAGTTCCCTTGCTGCTTCTGCTTTGTTTGGGGGTTGGGTTTGGGTTTTCTTTTTTTTTTTTTTTCTCCTTTGGTTGCCCTTTTCAAGCACAGTCAGGGTTCATTCACATGTGCCTACAATTTATGTCTGTTTTTTTTCTAATTTAACATTGGTAGCTCTACATGACACTGTATAGGAACCATATGGATGCACCTTCAGCACTAATCAAACGTGAAAGTGCCTTTGTGCTGAAAAATAAACCTATTAAGCGGTTTCAGCTCAGTTGTGATTCATTACATGTTGGCTGTCAGGCATTGCCAGAATTCTAGATATTTTGCTGCAGAAAATGAATTCCTTCTGGCTGTATATAGGTTTTAGATCTCCTTAGCAGTCAGAAATTTCAACTTGGCCACTACTGGTATAATTTTATACAAAACCATTTTTACAATCATCCCACCCTCATAAGAAAATAAATTCATGTTAATACATTTCACCTTTAAACTGACATAAATACTGGATCTGAACTGTTTTGTTTGAAATAAAATTTTGCTTTTGAGGGGAAAGTGGATTATATTGGCACTTAGATTTACCTGGGAGCCAGGATACTACCTTAGTCTGTGAAAAGTAAGAAAAGATATTTCATGAGAGCAGAGTTGAGAGCATGAGTTAACCTATCAACTGCTTGGTCTTGCATGTGTGCGATAAAATAAGGTTTTAATTGATTACTTAGGTGTAAGTACTACAATGTGGGTGAATTGCCTTTGTTCAGTAGTTCTATTGAGTAATGCTGCAGCAGTTTTCAAACTGCAGCTAAAATCCAGCCACCCAGGACTGAGAAAATTGTTCTTCCTCCTCCTTAGACTTTGTTTTCAGTTCTCTGAAACAGAAATATTTTCTGAAAAGCATTTAAATTTTGGAGGCCTCATTATTTCTCATAATTCAGTCAGACAGAGAATAAAAATGTACCAGCTCAGCAGTATTTTCAATCAAACCTATCCCATTTTAATATCCACTCTATCGCCACCACTATTCTTACCAAAAAGCTCCAGGCTATGAGAAACTTAACAGGAATCAGTCAATTGATTAGACAATACATGTGGGAGAATTACAACCTCTTTAGAGCAACTGTTGCAAAGCTTTTGGGAACTAGAATAGCTTTCAATTAAATTTACTAAAATAAGGAATCTAGAGCTTGTTGCTTAGGGCTATGTCCAGTCTCCTATGGTATTTCCCCTCCCTCTCTGGGCAGGTTGTTTCGCTGTTCAACCGCCTCCACTCTAAAAAAGGTCTTTCTTATGTTTAAATGGAATATCCCAATTTAGTTTGTGCTCATTCCCTCTTGTCTCTTGAGGCCACTGAGAAGAGTCCGGTTTCAGCATGTTTATCTCCCTGCAATCAGGTACATATTGATAAGATACCCATGGAGCCTTGTCTCCTCCAGGATGAACAATTTCAGCTCTCACAGCCTCTCCTCACATGTCAGATGCTCCAGATCTCTAATCATATTTGTGGGACAGTAATTCCAGGTCTCTCTTGTACTGAGGAACCCATTACTGGAACCAACACTCCACACTGGTCTTACCAGGACTGAGCAGAGGGGAAGGATTCATCTCCTTCTATTTGCTGGATACGTTTTGTCTAGTGCAGCCCAGGAAGCTCTTGATCTTCTTGGCCACAAAGGCTCATCACTGGCTCATAGTCAGCTTAATGTCCACAAGGACCCTCGGGGCCTTTCCAGCTGGTTAGCTCTATCCCGTCCTGGTGTCTGGGGTTAGTCCTCCTTAGGGGAAGGATTCGGCATTTCCATTTGCTGAACTTCATGAGGTTCCTGTCAACTCATGTCCTTAGTCTGTTCAAAGCCTTCTGGGTGGCCACACAACCCTCTGGTGTATCAGCCACTCCTCACAGCTTTGAATCATCTGCAGGCTTGCTGTTCCACCATCCATGTCATCAATGAAGGTGTTAGACAGTACCAACCCTTGGGAGTAGCATTTCCTATTGTTGTGGAGGTGCTGGAAAACAGCTAGCTTAGGCCCTGAGCTGCTTCCTGAGGAAGCTTGTTGCAGACTGGCCTATGTATATGTGACAATAAACACAGACTGACATTTCTGTTGCTGTTTAATTTTCTTAATGGTTCATTTTATGCAAATAGGCAGAACAATGCTGCCAGCCTGTGAGTCCCTGTTTCCCAGCAAAATTTTTGCTTCAGTAACCCCCAGCAGCCAGCATGGCAACAAGACCCTTTTTATGCTAATAGAACCAGTAGCATTTCTGCATGTCCCAGAACGAGTCACGGTTTGCCTTTTGAATTTTAGTGAAGCCATTAACAGCAAACATGGGAGCAGCAAAAAGACCACCTCCCTGTCCTCCTCCCGTTGGCAGTGGGGAGCCAGGGGAGCCAACGTACTGCAGCTCACTCACCAGCACAGCAGAAGGGAAATGAAATGCAAACGAAATGTGGGCGGAAAATATTTTGTCACCGATTAAAGAAAAGCATGGTCCCTACACAAGTGAATTGCTGACACCAACAACATTGACTTCCCTCCCTCTAAGCTTGTGTGGAATTAATTAGGTAACCCCCCTAGCATTTACCTTGGGCTGCGGTATCACCTGGAGGACACTTGGCATGAATTAGCGCTGGATTATCATAGGAACTTGAGCTGCAAAATGATCTGTCTAGTGAGAGTCTGCCAAGTAATTCACAGGAGGTGGCAAACAAAGTGGCACTTTTGTAATTTTAATTAGGTTTGGGGGGACAAGAGGTTAGCCTGATTAGAGTAAAAAGCAGGATGATGACCTTACTATTTGGTGGATTTCCTTTACAGAGATGGGATATAGAGACACACTCTGTAAATTTGCTCAGATGTGTCCTCGCTGCTTAGAGGATTTTAAAAAGGAGGGGTTGATTTCATTTTTTATAACAGGAATCAAGACTGCAATTGAAAAGAGTTTGTTCAATCATCAGAGAAAGGGTTGCTATGACCTCCGAACGGGGATGAATCGTGCTGCATGCAGAGACCGGGAAAGGGCCACCAGATGTCTCTGTAGCCTAAAAAATGCAGTGTGCGCTGGACGCTCCAGCACCACCCAAACCGTGGTGCTTGCCTTTGGTCTTCCGCAGAGTGGGGTAATGGAGAAAGAGAGGCATGCAAAGCCCGAGTTAAACCCACACATATGAACGGTTCCTTCTCCCTGCCAAATGCGAGGGTTTGCTACTCCCATCCAGATGATGACTGGTTTCTCCGCAAGTGAAGGAGAGAGGCCACAAAGTGACAGTGTTGGCAGCACAGTTCCATGGACACTGCTTTGCCTTACACATAGTGGCTTCGTCTAATACAAAGTTTTGACTTGCTGCCAACAGTACAGTGACAATGGCCCTAAAGACAAGCAACTGAGAAGCTTGAACGTCTTTGGAGGCAGTAATTAATCCTATCTTTCTGCATCCCCCCTAAAATAAGGAAGTTAAATAATTTACCAAAAATCCCACTGGGACTAAGTGCGTGGTCAGGCATAGGATGGGTAGCCACGATTGACTTCTTCCTTATGCTAACAGTGGTAATTACAATTGCATACAGAAAGATCAAAGTGTTTTCTGATTCTCAGGTCTCTCTGGCAAGAATAACAGCACCATTTATTGGCCAAGATAGCAGTAATTTATGCTACCAATGAATTAAAAACAAACCAAAAGAGAGTAATTTTCTGTATGTTTTCTCAGAACTCCTATCTGCATTTTAGGGCAATGAGAAGGTCAGAGAGCCAGGCTGGTTCTCTTTGTTGCCCTGTGGGCAGTTTTAAATTTCACTGAGAAAGGGGGTGGGAATGGAAGGGAGAGTGGCAAAAATTAGATCTGAGGGAGGTCAGCTCCATCCACTTAACTGCTATTGACCCACTTGTAACCAGAGCTGAGCCCAGCCTGGCTATTGGAATTCCTCTGGCTACATCTCCAACAGTGTGCAGGGCCCCAAAATAACTAAATATCTGTAGCACAGTGAAGTCCTTACAGATTGAAACTCACCACAGATACTGATTGCCTCATAGCAGCCTGGGGCTGAGTGGAAGAAGAAACAGGGGCAAATTTACTGGGGGACTAAGAGGAAGAAGGTACTTTCTTCCTTCTTTCTGGGCAAAGTGTGGAAAGCCCCAGGGAATTCCTGCTCTTTGTTTCATTTGGTGCACTAAAAGTCCCCAAACCTTTCTTAGAAAGGATCTTTGCAATGATTAAAATGTTGTGCTTTAGTTCAGTTCCCCAGTTCATGAAAAGTCCTCCAGCTTACAGCTTTTTTGACACCCTTTTAGGTCTGCAAAAGTAACAAAGTATAATGGAGCATAAGACCTGTATGCTTGCCTCATGCAATACGTGAAAGGGAAATCAGATACTCCTAGCCTCAATTATGTTAATTTTGATAATTTACAGTGAAGCTGTTATATGCTGCTGCAGTAGCTGTGCTGACAGAAAGTAAGCACTAACTTGCAAACCCAAAATGTGTCTGTTAAAATAAAATAATAATAATAAAAGAGCCTTGGCTTACATTAGCGATAGGTTTGGCTGAAAAGCTGAGCCTTGGACTCTGTGAACCGTCTCTGGCACTGCTGGTCCACATAAAGCCTGAATTCATTACTCAGGAAAGCTTCAAGGAGGGCACACTGCCTTGAATCCCAGGGAGCAATGTCGATGAATAAGAATGGACACGGGCTAATTCAAACCCTTCTCCCATCTTTCAAATCAAGTTAGTGATTTCTCTGTTCTTTGTGATTCCCAGCCAATTGTCATTTTCAGTGCATCCTATGGTCCTGCAGTACAAACTGTTCTGGGAATACACTTCATTCCTTCAGCAGTCTCTCAGCAATGCCAAGGAATGTAGCTCTTCTGGTTACAATTAAGAAATTCAACATACAAATGCTCCCCAAGTGCACCAGAACCTGCTTGTGACCTTCACACAACCAGTTCTGAAGGAATTGAAGCAATCTTTGTTTCCTATAAAAACTGGAATGGAGGAAGGGAAACCCTTACTCCTCCAGAAAAGCACTGTGGTTTCAGGGGTCAGTCGCACAGAAACCGGCACAGGGAAGTGCAGTTTCCAGGGCTGTGTTCCCACAAGGACCTCTGGGTTGGCAGACCGTGCTGGCAGAGCTGGTGCACTGTGGCATGCCAGCCTGGGTGGCAGGCTTAATTCCCACTGCATTGTAGAATGTGTGCTGGCACGATGAGTGCAAGCAGCAGTGGGAGCCTACCTGCCTCCTACCATGCTCTCCTGGGGACATCTAGTCCCCAGAGCCACCACTAAATTGGCCAGTGCAGGGCTGCCTCTTGCTGCCTCAGCTCCATCCCTATGGACTCTCTCTCTGAACTCTGCATAGATGCTTTGAGAACGAACTCTAACACTGCCTTTTGTCACCTTACATCTGTACCAGGATTATGTCCGTGTGAGGCAGATCAAGACTTGTGTTGAAATGAAAATGGATTTAATAGAACAGCCAACCTAGTATCAGTATAAAGCATTCAAAGTTACACTCAACCTAGTGGACATAAGGTAGCCACAGTAAATAGGAAGGCAGCCCACAGAAACAGACTAAGTAAGCCACTCTAGGGATAGAGCGAGAAGGAGGAGGAACAGGATCAAGAGGAGCCTCCAACCTCAGCAAACTTCCCCCTATCTAATGAGTGTGATCTTTATGAGCTGGGATACACCTGTAGCAAATTTGGGTCAGCTGCCCTGGCTGACTCCAAACTCCTAACAGCCTACAGACCATGGCTAGCCTGAAATTTGTTCCAGAGAAACCAAGACAATATATTAAATGCTTTTGAAGTGTCTCATCTCCCTCACCTCTCTTCAGCCTCTGCATTTTCAGCCATAAGCTGGCTTTAGAACCCTTTCCCCTGAAAATCAGGTTGACACTGTTTCCCAGGATAAGAAATTTATTTGTGTTTTCCAGATGGATGGAAATGGCAAAGGAATAACATGGAAAGTCATTGAGGTGGAATCTTATTATCCAAAAGAACTTTGGGGGTCTCTGGAGCTCTCCAACGATACCTTCTTTTCACTAAGGATCAAAAATGCAACCAGCCTAAACAGTGGGACGTATAAATGCACTTTGGAGGAACAGAGTGGGAAACACAATCTGAGCAGCACTGTCACATTAAAAGTAACAGGTACAGTAGACACTCAACTGTCCTATGATCTAAGAGGCATTTCATGAAGTTACAGTTCATGTACATGTAACTGTACAGTTACAGTACAGTTACACCACAACAGAGTAATATCTTACTTTACATTTTAGGTTGCCCTGGAACAGAAGTTGAAAAATTAAAAAAACACAAAGCCGAGCTTTTCATGCTGACTTGCCTTGGGATTTTTTACTTGCTGCTCATCTTTTTCACCTGTGTGAGTAATTCTCTTTCTCATTACCAAACCAACCAAAACAAAAAAATCCCCAAACTGTTAACTTTCTTTATGAGCACCACAATAACACAGCTGGTCAAAAGCTGTTGTTCATTCTTAATTTCTGATCAAATCCATTAAATGCACGCACTATTTTCAAAGTCAGAGGAAACTTGGGTGCATGAAGAACACAGGGTGGAGTCCCAAAGAGACGAAACATTTCACTGCACCCTGATCTAACCAAACCAAATGGTTATTTTTCTGCATCCCATGTCCATTTCAGTCTTCATTCTGAGTGCAAGCTACTTTTCAGTTTAAGGGCACATCAATAGCTCTTCTGGTTTGGTACTTGGGAACAACATCTGCCTGAGATGAAGGCGTAACCCCCTGGGATCTCATCCCCATCTATGCCTTTACTTTGCATGGTGGCATGATGGACAAGTTCAAGCCCACCTATTTTTTTGCCCTAGTTTCCACATCTGTAAATTGATGACAACCCTATTTGAGATGGGTTTTTTTTTGGTGAAACTCCCTCTTTCTTGTTAAAGGGATATTTAAAGACCCTTGGAAAAGAACATCTCTGGGGTTTTACCCGTACCCTTAATGCTGGCTGGAAATTCTGGCAAAGGTGGGAAGAGAAGGCAATTGTGAAGCTCACTCTACAGAAATCAAACTCATGCTTTGTCTGCAGTAGTGGTGAAGTTATCCCCTCATGCAGAGATCTGAGTTCCCTGGCTTTGAGGCAGCATGAGCCTTTGGTGTCAGTCTGGTACAACACCGGCTGCATTTCTAATTAAAGTGAAAACAAAACCTACCCCAGCATTCTGGGAGGTCAGATTTAACATTTGCTGCCTATTTTGTATTTCTTCTTGTTTTTCTCCTCAGCAAATGAATCATAACTGTTGATTGGAGAATATCTAATTAACTGCAGCTAAATGTAGCTTTTCATGTATCTTCAGGGAACAATTAAATTTATGCCTGTCTCTTTTTTAGATTGACAATTCTTCCAGTAATTTGTGCCATTCAGACTAAAGTTTGACAAGATAAGTCTTGTAGGAATTTGTTAAGATGAAAGTATGAAAGCAAGGAGATCACTCAGAAGAGACAGATGCCCCTGTTCTGCTCAGTGTCCTGAAAGAATGTCAGGTCTATGAAGAAACCTCTCCTTCCCATATGTAGAAAAAGGTCTCCGTTTTAGTGGTTAAACAAAGGTCTCAGTTAAACAAAAGCAGAGCTGTAAAGGAAAGATAACCACGCTGATAGAATATGTGTCTCTTACTCTTGGGGGAGGGCCAGTCTCAGGTATCAACTGTCTTTCATCGAAGTTTAATATTGCCCTGATCTTACAAGGGAGCTTCATTATTCAAAGTGCCTGTTAAATTCTTACAGGTTGCCTTGTCCTCTCCAGTGGAGATTGTTCCTAATCCCTACTAGACTCAAGAGTGATGTTAAGTACAAGACTGGTGTCAGGACTGGGGTTTCACTTTGACAACTTGGTGAAATATTTTGGGCACTGACCTGTATTGAAGGCAGGTGGAAACACATTTGCTTGACGCAGAGCCTGTTCATATGAAAACTTAAATTAAATACAGACTTCCTTTTGTGACTTTTGTCCTATATGGCCCCTCAACTGAGTAGGGAAGCTTTTTTGTACTAGACCCTTTCGGTGACTAACAAATGAAAAAGATGTCATGCATGGTTAGCAAGAAGAAAAATAACTTACAAAAAAGTTTGCATTTCATAGGAACTCTCATTTTTAAGCTTTCCTTTATGTTTTTTTTTTTTCTTTTTCAGACTTGTCTAAGAAAAGAGAACATGTCTCCTGGTTATCAAAAAAACAGATCAAACATGAAACACATGCTCACTCTCATCAATGCACATGAAATGAAAACTTTCCGGGATTTTAACAGTGACAACACTTGCAAAAATGGACTTATTCTAAGTTCTGTCTAAGCTGGGCTTGTCAGTAAACATGACACGAGCTGGATGGCTGAGTGGTATGGAGAGGAAATAAATGGCAACATATGGACTCTTGAGAACAGTCTGAAAGTATAGGCGACCTCTCAGTGGTCTGCTTGCACTGGACAAGCCTTCAAAAAGCACTGTTACACACTGCAGTCACTTCTAGGAATTAGGAGGCTAAGAAATATCATTACAGCTACACAGTGGTGTTGCAATGTTGTTAGGAAACTTTATTTCTCTCTGCCATGCAGTCCATTTGTTCTGAGCAAGAACACTCCTGTGATACGAAGACCAGGTGGTGAAGAGGCTATGGCAGTCCAAAGCTGGATAATTAACTCTTCACTGAACTAATAGGGCTCATCTTTCAAAGCAAACACAGCAGGTGCTGCAGTATGGAAAGAGGAGTGTGTGGGGCTGTCTCTGCTCTGAGCTTGGATTGAGTTCCTTTACTTCAAGCGGGATGTAACTTGTCATGTGATGTTCAAGTAAGCTGAAGCTTAATTCATGCTCTTGTCCTGAGTGGATCAAATCAACAATCAATTTTGAATCTCAGAGTGACAGATGGGCTTTAACATAAGAAGAGAGAAAATATTGTGAAAGTCTTTCTGGAGTGAAAGGAACTTTCTATCTCTGCAAGAGAAGTAAGGACAGAAGTACGGATGGCCTAGAGGCATCACTAAACAGGTCAATCCATAAGCAGTTCCAATGAGAAGTTCCAATTTGTTGCTCTTACAGCAACAAAAATGAGAATGAAGCAGCCAGTGACATTAAGGACATATAAAGATGACTTGTTTCATAGTTAATGAAACATGAAGCTAGATATATGCGACACCTATGTTAAGTTACACGAGTGGTAATCACAGCCATGGCTTGGAAGAAGCCTCAGCTGTGAGGTGAGACATGGGCACCTGCTTTCGGTGTTGGCAGCATGTAGTGTGTATAGAACGTGTATGTGAGAAAAGCTAAACTCAGGCACACAATAGCAACAAGAGAAGACTCATCCTCTGGGACCAAAGAAAGAAAGAGAGGTCCTGGAGTCTGGAATCAAGGAACCTCCCTTATTGGACTGCTGGTGCAGAAGGTGAAGCAAGAGGAGTCTAGAATGACTTTGAGTGTTGCATGTTCTGACATAAAAATTGGAGCAAAAATGTGAACTCGCAAGCACTGAAAGACAATTAAATAAAATAATTAAATCCACCAAGAGTTAAACATTAGGATTTTTAAAGCAGTTTGGAATTCCAAGCTGTGAGAAGGAGACTCTTTCTATAATCCTTTGACTAATTTTGAAGCACTGGTGGGAGGAAAGCACTGTGCATCACTCAGTAGTATCTCTATGAGCAGGGTAGATGCCTCCATTGATAGAGTTCAAGGAGGTCCCAATATTCACTTAGAGAATGGTAAATTAATGCCACATTTGCTTTTTAATAATACATTTTTACATGTAAATGTATGTAACACACTCAAAATAAAAATTCAGAGGTAGCCTACCATTTATCTTCGTGTGTTGCATATGGCAAATAAACCCAGAAATACTCCGTATCAATTACATTTGATGTTAGAACTGACATAATTATAACAAATAATTAGATATCTGATCCAGCCTATTCTGTGGGAGAGGGCTCATATGTGTGTGTGTGTGTATAATTGATTAAGCAATGGATAATTTTATGCATTTTTAAGGAACAAGGA
Source organism: Eubucco bourcierii (assembly GCA_013396675.1). NCBI lineage: Eukaryota > Metazoa > Chordata > Aves > Piciformes > Ramphastidae > Eubucco > Eubucco bourcierii. Next base: position 197,148 of record VWZE01025795.1, on the reverse strand, counting down.
TAATTTAAATTTTCCTCAAAATTTCACTTGGTGTCCAACGTACATGCTAGCACCTGCTGCCTGCTGACAGACAAGTCATTAGGGAAAACATATGGGTGTCTCAGATTACCCACTCCTAAACATGGTGCACTGACATGGGTGACTGGTACATTTCAGGTGGTAGTAATACAGAATCACAGAAACATTCTGGTTGGAAAAGACCCTCAGGATCACCAAATCCAACCAATATCCCTACTCTACAAGGTTCACCCTAGACCATAACCCCAAGCACCTCATCCAAATGACTTTTAAACACATCCAGGGTTGATGACTCAACCACCTCCCTGGGCAGCCCATTCCAATGCCTGACCACTCTTACTGTGAAATTTTTTTTCCCCTAATATCTAGTTTAAGCCTACCCAGTCACAGCTTGAGACCATTTGTCACATCTGCTACCCTCCAGTCCACTGGGACCTCCTCAGTTAGCCATCACTTCAGGTAAATAAGGGAGAGCGGCTTGGTGAGCACATCTCCCAGCTCCTTCTGCACCCTTGGGTATAGCCCATCTGGCCCCATAGACTTGTGTGCATCTAAGTGGCGTAGAGAATCTCTGACCACTTCCTCATTTATTGTGGTGACCTCATTCTGATTCCTTTGCCTGACTCCTACTTCATGAGGCTGGATGTCCAGGGCACTGCTGAATCCAGTGCTAAAGACTGAGGCACGGTAGGCATTGAGCAACTCAGTCTTCGTCACTATGCTTCCATCTGCATCCAGTGAAGGATGGAGATTTTCCCTAGTCCTCCTATTGTTGTTAATGGATTTATAGAAAGATTTCTTATTATCCTTAATGGTTGTGGCTAGTTTGAGCTCTAGCTGTGCTTTGGTTCTCCTAATTTTCTCCTTGCATAGTTTTCCTACATCTTTATAGCCCTCATGAGAGGCCTGTCCTCTCTTCCAAAGGCCATAGACTTTCCTTTTGTTCTTGAGGTCCAGCCAAAGGTCACTATTCAGCCAGGTCAAACAACTTCCCCGCCAACTTGTTTTCTGGCATGCACGGACAGCCTACACTTTTGCCTTTAAGACTTCACTTTTAAAGTATATCCTGCCTTCCTGGACTCTTGTATCCTTCAGGGTGCCCTCCCAAGGAACTTTGTTAATCAGTCTCCTGAACAGACCAAAGTTTGCCCTCCAAAAATTCAAGGTGACAGTTTTACTAACCCCTCTCCTTGTTTCCCCAAGGATAGAAAACTCAATCATCTCATGACTGCTGAGCCCTAGATGGTCTCCAACCTTTGCTTCCCCCACAAATTCTTCCCTGTTCACAGGAAGCAGGTCCAGGAGGGCAGCTTCCCTGGTTGGCTCTCTCACCAGTTGTGCCAGGAGATTATCCTCCACACAGTCCAGGAACCTCCAGGACTTTTCTCTCCCTGCTGTATTGTATTTCCAGTAGATATCTGGGAAGTTGAATTCTCCCATGAGAACAAGGGGGAATGATTGTGAGACCTCTCTCAATTGCTTATAAAAAAAATTCATCTACTTCTTCATCCTGGTTGGGTATCTATAACAGATTCTCACCCCGATACCACTCTTGCTGGCCTTACTCCTGATTTTTACCCATAAGGACTGAACCCTATCGTTACCTTCATTAATTTGCATGGTTTTCTACATCTCCCTAGCATAGAGGGCAAAGGTAACAATAAGTATTACACATAAAATTACACAGCATGAGTTTGTGTGCCTGTGATTAAGGAACATACACCAAACACTACACCACGTGAGAAAATTACCCCAAAGAGAAATTGCAATAGTCAGGGCTAAATGAACATCCAATAAAACAGCAACGAAGGAAAGCTAAAGGACATAGTCCACAAAACGCTGAGTGTATGAATTATAGCCCTTAGCTAAGCCTGATTTGTGTGGCTAGCACTTACACAGCAGATAACCCCGGCAGACAGCGACCTTGACAGCACTGCAACACTAATATGTCCTGTAAAGGCTGAACAGTTTTCCACCCATTCCTCCTGAGCTGGAGTTACAAAGAGGCATGTACTCAACACTGTGGAGCACAGTAGTCCTTGATATGTGTCTGTGAATGATACAAACAGAGTATGTGGACATGCTGAATGCCTGCCTCACTTCTTTCTTCTGCCCTCAATAAGATAATTTTTGAGAGCATGAAGAGCATTTCCCCAGCACATGCATTCCCTTTCTTCTCCCTTTCAGAACAGAGCTGGGCAACCATGCACAGAGGGATCTGGTTCCAAGTCCATCGAGCAACTGCAAGTATTTAGTGACCTTCTCAACCAATACTTCTGCCCCTTGGGAGCTGTAATTGATTTTCCTCCTCTCTGTACGTGAAGACAACACTCTACACTATGTTACAGCTACATAGTCGAAGGTAAATTGGAAGCGATTCCCCCCATGCCTCCTTTTAAGGTAAATATCAGTGAAACTAAGTCATTTGTGGAACAAACCGCTGGGGAGATTAAAGAGTTGCAGATAAATGTAACACCAAATTTTCGGTCTGATGGTCTGTTCTCACTTCCCTTTGCTGCCAAGACCTGTGTTTGCAGTGCTCTGTTTTTTGCTGACCACAGCTGATATTACTTCTCTGTGAAGCTGTGAGGAGAGTGCTGTTAACTCTCTGCAGCAGTGATGTAAATCATGAAAAATCCACAAAGAGAATGGGTGGTGGCAAGACTGACACGGGTCGCTGCAAGGAGTGGTGGGTCCTTAGATCCAAGCCATTTGAGTCTTCCCACCCTTTGATGGAGAAAGCTTGCTACATCCCTGTGGCTTTTACAAGTTCATCTATTAAACTCCAAATGGGCAGCCTGCAGTGAGACATAGGTCCTAGAGGGAGGAACACTTGAGTAAACACAGTGAAAACATGGACTTTGCTTTCTACAGAGTACATTAGGTACTTCTGTGAATGGAGTAAGAACAGCCTGTAGTGGGTGATTCTGGTTTTTTGGTAGTTTGGTTTTTTTTTTTTTCTTTTTTCTTTTTTTTTTTTTGTGTGTGTGTGTGTGTGTGAGAGAGATTTTTGGTTGGTTTTTGTCTTGTTTTATTTTGTCTGTTTGTTTTTATAAGCATTTTCATTGTGTGCCTCAATTTCCCTGTCTATGGATTGGAGTGAATGAGTTCAAGTGTTGTCTTATGTGAGAGGCAAGCATTATTTACACTTTGTTGACTACTTGAAGCCAAAATGAACTTTTTTGCATGTCTCCAGGGTTAAACTATAGCAGTTGTTCTATCACTTGATGACCCCACTCCATCAGAGGAGAAACAGGAAAAGAAGACCCATGGGTTGAAAATAAAATGGATTTAGTGAAGCAACCAAACTAATAAAAGTGCCCATATAAAGTATACAAAGTTATACTCAGTCCAGCAGTCACACTAAACAGGAAAGCAGTCCTTGGGAGCAGGAAGAGGAGTGTGGTCTGGAGCTGCCTGAGCAGGAGCAAAGTCGGAATTGAGAGGCCCTCCATCCTCAGCAAAGTTCTCCCTTTACATGGAGTGTGACACTTCTGGTCTGGAATACACCTGTAGGCAGCCTCGGTCAGCTGTTCTGGATGACTCTAAACTGCTAATGGTCTGCAGCCCATAACTGCCCTAGGATTCTCTTCCAGCAAAACCAGGACAACCCAGTTGTTCAGGGGAGAATAGGAGGCTTGAACTGCTGGAAATCAACACTAAGGGAAAAAAGCTCTGCTGACAAGAGAAACTGCATTAATAAGAATCGGTAAAAAGAAAAATACAGGAGGCTCTGCAAATGTTGGGGACTAGACCAAGCACCTGTAACACAAATGTATGACAGTTTCCGCCCACTCCTTTTTGCTATTTTCATCCCATCTGAATTCCAGCTTTGCCATTTCACTCTCACATCTGTTCTCAGACTTGGTATCAACATCGATTTAATCACATTCCTTCCATCTACTGAACTAGAAGTGTAGGTTATGTACAAGCTAGGAGAAGTTAACCCCTTTGTTAGCGCCAGTTAGCACACCTCTTCTGAGATGTGGCTGCTGGTACTCAGGTGGGCAGCAGAACTAACAGCACTGCACCAGCTCCCTGAACTAAGAGTATGCTGAGCACATTACTGCTGAAATAACTTTGCAGATACAAACTGAGCACAAGAGGTCTGGAAAGGCAGGAGCATCTGGGGTTCTGTGAACAGAAGCACAGAAAGGAGACCTAACAGATCCTCCTGTTCAACTCAGTACTCCTTTCAGATCTTCCTGTACAACTCAGTACTCATTTGATCACACCTAGATACCTTTTCCAGTTCTGACCTTCCAAAACTGCTCCCAAAGCAGTAAGAGCTGGGTCACCAGGCCTGTGAGGAGAGGTGGAGGGTCTCAGTCTTGGTTCAGCCTGGAGAAGACACCTAAAAGCAGTCTGCCCTCAGTACCTGTGAAGATTAAAGGCAATGAACATAAGTTGAAAAAAGAGTAGCTCAGACAGGTTGTGACAGTAGTTCAGTAGTTTATTGTTTTCCTGCAAGGACACCCAAGCAGTGGAACAGGTTGTTCAGAGACGCTGCAGAGCCTCCATCTTTGAAAGTTTTCATGAGCTGATTGAACAAACCCTGAGCAATGTGGTGTGGTTCCTTAGTCAACCCTACTTTAAGCAGATGGTTGCATGAGAGACCTGATGCCACTTTCTGCCTCAGTTCTATGAAGATAGAAAAAGTAGCTTCAAGATAGAAGAAACACAAACTATGGACAATTTGAGACTTAAAAATGATAACTAGTCCATGTTTGATGGTTAATAAATAACAAAAATGCAGGTCAAAGACACAGTATTTTTACAAAAAAACTTAAAAAACCCTTCACCTCTTCAAGGACAAATGTACAAGGATATGTGTGGTAGTTAGTGATAGAACAAGAGGGAATGGCCTCAAGCTGTGACTGGATAGGTTTAGACAAAATACTAGGGAAAAAAAATTCAGAGCAAGAGTGGTCAGGCATTGGAATGGGCTGCCCAGAGAGGTGGTTAAGTCACCAACCCTGGATGTGTTTAAAAGTTGTTTGAATGTGGTGCTTGGGGATGTGGTTTAGGGTGAACCTTGTAGAGTAGGGATATTGGTTTGACTTGGTGATCCTGAGGGGCTTTTCATAGAATCATAGGATGTTTTAGATTGGAAGACACCTCAAAGATCATCTAGTTCCAACCTCCTGCCATAGGCAGGGACACCTCCCACTAGTACAGAGTACTCAGGGCCTCATCCAACCTGACCTTGAACACCTCCAGGGAGGAAGGATCCACAATCACCCTGGGCAACCTGTTCCAGTGCCTCACCACCCTCACTGTAAAAAACTTCTTCCTAACATCTAGTTTAAATCTCCCCTCTTCCAGTTTAAACTCATTACTCCTCATCCTGCCATTACAAGACCTTGTAAATAATCCCTCCTCAGCCTTCTTGTAGGTCCCCTTCAGATATTGGAAGGCCACGATAAGGTCGTCTCAAAGCCTTCTCTTCTCCAGGCTGCTGAGCCCCAAATCTCATAGCCTCTTCTCACAGGAGAGGTGCTCCTGCCCTCTGATCGTCTTCGTGACCCTTCTCTGGACTTGCTCCAACAAGAATGTTTCTGTGATTCTGTGTTATGCACTAACAGAGACCTTCCTCTATGTCCTGGTTTTTCTCAATATGCAGTACTTATGCTGGTGGCCTTTGCAGAAATCGTAGTTGCCAACACATCTCGAATTTGAATTTTGGAAGTGTTCATACTATGTGACATTTAAGACATTTTTTTTCTGCATCCCATCCCTGGATCTCAGTACTCTATGAAAGCAGTAGGCAAGTGACTACACACACCCACACTGGCTCATAAAGCCAAGCACATGGTCTCATCATTTTCTGGTCTGTGCAGCACTCAGCCACACTAGGCTTTGCAGATGGATGTGAAAAATAGTGCCTAAGCTCTAGTACACCGTGGAAAAAGAGGAAATGGTCTCAAGTTGCACCAGGGAGGTTCTTCACTGAAAGGCTTATCAAACACTGAAACAGGCTCCCCAGGGAGGTAATCGAATCCCTATCCCTGCAGGTGTTTGAAAGATGCAGAGATGTGGTGTTGAGGAATGTGATTAAGCACCAGACAGAGTTTAACTCGCAAGGCAGAGTTACATAATGGTTGGACTCAATGATCATAGAATGGGTTGGAAGTGATCTCCAAAGGTCATCTAGTCCAACCCCGCTCTGCAGTAAGCAGGGGCATCCTCAGCTAGATCAGGTTGTCCAGAGTCTTGTCCAACCTGACCTTGAATATCTCCAAGGATGGAGCCTCAACTATGGTCCTGGGCAACCTGTTCCAGGATTCCACTACCCTCACGGTAAAGAACTTATTTCTAACATCCAATCTAAAGAGATTTAGTTGGAAACCATTGCTCTTGTCCTATCACTACAGGCCTTTGTAAATACACTTGAGCTTAAAGGTATTTTCCAGCTGAAATGATTTCATGATTCTACATACACAGAAATCAGGTTGCCAAGCCCTCGTCCTCACTTACCATAAAAATACAGCCAAGGAGACTAAGATCCAGGCAATTGTGACTTGCTCACTGCCCTCTGCTTAAAAAAGGGACTAAAATGCTCCTTCCCTTAGAAAAACTAAAAGAATCCATGCCCCCCAAATGCACCCAATGTGAGTAAGGAAGGACAAGGAATGCTCCTACATTTAATGCAGTTCCTAAAGAACCAAATTTGGCAAAGTTTGCAGTGTCCATAGAATAAGGGATTCTCCCTTCAGTTCATGCTTCTTGTCGCCTAAGCAGGTGTCAAATTTACTGGATTTGTCTTTTCACAGCTTCTTTCCATTTCACTCCATCTTAACAGCTGTAAATGTCACCAGTAAATTGTGCTAGTATATTTCCATTAATATTAGCAAAAGAGAAAAAAAAAAAAAAATCAACTCCACTGACAACAACTGTCGGTGTGTGAAGATTAATCTTTATATAGCACGCAGAAGTGGATCTGTTCTACATCTTCCAGTACAGTCCGTACTTTGTTTTTACTCCTCAACAATAGCTTTCATGAAGGGGGGAAAAAAAAAAAAAAAGAAGTCACTATATTTTAGCACTAATATCTTCACAGTGCTATTTGCTCAGGCTTCATGCTTTATGCCTTAGTTGGCAAACTATTTCTTTCTGCCAGCAGTAAAGGGGGCAAGTGGAGTTACCTTAAATTCCTTGGAAAGAGAAAGTACAGTTTTGTTCCACTCCTAAGAAATGCTCACAGACTCGGCTTGTTTACAGTTCACAGCATAGAAAGAGTTAAAGTTTTTGTGTAATTAAATAGCAGCACAAAGCTGAAGGTACGGGAGGCCTATCCTGACATAAACACGATGGCATAGCAAGTGTTAAAGATTTGTCTATGGCAAACGAAGGCTTTTGAAAAGCATCTCACTTGGGAGCAATTGTGGAAAATTCTAAAACATGAATTACTAACTCTCCTTCTCCTCTCCCCTGCAAAGCAGTCTTCCAGGATTGGTCACTTTGGAGGAAAAGTAAAAAAAAAAAAGTGTCAACACTTGACATACTCAATCCACCCACAAATGTAAACATGCCTGAACTGCATTTGGATTTTTCTTTTACTAAAGAGCATGTGGAAGCAGTTACCTGAATGTAAATGTGATAAAGAATGGATAAAATTTAAACCAAATGATGCCTTATTACTTAATATAGAGAGACTGTTCTGCAAGATCAAAGTCATGCAGCACAAACTGTAATGGGCTTCACTGCAGACAGGCTTCAGAGATTTGTTTAAAACAAGGCTGCATTTTGGAAAAATGCTAAGTAGACAAAATTGGGATAAGTTTAAAGGCATTCCCAGAACCTGACCTGTGACCTTCAAAAACATCTTTTCTCTCCTCCCACATTCTCCCACTTTGTGCCATTCCCAAATGCTGCAAGGGTGGCAATATACACTTCCCTGACTTCATCCTGGCAGAGGATGAGAACTGCTTTATTCCAAGGTGTGAAAGAAGTGTCACCACTGGCACACCCTGTGGGGACCAGAAAGGAGTAGATCTCAGCACATTGGCAGTGTACACTTTGCACTGGGGCCTCTGTGTGCCCGGCTGTCACTCAGTGCCCAGTTGCTACCACAGACATATTTTTCCTTTGAGTCAATACAATCAGGAAAGGCAGTGATACAACTTCTGCAGGAACAAAAGAAATGCAGGAAATGTCAAGAGTAATTTCAAAACATTTTGATGCCACAGGGCACTTAATAAAATTCAATTCCCAATAAATCTGCTATATCCTCCACTATCTTCTCCAGTTTCCACCCTTTACTACTTTTTAGTGATTTATATTTTTACGATGAGCAGAAGGTATGTTTGGAAAATGGGTTAGCAGTTTCTCCAAAGCTCCACAACAACATCTTGGCCTCGCCTTCCTTCCTACCTCCCCCCTGCCTGGGAGCTGCTGCTTATTGCTTTTGCCCAACTGTTGGTTTTGATCACTTAGTTTAGGCCATCATCTTTGTTAGAAGTCTGAAGAGTATCTGTTACAATGATTGACAGTGCAGGGTCCCACCATAATGTAAATCACCAATTGATAAAATTAAGTATCTGTAGATACCTAATGTGTAGAGAAAGTGATTTGACATTGGGCTGTAAGCATTAATTAAAAATGAAAAAGGTGCATTTAACTAAGAAAGATGGATCTTGACTGAAAAATAACGCAAGCTAAGAGGAGCATGCACAGAATGAATCCTGCCTATCACAGAATCACAGAATGTCAGGGGTTTGAAGTGACCTCAAAAGATCATCCAGTCCAAGTCCCCTGCCACAGCAGGATCACCTATATTAGATCAGACAGGAACACATCCAGGTGGGTCTTGAATATCTCAGAGAGAGAGAGTCCACAACCACTCTGGGAAGCCTGTTCCAGCGTTCTGTCACCCCCACAGTGAAAAAGCTCCTCCTCATGTTTACATGAAACCTATCTCCCACAGCAGTAGCCCTTTAAAAGAAATCATGTATGTTAATTTGACACAGAGACCATTTTGTTTCTCGATTACATGCAGTAACAGGGAGCATTTTGTGAATGAATCTGACGCATATGCCTGCAATGAAACCTTGTACCTCATTCATGCTTATTTAACAATCTTTTAAAGGGGAAAAAACTCAAAAGGTAAACAAAATTAAGATTGAATCAGGCAATTTTTCTTGTCATCAGTGAAGATTTGTTAAGTATTCCTATGGAAAAGCTCATTGTAATGCATATTTTTTTTTTCAGTAGCCACAGTGTTCAAAGTGGCTCAGGGAACAAACATAAAACACAGATGCCACCTCACAGAACACGGTTTACAGTTGCTTTGATCATGCAAACACTAATTCTTTCATTTTAGAGGGGTTATTCATGGCAATAAACATAAAACTGATACCAGGCATTTGCACCATTAGACTGAAATTAGATAAGAACCTGACCACAATGTGAGGTAGAAGAGAGATGGAAAAACATAATAATTGAGTACAGCTCACCTGAGCTGTGTGCGCCAGCCAAAAGTTGCCTGGTGTTGTGGCAGCTTTTCTGGTTTCTCCTCTTCTCTCCAGCTTGCTTTGAGTCAGAAACTCTCTAGAGGCAGAAAGTCTCCAGAGAGAGACAGGAAGAATGGCATGGAGGCTGGGGTCAGCATTAAACAGACAGCATAGACAGTGCAATTTAGAGTAACAGCAACGTGACAAATACAAGTTATCAGCTGAGAGATTTCCTTTCTTACACTAGTAATCCAGCTTGCAAACATGACCTTAAAACCATTTAAAATTATTTCTTTCCACCATTATTTTATACACACCACAAAATTTATCTTCAAAGCAGAAAATTGAAGATTTTGAGGCTGTTCCTGTGCTAACAGCACAGCAACTACTTGTTCACTGCAACAGGAACAAGTTTGGGCTGGCATCTCCCACTGGAGACCAACACTGGGTTCGCAGCTCTTCATTAGCACATTAGCTTCGTTACCTGTGGGTAATGGTCAAGTCAGAATAGTTTGTTGTTATGTGGGTCATATGCTTTGGAGATCATTCTGTGGCCTGCAGAATATCATCAGTCTATCACTTCACTGAATACTCAGTTGTAAAATTAAAACATACTACCACCAGTACACAGGAGGGCTCTGAAATGCATGACTCAATCAAAACATGCTGTATGGTCACTCTTTTTACTAGAATGGTCTGGTCTTTTCCTGGCTTAGGAGCCGTATAAAAGTGGATCATCATCCCTAAGGATGATTTATTTATTTGGACATTTCCTTTAAGCTTTAGGATTTTTTCTAAAAAGACCCTAAAAGAACTGAGAGATTTTTCTTTCTCTTCTGGGATTGAGATGGCAGCAATTTTAGTGAAAGGGTAAGGTATTAGTTGTGAAGATGTTTAGGATGCTGCTTATAAGCTTAGTGGGTTTGTTCTGATGGATTCTGTATAGCAGGGCACTTCTGTCACTGAACAAGCCCAAAGACACACAATCAGTTTTGTCATGCTCTTCCCCTTAAATTCTCAATCAAGTAAATGTGACTTCCTGTGGGATTAATTCACAGTTTCAGATCCATAAGCTAAAGCCTGGTCAGTGCATGCAGGACCTAGTAACTGCCTTGACTTCACATAGGTGCAGCCATGAGCAGAATCTGGCCCCAATTTCTGAGTTTCTTAACAAAATTAATTACTGAAAAGCTCCCAATGACAGAAGCTTAAAGCCTCCACATTTTTGAAATGCACTGGGTGACCCTGAGTATGTCTGGTTTAGATGCCCAAATTCATTGGCCCAGGAAAGAGATTCCCAATGTTTTCTTCTGACACCTGGTGTTTCCTGACAGGGGGACCGATGTCACCTGATGGACAGTTTCCATGTTACATTTATGGTTATTCTGACAATCCAGAAGCCAAAACGAGGTCTGCCTGTCCTAAAGAGTAGCACTATGCTGGAAGCAGACCTGCTCTTCCAGCCCCTGGCACATGTTAATTAGAAATCCTGCTGTTTTCTGTGGCCCGTGTGGACTGATGGTGCTTCAGGCACCCAAAGAATGGTCTAAGTGGCCTCTCTGACACTACGTTTAATTCCTGAGCCTGGATTCAAGAGGGTGCTGGCATGGGTGTGTGCAGATGGGAAGGTCCATATCCGGGCACCACTCAGGAGATAGGCTTGTTGAGCTTCTGATCCCAGTTGAATGAAAGCAGCAGGTCGATGAGGCAGCTGGAGAAGGTACTCTGTCATCCTTTAACATCGGATGTTTTTTTTCTGCTCTGAAAACAGCTCCTGTGCTTAGCAACTAGAGTCAAATTAAGTATTAGGCACTCTTCTGCAACCAGCTGCTTGTCAATCCCACATGTGCCAAGGGGAGCTGCAGTATCAGTCCTCCACAGCCCTGGAAATGCAATTGTATTGTGGAGAGGCAATCTTTAGTCACTTGGAAATCACTGTTTCATTTCCTTCTGAAAGCACTTTCAGGATTTTTTTTTTCCCTGGATGATGAGTGCTTTCTCTGAAATAAAACAGGAGAAAAAAAGAAAAATCTCCTAGGAGATGTGGGGAGCAGTTTTTGGGGAAGCTAACTTTGAAAAAAGGTCTCAGTTGACAACACAAACACGTGCCAGAAGGCTATGATGCCATCTCAACCATATCCAGGGTGCTCAGAGGGTGCCCCAGGCTTCAGAACACCCCTGGTTGTCCTTTTGGGCCACTTCACTGTTCTTATCCCCTTTTTGTGGCCACATCACAGCTTCAGAAAGCAGTTTTCACCCTCCTTTAGACTCAGTCTGTACTGCCTAACTGCATGAGGACAAAGTTCTGTGTCTGCAGCATCACAGCCACTTCCATGATGAACTGGAATTGTTAGTTTTTGGGCTATGGTGTTATAATGTGCTATATTATTAAGTTTCTTTGTGCTGTGTTGCCAGCTAATGGAATAAACTCTTTGCTTTTATTAGAAAATGTCCCTAACTTTATTAAGTTACATAATCTGCAGCCAATAGGGTAATCAATAAAACATTAACAAACATGTAACCTTAGACAAGCCTCACATTGATTTTTCTAAACTTCTCACAGAGCCTGCCTTTGGTGGAAAAAAATTCAGTCCCAGTGGCAACTCCAAAAAACCCAAACATTTAATGCATTAAGGTGTGGGCACTGGAGAACAAACAGAATTGGTTTCCTTGGGAATAAAGCTGGTACTCTGCTGGTCTTTGTGCACCTACATCAGAAAGGTTACATCTTGTGTGTTGGAAAGAAGCTTCTCTTTTCTCCTTTGTATCTCATCTTCGCCCAAGGGAAATACAGGGTGCTGCAAAACGTAGCAGCTGTGCTAGGGTTAGAAATGAATGTAAATAATCTCTCAGGATGGGCAAAGAAGGATACTGCAAATCCTGTGATGAACCCTGGGGGTTCAGAGGTGAACTGTAACTAGGTGTGCTAGTATTAAGCTTGACCTAGTGCTGTCTGCTTTATGTGGGAAGTTACATTTAGTGTCAGGTAAATTACTCATTTTTCTAACAAAACACCTCATGAAAATATATTTTCCAACCCTAAAAAACCCCTCTGGTGTGTCTTGAGTGCTGTTTAGTGGATGACACTGATATACCTGCAGTTACGTTTTTGATGCAACGAGGAAAGTTAGTGTTTTATTATCCCTACCTCTCTATTTTCAAGACAGTGGGGAAAAAGAACCAGAACAACCACCATCAGATATTGTCTGCCAGTGAATCTGTGTGCATTATCACATGACAAAATTGTACCAATGATAATTACACAGGTAATTTAGGAACTAGAATGGAGGAAGTAGCAGAAAAGGCATCACAGGCAACATTCCTGCACAAGCAAGGAAGTAGAGCAGACATGCATCTGCTCCACCTTCAATCTGAGTGATTTGGTGAAGACATATAGATAATTTCAGGACCAATTAAGGGCTTAATCTTTTTGTGACCTATATCCTCGAGCGGTACATTTATGTATGGAAATTTCATGGACTTTGCTTTACTTTAAACACAGAATAATCTATTCATTTTGCTAGGCTTTGAAAGTTTTCCTTTTCAAAAGGGATGCAGGCACGATGGAGGAATAAAGCTTCCCAGCAAATGTTGGGGACTAGTGTGCAGAGTTCCCATGTCCCCTTTGGAGACTTTATCATTTAACAGCCACAATTCCCCTTTATTAGATCACTATAAAACAAGTGCCTGAAGGGAGTCAGAAATGAATTGAATTTTGTAGATTTAAATGATTGTGTGGGACCTTTTTGGTTTAATATATACCCTGGAGAGGTTTGCTACTAGAACTTGGGAACTTTATAATAAGAATAATTCCTTAGCTAGAGATCTTTATCTTGTTACATTAATGATTCACGGGGAGGGGGGAGGGGGGTGTTATACTGGAAAATGAAGGGAAATTTTTTAAAAGGCTATTAGATCAAATGTTCTCATGGAGACATGTACAGAGATGGTCAACAAAGATTTATGGGCTGGTGAGATAAGGAGTTTACTGCCTTTGTGTTGCATGCAGAAGGCAGCCAGCTGTTTCAGAACAAGGTCCTCTCTGCACTGTTACACAGTGCTGTCTCCAGCTCACAATCAGCGTGTGCCCAGGTAAGGCTTTGCAGGCTGCCTCCTGCTTCTGCCCTGCAAAATATGCATGCAGGGAGGGAATTTGCATAATAGTGGTTGTAACTAACCAGCTTCAATGGTATGGGCCAAACTCTGTATCCAGATCTACTGTTTTACAACTCCTTCTTTATCCCAGAGGCTTTTTAGCACTATTGCTCAGCCCCAGTCCTGCCACATCAGTCTCAGCACCTACTATTTATAGTGCCCACAGTTCCTGATGGATTTGGTGACTGTTCAAGGTATCTAAATAGCAACCATGTGGTCTCCAAGGATGCGCCGTTTGGAGAATGGCACTTTGCCCATTTACTGTCCTTCTGCCATTTATAGTTTCCACTGCAGGGGGCTTGGAAAGTCTGTTTCCTGTAGCACATAGTTCTACCTGTGATCATGACTCACCAATTTTAATGATAGTATCACAGAATCGAAGGATCAGCTACAATCCCCATGGCTAAGGCTACACATCCAAAAATAACAAGGCAATTAGGAACATGCCGTGTGGCATTTTTAGGCCTGAGGAGGGTTATTTTTCATCCAACCAGAACGAATCCCCACTGACAGTCAACAGAAATTAAAATTGAACCACACTGCAGCCTTTGCGAATCCGACCAACAAGGAATGAAGGAAAATTCACTTGCACTTTGCTATCAAATATCAGGATCTGCGAAGAAATTGCTGATACTGGATATGTTTATGATCATAGCCAGTGCCTGGAGCTTAAATGTGGCAGGGGAGAAAGAGAAAGTATGCTGGTTTTTGCTTGACAGGGGCTACAGCGATGTCCAGGAAGCCCTGCTTAATCCACTCACTAACAGCATCTATTCCTACTTCTGTAAAAGTTTGAATGCTGTTGCAAGTGCCATACACCAAGCACACTTTCCTTCTTTGCTGTTGGACTTTAATGGGTTTAAACTAGAAGAGGGGAGATTTAAACTGTATGTTAGGAGGAAGTTCTTTACAGTGAGGGTGGTGAGACATTGGCACAGGTTGCCCAGGGAGGTTGTGGATGCTCCCTCCCTGGAGGTGTTCAAGGCCAGGTTGGACAAGGCCTTGAGTGACCTGTACTAGTGGGAGGTGTCCCTGCCTATGGCAGGGGGTTGGAACCAGATGATCTTTGAGGTGCCTTCCAACCTTACTATTCTATGACTTTAGGACAGGTGAAAAATAATTCCCTTGGCCACTTCCTCTCTCCTGTGCAATAATGTCCCAAGGTAGATGTAAAGTTGGAGGTAAGAACTCTGTGGAAACTTGTGGAGGAAAAGAGCCCAAGGCGAAACGCTGTTGCAACAGATACGAGGAAGAGAAAATCTATAGTGCTGCTCTGTAGCTTGGTGGAAGCTGAGAAAATCCCATACCTCTTGGGATCAAGCCTCCTGAGAACAATGTTGGGATAATCCTGGTCAAAGAACCATCCGTGTTTAACGTTTTTATGAAGGCAGAATGAGAACGCTGTGAAGAGTGTCACATGCACTTTACTCAGTATAGATCTGGAAAAAAAAATGTCAAAGGAAGTGAATTTAAATTCCTCTAAATGCAATTAGAGGTGACAAGATTTCTCATGGTGAGAGACTGCATTAAAGCAAAAGCTCAAAGTTCCCATCCAGTTCATAAAGCCTTAGGTAGCTATTGGTAATATGAATTAAATCAATCAAAGTGGGTAAAAGATAATGATCCTCTTGGGAACAAAATTAGCTCCTTAATGAAAGAAATGGAGTTCAGAAATTATAATAGAATATTAGCAGATGTGCCCTTTGGAAATTATAAATTTGCAAAATCCCCTTATGTAGATATTAGTTTGAGTCAAATTATCACTAAATCTGACCCTGGAGATGTGATGTGAATATCAGAACTATGATCTGTTCAGGAGGACCTGGAATCATCTGTCAGCACTTCTGCTGGGCTGGGTGCCACAGAACATTCTCTCCAGTTAGCAAGAGGGCATAGTCAAACCCCAAAACTTCAACTTGCAATCTGTTAAAACCTTGCTAAGGCGTCCTATTTGCCTCTTGTGACCTCTGGTCTGCTGAGAGTCATTACCCTACAGGAAGGATTGTTGGGAAGATTCACATTTCTGTAGGACATAAGTGGTCCTTGTTCTTGTCCACCCAAGGCAGTGGATGTTCTGTTCTTGATGTGGGTCACTACCTTGAAACTAAACTATAAAGGACAGTTTATCAGTATGGATAAGGGTGTAGTAAGGAACAAGAGACTCATCAGAAATCCAAGGCATGTCAAAGTCACAGAAATCAAACAAACCCCCAGAAAACAAACAAAATGCTGAAAACTAACAAATGAAAAGATGATGAATTGCTCGTGGTGAGACTACAAAGAACTTATTACATGTTTTTATGGCTCTTTCCAGCCAAGAACTTTTCTCAGCCTTTTATGGAAAACATAAAAGCCACTGGGAGTTAAATAGGATAAAAACTAGATTTAAATCATCCTTACACATGCTGCTCGCATCAGCATACAGCTGTTTTTCAGCATTTGGAGTCCTTGAAACTTTTAAGCCATTTAGAACAGCATGTGACTGGTATGAAAAATAGCACAGGCTTTCTTTTTATAAAAAGGAATCACGCTCCAGGGTGCTGGATGCAGAGACTCCAGAAGCCAAGAAAGATGTTTGAAGTGCTTATTGGCATTCCAGGACCCAGAAAACTCTTCCTGCCTCACGCTATCTCATAGCAATCCCGATGCCTCCATCCTGGGAACATTCCCTCTGTCACAGATGGCTAATGTACAGCACAAAGCATGCTTGAGTCCCCACTTTGAGGACATAATGTGCATAGTTTAGTGAATGAGGCCTTCCATTTATTATTGTATTTATAGCACAAACAGCAGCACTGTGAGCTTCCTCATATCATCCCACCAAAGCTGATTCAGCTCTGCTTAGGTTGTCAGGAGTTCATTTGTTCCAATCAATAAGCCTCTAACCATAAACATATCTAAGACAAGGGAAAATCTGAGAGCCCTGAGGAAAGTAACACAGAACCACAGAATAATAGGGGTTGGAGTGACCTCAAGGATCATCTAGTTCCAACTCACCTGCCATGGGCAAGGACACCTCACACTTAGATCAGGTTGCTCAGACCCCCATCCAGCCTGGTCTTAAAGACCTCCAGGGATGGAGCTTTTACTGCCTCCCTAGGCTAATGTCCAGCTAAGCCGCTGGGCATGTTGGGGGCTGGGTGGAACGCATTGAGGCCTGGTAGGGCTGTGTCTAGTGGGTGGGTAGTTTAGCCTGCTTCTGTGCCTGCTGAGGCTGGTGGGGGAGAGGTCTTTGGAAAGCTCTGGAAAGTTTTTGGCTTGGTAGGTTCAGGTGGAGAACTGAGCCTAGTTTGTGAATGCTATCCTTTTACCTGAATACCTTCTGTATGTATTTGTGGGTAGTATTTTCCATTTAAACTTCCTTTGGGAAGCAGTAAAATACCTTTTCTGCCCCTTTGCCCTGGGTAACTCATGGTCCAAAACTAGGACAGACATCTGCAATGTTCAGTGGCAATGAAGACCACAATTTAGAAGCTTTCGTTTAAATTTCAGTCTTGCTGCTTCAGTTTTCACTGGGTACCTCATGGCACATACTGACAGAAAAAAATGAATCGTCATTCCTCATTTACCTGCTCCATATCACTTCTAAATTTGTAGACTTCTTTGATGTTCCCCCTCAAAAGTTGTCTCTTATTTTATTATCCTGAGTAATTTTATCTTTTCTGCAGAATTTGTCGCTTCATGATTCACCAACTTTGCTGGAAAGCACACAAATGCACAGAGCAAGACCAAGAACAAGAACTTTGCTACCTGGCAACTCCCCTCCCTGACATGACTCTTCCCCTGTGGGCTTCACAAGAGCCTCCCTTCTTTAAAGTGTTGTTGTGAGAGACCTTGTCAAAAGCAGTATGAATTATAAGTTACTTATCAGCTGGATCTCATTTATTCAGATACTTGCTAGCTCGTTCAAGTCTCTCCGATATGTTTTAAAGGTAAAGACTACCAAATCTGTGCAGTTTCCCCCCCAGCAACATGTAGGTATTTTTGAGCCTAAGAACTCCATTTACAATTGTTTCTACAAGTTTGACTGGTCTTTAATGGAGATTTACTGATCTGTAGTTCCCACTGATGCCAACAGTCATTTCTAAAGACTGGTGACACGTTTGCTGCTGTACGTTACTCTGAGGGGGGGAAATTACAGGTTACATACCACAACTGGCTGTTGAATAATTTCACATCTGAATACCCTTCAGTGACCTCTGTCTTGTTCTTGTGATTTGTCTGGCAATCTCTCCCATTCTTACATCTGTTTTAGATAGCTCCTCAGGCTCATCAGAATCAGTTCTGGTGTGAGACTCTGAATAGGAAGACCAATGATTAATTTCGTTTTTCCTGAATACTTCTTTTGCTTCTTGATCATCTGTTTGTTTCATTGACTCTTGTGCTGTATAAAGGTGGTCGCGTTTGTTATTGTTTATTCTGCTACCATTATAGAATCATAGAATGGTAAGGTTGGAAGGGACCTCAAGGATCATCTAGTTCCAACCCCCTGCCATAGGCAGGGACACCTCCCACTAGTACAGGTTACTCAAGGTCTCATCCAACCTGGCCTTGAACACCTCCAGGGAGGGAGCATCCACGACCTCCCTGGGCAACCTGTTCCAGTGTCTCACCACCCTCACTGTAAAGAACTTCCTCCTAACATCCAGTCTAAATCTCCCCTCTGCCAGTTTAAACCCATTGCCCCTTTTCCTGCCATTGCAGGACCTTGTAAATAATCCTTCCCCAGCCTTCCTGTATGGTATCATTGGTATGTTCTTGGCAAAGGTCTCCTGAAAATCTTTTGGGGTTTTGTTTTATTTTTTTCCCTTCTTTTAGTTTTATATTTAGCATTTCACTTACAAGACTTCATATTTTCTGATTTTCTCATTTTAATGCTTATTTTATTTTAAATTATTCTCTTTTACTAATAAAGAGAAGTTTTTTTCTGAGGGGTTGTTTTTGTAGTGAGCATGGTATCTCTAGTCTGCTGGCTGTCTGCAAATATTACTTGCTCCTTGTGCTTTTCTGTGCATGGGTATCTTCAGTATTAAAGCACATGTGATGACAAATACTGAAATTTACTGTTGATATGTAGAATGTGTATTACTCAAGTGTTATTTTGTGACTAATGCCACCCGATGAGTATAAAACATAAATAGATATTGGATCAGTTTAATTTCTTTATCAACCACTGACATTTTTATTTCACCAGTGTAAGCTGAGAATGAATAAATACAATAAATCCCTGATGAAGCACACTTTGGTCTCCTAGTGTGATGGTTTGGGAGGTCCTTGTCTCCCTCCAAGGAGTTCTGGGCTTCTACTACAGGATTGCAGACCCTAGAAATTATCTAGGTATGATACATGGCTGAGAGAAAGAGCTGTAAAGGGCTGTTTGCAATGGGAAATGTTTGTTGTCTATTCCCACTAGAAACAACATTTCATTTTTTTTATACAAAGATACATAATATGCGCAAAACCTGTTTTTAGAAGAATTGATAACTCAGATATAGAGAGAATACTAAAGCAGGTACTGCTTTGTTTACCTGAGACCCTCCGGGAAAAAAAAGTACCAAGGATAACATGCACACTAAATAATCATAGTCACCATCATAAAAAAAAAAATTACATGCATGATTAAAATATCTGTTTCAAGGTACTTCTCTTGGCTAATAAAAGACTCCTTATGAATACCAAAATATGATCTTCCATATGAAAAGGACAAGCAAAAAACAAATGGCATCTTATATTTACAGTGACCTTGAAGATTTAAAAAATCAGACCTCCCTATATTGTAAAACACTGAATGTATGCAAATGATTTAGATAAGGATGTCAGATGCGAGTTACCAACATATGTTGATAGTGTTAGAATGGGAGAGAGAAAAAGTGAGTAACAAGAACATAACTAGATCCAGGGTGAAGCAGGCAACTGGGCCAGTTAATGGAAAATGCAATTTAAATTAGACAAATGTTATATAATAAAATCTAGAGGCAGTGAGCCAGAACAGCAAGAGTACATTTTAAGCAGACAAGTAATTCAGAATGAGCTGACCAGGAAAGGAATTTTCTCCAGGGTTAGTTCAGCGAAGCCCCCTGAGCCATCCATCTGGAGTTCAACTCCAGCACAAAAGGCAAGGAGAGGCTGGATGAATCAGAGAAGAGGCTATAAATCATGAGAAGGGCTAACATTTCTGCATGAGACTGGTCACTTTTTCATTTGAAGCACTGTGCTCAGTCACCTTTTCACACAAAAAAGGGCATTACTGCCTTGAAGCAGGTTCAGCTTCAGCCAGCCAGACTGACAGCAGATTTTGGCATTTTTTTGACTTATGAAGGATGCTTGGAGTGGGGGATCTGCTCAGAAGAGAAGCAAATCCTTTGCAGCAATCAAATTAAATCACCTAGACAATGAAAGAGTGGGGCTGTGCTAAATACCTGGTAGCTGTAACCAGTGCTGAGGACCTTCAGCTACAGGCACTGTGAAGCTCGCTGCAAGGCAACTTTCTGGGTGCAGATTTGCAGCCTCTAATTTCCAGGGTCTGGTGTCTCAAATGCAGGCACCATCATCCTCCTCCGGATGCACAATCAGACACTTCAGCATGTGTACGACTGTAACACAGTCTGGAGTCGGGATGTGAGGGAAGATAGCAGCCCCTAGCTGCCATGAGCTAATTGCTCATCCCCTTTAGTCAAGGCAGTGGAGACTGGGCTAGACAGCCAGGGTGCAGCTGAGCATTATACTTTCAGCATATGGACCATTTAAATTCCTAGCAAAAAGAGCAGTTTAAACCTCTTGGTGCTCGGGTAGGATTTCTGCCATCTGGTATCCCATATCTTCTGCTGGCAGAAGCCCGAAGTTGGATGCAGCTCTAGGATCCTAATTGTAGTGTCATTTCCATACAAATGGTTTGTAAGTGGTGAGTTTGGGGCAGGCCTATCAGAAAGCATTTGCCTTGCAAACATTTCCTCTGCTTTTTGCTATGCATGAAGAGACCAAAGGAAAAATGGGACCTTCCCAAGAATACTACTGGTGCCTCCACAATGTGCACCTGGAAGGGATGAAACAAAGATGCTGGTGCTTATTTTGTTCACTCTTACTGAATACTGAACCATGAATGCTGAAAGACCAACAGTCGGTGAGACCTGAGACAGGATTACTGATTTGTTCAGTAGTGGAGCTGAAGGCTCAGAAGCAGACTGAGACTCCAGTGCATTTTGTAATAACTACCATAAAATGGGCCTTTAAGACAACCATGAAATCACAAATGAAACATCATAGCTGACACAGTTCTAACAAGCAAATGAGAATTGTGCTTCATAATAGCAGCACTTGCCTTCTCTGGAGTAAAACCTCTAAATGTGGTTCAGAGCCACCCTCAGACAGAGATTCCCACTTGACATGAACCTGAGCCCCAGCACACATGATCAGCAGACATACATTAACTCTCTGGGGTCCTTCTTGAACAAGGGTGCTTCGTGGCTATAGGAAAAATGATAGTCTTGCCCTCCTGATGTTAGGCTACCTGTGTAACTTGGTCACCAGTTTGCACAAGTAAAGTGGAACTCATAATTTTCCCTCTTTTTAGGAACAAAAGTATATATACCATTCCCTCCTCCCCATTCTAGAAAGGATTTCTGTGTACAGAACAGCAGTGTTTCCCAGGCATTACTCTGAGGGTGCCAGGTGAGCATGAGAGATGCTGTCTTGCATAGAATGAAGCATCTGTGTCTTTCAGATTCATCAAAGGTCTCTATGAGCCACATCCTCAAGTGATGCCTGCCTAAACGCTGCTCTGCAAATGGCTGCATATACCTCTGAGGGCAATTCTGGTCTTATAATTGTCATCAGCTGAAGAGGATGTGCCATATCTCCTTGGATATTCACATTTACACCACAGTTGAGTGTGTCCTGCTCAAAATGCAGGTTGTTCCAATGCCTAACTTTAACTTAGTAAGTGATGAACCTAATTATCAAGAATTAACATAAGCATATTTTGGAAGTTTGTTTTGCATGGGTACATCTTTCTGTAGGTCCAATGCTAACCATTAAATTATGTGATACACTGATGTCCTGGTCTGATAGAATGTAGGTTTACCTCCCTTCACCTGCCCTTTCCTCTTGTAGGGAAAAGCTAGGCAGGAGAAAGTGAAATGGGTAAACAAAGACACTTGAACTGAATTGGAAGTTAAAAAAAGAAAAAAATTAACAAAACAAAAGAAAAGGTATTATGGAAACAAGGGATATTGGGAAAGGGAATAGATACAGAAATATATACAAAACCAGAATTAGCAATGGAGTAGGCCTGGTCATGTGGTAAACAGCTCCCAGCCAGCAGCAAGACTCCCTGCCATGCAGCAAGAGCAAGAGAGCACTCTCTGGAAGTCCGAGTTCTTAAATAGAGGTTATGCAGGAAAGGGAGGGGAATAACATATGACAGTATCTGGTGCCTGTCTCCCGGGAAGTGTTTTTCACCCACTGGGAAGAGTTTCAGCTTAAAGTTCAGCAGTTAACCCTTAACCTACAACAACTGCTTTTTGGCAGGGGGACTGAGGGCAGCTAATTGCTGGAGGCTTTTTTCGACCATAACACTTGCTAAAAATCCAACATGATGAAACCATCATTATTTAACAAGTGGTTGTTGCTTTGGCTGTTCAGAAACCAGAGATAAGATTTATTCTACTGTCTAAAACTTCAGTTGCCTCAAAATTAAGCAACTACTCGGCACCAGCACAATGTCCAGGGTGAGAGTAACCTGGAGGGAGAGAGTCACACTGCCCTAAGATGGGTGTTTAACAAAAGAGGGACGTCAGAATGAGCAGCTCCTTTCCACTGAGCAGGTGGAGCCACGTCACTGGTTTTATCTTGATGTCTGTCTTGTGGGTTGAATTTGGTAGACCAAACTGCGTGCAATTAATGCCATTCCCAGTCTCTACCATCTTTCTACAGACCTCTGTGCTTTTATCTTTTGTTATAGAGGTGGGCTATAGGGAGACCACTGGACAGGCATGTCTCTGCATTATGACTTGAGAAACCCTAGCCCACTCTGTTGGTGTAGGTGGATGGAGGACTGTTAGGCATGCTGTCTGCAGCACTCCCCCAGCAAAAGATGGATTGAGGAGCATCCCTCTCATTCTGCTAAAATTTTCTGCCTATTCTAGTATCTATACAGTCATTAAAAGTTCCAGGGTTTTGTGAAATACTTTTTATTAACAGATAAGAAGGAAAGGAGCCTTTGTTCAGAGGCTAAAACGCTCATGTAAAACCTGAAGGACCTTTACTGTTGATGCCTGCAAGATATTTTCCACCAGAGACAGCTGAACAACAAAATTAACACATATAATATCATTCACAGTAGAGAAGCAGAACCCTGAAAACAAGACCTTTCATGATTCTTTGCACCTAAAGCCCAAACAAATGGCAAAAAGCACAGAAACGAATTGGTTTTGGTTTTTTCCCCCCACTTTTCTTTTCTGTCCCATGTAATGCTATGTGTAAACCTGTCACCTGAGCAACTACAGATATGTCTGCACGCCAGATGATTATCACATGCATTTCACTCCCAGTGAGACACCACTTGATCTGCAGTAAGAGAGCAGAAAGGGCTGAGGCTTTTACAAAACCATTCACCAGGCTTTTCTATTCACTTTTTCATCTGCTGCCTTTCCGCTGAGGTACAGCAGTGTCACTTACAATTCTCCGAGGATATGTTAGATAAATAAACAACTTATTCAAGCAGCCCTAGCATTCATTTGGATCAGACAAAAGCTTCCTACCACCTGGAAGGTGTTTGCTGTAATTCCCTGTCCACCCTGTCTCTCTATCTGCCCTTCGGGGTCTCAGGTAGGCTGCTGGAGCAATGACTGCCAGCACAGGAGAGGGTTTTCATGAGACATCTGGTGTGGTCCTTGTGTGACAGGCTGATTCAATGAAAGACCCATACCTTGGGTGGTGGTTGCACTAAGAGCAGCTGTGGTTCTGTACTTCCCTAATGTATACTCTAAACCAAGTGTTTGCCTATTTCCTTCCAAAGATCTTATTGGTTTATGGCATTTGTAAATTTAAAAATCCCATTAAGGGTCCCAAGGCGCTTTTCTTTTTCTGTGATAAGTTGAAATAAAATAAATGATCTTCAAACCTCCTCATCTCAAGTCCTTTCATTCAAATGACCTTAGAGATAATCCTTCATCTTCAAATACCCTGAAATAATGTGTTCTTCTGACCTGGATCTTGTTATATTTGGTGTTTTTCCTTAGAAGTCATGCTACTGGCAAATCTCAAGTTACTTTTAAAATATTTTTTTGAAGTAGATAAATGATTTTGGAGAACAGCTCAAAAACACAATTTGAATGCAAGCTATGAGATCAGCAGCCAGGTCTTGAAATCCCATACAGCTTTCAGCTATTAAGGTGAGCTTCACAGCAGCCTCTTCACTACTGAACACTCACTGTCAGATCAGCTGCAACTGCCCCTGTGGTTCAAGAAGCAGCTGTGGTCCTCTGCTCCTTCCCCAGCATCTCTGGGGCGCAGGCAGTCCCTCCTCTGTGCTTCCCTGAGCCACCAGGTCAGAATTCAAGCTGTGGAAGCTGAGAAGACACTTGTGGCCAAAGAAGGGCATTTTTGCTGTGTGCTGACAATGTCCAGATGGTTCACTGGTGCTGGAGAAGTCTGTGAGAGCTATGCTGCATGACTTGGGAACAGCAGTTGTGTTGCTAATAATAAAAGATTTTTTGTACATTGGATAATGACAAGAGTCTGTCAACTCCCACATACAAAGTGGGGGGTGGAGCAGGGCAGAGGGCAGCCACTTGGTTTTCCAGAATAATTTGGAGACAGAGCTTCCTACATGTGGGAGCTAACAGTGTTCCTCAAAGGATGAAGCTTGTGAAAAAAGTGGCAGAAGTCCTGGCCTAAGAAAACTAGGAGATTTGACTCAAGATTGGGGCAGTTTTGGTAAAGTGATTGTCATAATAAACCTTGTATAATAAAGTCTGAGTGCATATACAAAGTCTGAGTGCATATACAAAGCTGTTATCAAAGCATTTCTGACTATGATTTTTTTTTTTCTAGAAATCAACTGTTTTCCACTGGATTTAACAGGGAAAAAGAAAAAAAATTCCATCCCTAGTCTTGTTTTGCTCACAGCTAGAATGTATGGTTTCATAGAGAACCATAGAGCTGTAGGGGCTGGAAGGAACCTCTGCAAATCATCTAGTCCAACCCCCAGCTAAGGCAGGTATGCCTAGATCAGATTGCAAAGGAATGAATCCACACAGATGTTGAAAGTCTCTAGAGATGGAGAATCCACAATCTCTCTGGGCAGCCTGCTCCAGTGCTTTGTCATGCTCAAAGTAGTTTATCCTTTAAGTTCAGGTTCCCTATTAAATGCCACACATTCAAGACAGCTTCTGTGGAGCTCTGCTGACTTTCTACAGTCTTCAGCCTGACCTTGATTCATTTTGGAAAAGTACACAGTTATCTCACTGCCTTTCCATTGGTGGTCATTCCTGAAAAGTACTTCTACTTAGCCTGGGCTCATCAACAAGCTCATCACTGGGTTGTGGTATTTGATTTGGTGATTTGGTTGGGTTTTCCCCATCTTTTCTGTTTTTCTTTTTTCTCTCTCCTGCCAGAGTGACAGTCACCGTCTCAGGGATCTGGCACAAAAGGCTAGAGTAGCATGATGTGGCTGATATGGGCAAGAAGTCCTCCTAGACAGAGATCAGCTCAGACATAAGCCAGCAGCCAGCCATTCCTTTGCTCCTCCTCCACTCCCCCAGCTATTCCACCCACTCAGACTTTAGTGCTCAGCCTAAGTTGATTAAAACGTCGCTGTCATTAAAAAATCCCAACCAAACCAAAAGCAGGTTGGGGGGTGGGGGGAATTTCCTTGCAGCTGCTGCTTTAGTAAGCCAGCAAGTTGCTTTTAAAGTTTCCCTGATAGAAAGCAGCAGTGTGTTCTGGCTTTCCTCTCCTTGCTGCTGAAGGGCTCCTGCACACAGACATTTCCACACCGGAGCCATCCAAAGGAGCCTGCTTGTGCTGGCAAGCAGGATGTCTGCCAGCATCCTTCCCTGCTCTCTCTTGTAGGATGCCTATAGCTGAACACAAGGTCCTGGTCCCCCAGTAGAAACCCAGCCTGGGGATCCTGGGACAAATCATGGAGGGATGTGCCAAGACATTGTGGCCAAAAAGATGAGGTGGCAATTCAGTCCTACCTGTACATGACTCTCTCAGTGAAGAACTTTCTCCTCACCTCCAGCCTAAACTTCCCCTGGCACAGCTTGAGACTGTGTCCTCTTGTTCTGGTGCTGGTTGCCTGAGAGAAGAAAGCAACCTCCTCCTGGCTACAACCACCCTTCAGGTAGTTGTACATAGCAATAAGGTCTCCCCTGAGCCTCCTCTTCTCCAGGCTAAACAACCCCAGCTCCCTCAGCCTCTCTTCATAGGGCTTGTGCTCGAGGCCTCTCACCAGCCTCATTGCCCTTCTCTGGACATGCTCAAGCACCTCAATGTCCTTAAATTGAAGGGCCCAGAACTGAACACAGTACTCAAGGTATGGCCTAACCAGTGCAGAGTACAGGGGGAGAATGACCTCCCTGCTCCTGCTGGCCACACTATTCCTGATGCAGGCCAGGATGCCATTGGCTTTCTTGGACACCTGGGCACACTGCTGGCTCATGTTTAGGCAGGTGTCAATCAGCACCCCCAGATCCCTTTCTGTTTGGCTGCTCTCCAGCCACTCCGACCCCAGCCTGTTCAGTTGATCTACAAAGAATGTTTTACTCCTGCACTATGAAGGTATGTGATGACATCAATACACATACAACAGAAAGAAAAGGGAAAGGAATACTATCCGGATCCTGTAACAACCAAAGAACACCCCTGCCCACTCGAGACCCAGAAAAGCAGGAGAGGGCCTGAGGATCTCCTCTCCCTGGTGGTAGTCCCCCACAGCCACAATGTTGTAACCATAAATTCATAATTCTGAGAGTGGGGAATATTATGTGGTTCAAACCACTGCACAATCTTTGTCCTTGTAGGATCTAAAGGGATACATACATATGACCACCAGAAAAGTGGTTAATGCAATTACCAGCTGACCCATTCCAGCAGCAAGCACGTTGATGCTGGAGGTATCCAAATGCCTGCATGATGAAAGGATGCATTTGTTCAAAGCACATTTGCCTAGCTCACTAATCTCTGCAGATATCCTGTTGGGAAATCCTTCAAATCCAATACCTGATAAATGATTTTGGCAAGTAAATAAATGTTCCACAAGCCTATTACTGAAATATGATGCACCTGTTACAGGAATGCTGCCATCCATTCATTTTCATTCAGCATTGTTGCTCTTTAAAAATGCTTTTTTTATGATGGAGGCAGAAAAGCTGTTACCAAAACTAATGTTACCATGATGGCAGTTACAAGCCAAATGCTTGGGTGCATTTCAAGAAAAGCCAGGGGTTGGTCATGCTGTGGTGTCCCTCTTCTCAGGACAGCAGAAGTCCAGTGGAGACAAAGACCCTGCCCTAACCCTGACAGTTCTATAAATTTGGTTGCCCATGAACAAGATTTCTGTAAATGTAATTTAGTGTAGAGGATCTTATCAATATCTAAAGGGCAGGTGTCAAGAGGGTGGGGCCAGACTTTTTAGTGGCACACAGTGACAGGAGAAGGAGCACAAACAAGAACTCAGGAAGTTCTATCTGAACATAAAGAAAAACTTTATTTAGAGTGTGACAGAGCACTGGAGAAGATCACCCAAAGAAGTTGTGGAGTTGCCTTCTCTGGAGAGATTCCAAACCTGGCTGGACGTGATCCTAGACAATCTGCTTTAGGTGAGCCTGCTTTAGGAGGGGAGTTGGACTAGATGATCCCCAGAGGTCCCCTTTCAAATTCTGCCATTCTGTGATTCTGTGGAAATCAGAGAAAGGGAAATGCTGCAAGGCTAAGGAGTGAAGCTGTCTGCTGCTTGGTGGTGGAGGGGCATTACAGGTGTGATTTAGAATTTTATGCTGCTTGACGTATTCTGTAATCTTTATTGTGAAACCCAGTAAGCATCACGAATGCTTCTTGGTGAATAAATATCCATCTTGCTGACAAGGACTCCAGCAAGTAGGCTTCAGAATTTTATGTCTTTGACTTTAACAACTGTTCTTCATGGCTGCTTTGATCAGACAATTGATATTCTGGAGAAGTTGCCTCACTACGGAGATATGCTCAAACAAAGGGCTCTTGTCTGGTAAAGGAGAAAAAAAAAAATCAAAGTTTCATGAGCACTCCAGAAGGGAAGACTCATAAAGACACACCACACAGGAGGGGAAGTGCTGGTCAGACTTTGCAGATCATTGTTCTAGCAAATGGGTTCTTCGGCAGAGCTATTCCTATTCCAGGGTTAGTAGTATTCATGGAAGGTCACCTTCACATTTGTAACAATAAGTATCAGTTTTTCCAGGCACATACTAAAAGCAAGCTCTTTAATCAGGGAAGGACAACAACTCCAGTACCTCTGTCCACTGAAAAACTAAAATCCAGAGCTTACTTTTCAAACAGTGTGAAGGTCAACTACATGCAGACAAATAATTTGCTATCTTAGCAGCTGAATTCAATAAAATGGTAAACTTTTCATAGATAATTAGCAAAAGAAAGAGAGGCGAAGTTAATTGAATAAATTATTTCCAATGAATCATTCTCTCTGCTCTAATTAACAGAAGCTTGTGTGCTCAGCTCCTTTTGCAGTATCTCCATGGTTGCCCCTAAGGGTCAAAGTCCCTGAGAAATCCATCATTTTACTTTCAAATGTGTTTTCATTAAGTTATAGTGGGAAACAACAACAAAAGAGATAGTTTAAGAAAGAATAGAGGAGAAATTACCAAGGGGACAGAGTATTGGTTGAACTTCAATTAGAGATGGTATCCCAGATCTTCATGGAAATACCGGAGTGCTCATCTGAACTCCTGCTAACACCACTTGGACAAAGGGTTTCTGAAGAGCTCCCCACTTCCTGATGCCACATCTCCCCTAATTAGTTCTCCTTTGGACCCTATCACTCCACAGCTAGCCTGCATACTGACGTCTCCCAGAATTGCTGCAAACATTATTAGCTTGCACATTAGAACAGTTGCCAGGAAATTAGAGGGCAGGCAGAGATTAGTTGGCAGGGGAGGGATGGGGGAATAAGGGAACATTAGTTCCCTCATGGGTACCAGCAGATGAGCATCTGCTTTTGCAGCACATCAGTCATGGCAATGCAGCACCTTCTCCAACCCCACTCTCACTTAGGTTAGAGAAGCCTCTGTCTTGATGCCATCATTTAAAAAGTTTCAGCTACAAGGGGTTTTGTTTGCTGATTTGATTTGGGGTGTTTTTGTTTCACGTGGTTGTTTTTTAATTTGATTGTTGCTTGTCTGTTTTTTAAGGGTTGCATCCAATATAGGAATCATTTGCATTACAGTGAAGCAAATGCTTTATTGATAAAATTACATGCTTGCTCCACTGTTATCCTCTGGGATGGAGGACCAAAATGTTACACTGGAGAAGCGGACATCCCAGTTCCTTTGCTGGAGTTGAGACTGCCCTGCAAACCAAAACCCTATCCCATCTAGTAGATTTGTCAGTGGGTAAGGAGAGAGGGCAAGAGAAGAGGGAGGTGAAAGGGCTGGCTAAAGCCATTGATCCTTCTTCAGGAAAAAGCAGCAATATCAAAGAGTTAACCCAAGCTCTTAAAATTCAAAGAACAGTTTGAAGCTCAGGCCAATAAGCGTTTGGGAATTCTCAGGTTTTTGCTCATTCTCCATCCTTACCACATGCTTCAACATATTTTTCTTGACCTATTAATGACTTCCACTGCCCTTAGTGCCCCAGGGCCCTAACCCACATCAGAGCTCCACTGTGCCAGGCATACAGTGGCAGAGGCTGCTCTGAAGAGCTTATACAGTAATTAGGCAAGGCAGAACCAAGGTGGGAAGGGGGACGGCAATGCAGGGAAGGCCTGGGGTTTCAGCAAGGTGGTTGTGCCTCTGCCCTGCTGCAGAAAGAAGCAGCAGGTCTCCTGGCACAGCATCAACTGGTCTCCTCTGTATTACACTTAGATGTGGATGCTACTCCATGTTAAACATCAACACATGTTGTAAACCTACATTAGTTAAACCCTGTGCAGGAAGGGGTGCCATGCAACCTCCTCTTCCTGCCTGCTCTGAGGTAAAGCCAGGCAGTCATGATGTTCAATGGCTGATTTCAGCTTGGCAGGCACTCGCAGGAACCTGGGGCTTTGCTGGTTTTCAGCATACCAGAATTTCTTTTCTGAGTGCTGATACAGAGGAGGTCTGAGGGAAGATTTTAAAGGAAAATAGCTCACACAAAGTTAATTTACTCTAATAAAAGGATCCAGAAAGAAAGAAACAAAATTAAAACAAAATTAATTTATCTGGAAAAATGAAAAGGATTAGATTCCTGGAAAAATCCTCATCCCTTTATCCAGTAATCAAACAGAGGTCAAAGTAATTAATATTAAACTATTCATCTAATAAGTTGTGTAGAATCCAGTTATAAATACAGACTGCTTTATAAAAGAATCTTCTGACAAGCAAAAAAATTATAGGTACAGGATTCAGAACCACTCTTCCAGAGAGTATGCACAATTACATCTAACCTGGGCAAGCTGTTGAGTGAGCGTATTGGCAGCAGATTAATTATAAGCCACTTTGTTTCCTCAATTCCCCTGGTATTGCTTTGTTTTCTATGGAGACTTCTCATACCTACATAGGCACAAAAGAAGAAGTAGGCCTTATGTTATGCAATAAATACATGATCATACAAGCAAAGCAGAAGTTCTTTCATTCATTCATTCATTCATTCGAGTTGGAGAAGACCCTCAGGATCACCAAGTCCAACCAATATCCCTACTTTACAATGTTCACCCTAAACCATATCCGCAAGCACCACATCCAAATGGCTTTTAAAGGCATCCAGGGTTGGTGACTCAACCACCTCTCTGGGAAGCCCATTCCAATGCCTGATCACTCTTTCACTGAAAAAATGCTTCCTTATCTCTAGTCTAAACCCACAGTTGCAGCCTGAGGCCACTATTTCTTGTTCTATCACTGTTTACCTGTGAGAAGAGACCAGAAGCAGCCTCTCCACAATGTCCTTTCAGGTAGCTATAGACTGTAATGAGGTCTCCCCTCAGCCTCCTCTTTTTCAAACTAAACAACTCCAGCTCCCTCAGACACTCTTCATAACATTTGTTCTCCAGGCCCCTCACCAGCTTTGTTGCCCTCCTCTGCACTTGCTCCAGCACCTCCACATCCTTCTCGTAATGAGGTGCCTAAAAATGAACACAATACTCAAGGTGTGGCCTCAGCATTGCTGAGTACAAGGGGACAATCACCTCCCTACTCCTGCTGGATGCAGCATTTCTAGTACAAGCCAGGATGCCATTGGCTTTCCCTGCCACCTGGGCACACTGCTTGCTTGCATTGAGTTGCTTGTCTGTTACAACCCCCAGGTCCCTTTCTCACCAGCTTTCTTCTGGCTGTAGTTTGTGTTGCTCTGACCTCATTCTGTATCATGAGCCCACTATGCTCAATACCAGGTAAACACACAGGATGACCTGGATTCTTTATTTACCTTAAAAGTTTTGAGGTTAAGGTGTTTGGGGTTTGTTTGGTTGGTTGGTTTGGTTTGTTGTGGGGGGAGGTTGGTTTGTTTTTTGTTTTGTTTTGTTTTGTTTTAAACAAAAATGCATAGGGCGACTCAGTGGTGTACCCAAAATTTCTTTTCAAGGCTGGTATGGTATGTGTGCACACACCTGTATGCAGCACCAAAAAAAAAAAAAAACCAACAAAAAAACCCCCTAACTAATAAAGCTTGCCTCAACTGTCCCAATTGATGGTTTAATAGCAAGTGTGGTCTGAGCTCTCAGCTTTGTAAATAAGAACAAATCCATACACTTGCCTTTGCTTAGACAGCTACCTATATCCTCAGGTCTCCACTTTCCTACAGGCTTGTCAGTGCTTACATTGAATATCATATTCTTCAGAATAACACCTTAAGAGGTATTCTTCTGCTGAACCAAGGAATGTAGGAGGATCATGCTTTGCATCTATCAAAGGGCATCATTTTACGTGAATGTTTTCCCTTGGAAATGGAAGTGAAAGCTGCAAAGATCAAAATCAAGGAGTATGTAGCAGTATCTTGACTCCTGTTACAAATAACACTTGTAGATACACTAGATGGAGAAGTGTTCAAGAGGGAGGGGATTTGAGTTTCTGAAGTGTCAGGTTTAGTGGTCCTTTATTATTGTAAACGCTACTGCTACACTCCAAGCATTCCTTCAAGCTGCACAAAGGGACATAAAAAAATGGGCCAGAAGCCTGATTTCAGACATTTTTCAGATAGCAAACTGGATAACCAACTAAAGATCCCCAAGACAAAGGTTTTAAAAATCCACATTTTTCTCTTTCATATTGGTTTTTCATTTCTTATTGTACACCAGACTATCCCACTCTACTTTTTGTCCATAATCTCCTTTTCTGGGCTCAAAAGCTAATCCTACTCTACAGGGGACCATTTTTATTCTCTTTCCAACAGTTCTCTATCATAAGACTAAATGCAAGAGCCATGGAAATATTTCTAGTTCACATTTGGTTTTGGAGGATTCAAGCTGCATATATATGAAAGTGGCTTTTCATACAATTTACTAATAAATACTGAGTTTGAGCCAGTAAATGCTCTAGAAATCTGAGATGTTTTTAATACCTGCATAAAGTTGTATAATGTGCATAAGTGCTTTCCTCATTGCAAACAACTTAAAGGTATTTGAGCACTTTCTTTAGTACTAATCTAAATGCATGACACAAAAATAATAACATCCATTATGCTAATATTCTTCCCAGAAGTTTTTGTATATGCTTCTTCTCAGCTGTGGAACAACCTGTTTTCACTAAAGTGCTGTTTATTACTTTCTTTTCAGAGCCAAAACATCTTTCTGGGTTTGGTAATTAAGCTCATGTGAAAAGGCTTTTGTGGCTGTCCACAATATTTCATTTCTATTCTTAACACTCAGAGAGATGAAATTCAGACTTGCTAGATGCAAATTACTGAGAAGCATATCCAAGTCAAAACTCCTGTACTGCATTAACATGCTTCTCCTTACTTCTAATCTCATCAGCTTGGTCAAAGTGTGGTTTTCATTATCCTAACTTTGACCTGTGTGATTCTCTACTCAGACACAAAATTTCCAGTGCTGGCCACATTTTAAAAACAAAACAAAACAAAACAAAACCCCAAACAATCCAACAACCAAACACAAACTTGCCACATTAGTAGGAAAGTCCGACAAGGACATTATTCAGATTCATATGATAAAATATTTAATCTCAATTTCATAGGCTGAGGCCAGAGTCAAATCTGCCCCTTCCATTTAGAAATGACACAGAAAGGTTAGCAAGGATTTAGGTCTGATCATTATTTCCTTGCCTTCTTTGTTATCGTGATTCTTGATATATCTAAAACTATTTTCATCCTGAGGGAGTTGGTGCTCTTGCCTTGTGTAATCTGCTTTGGGGAAAAAAGAATCCTGTAAGCTGAGTTCTGTCACTCTGTCAATCTGCCGTGGGGACACTTCAGCTCTAGAGGCTGACCTCAGCGACTCAGCAAGGTAAATTGTCCAGTCGTATGCTCATGTGAGATATGGTGGAGCAGAAAAGTTGCCAAATAGTCATTAGACAATACTTAGGAACTGTAACAATAGAAATTATAGACTCCCTTAAGTTAATTTAACCAAGAATTCAACAATTTTTGTACCATCATCAGTCACTTCCAGCAACAGTAATTACACAACACAAGAAAAAAAATCATAGGAAATCACACACATTTTTCTCTACTTGTCTTTCTTTCACCTCTTCTCAATTAAGCAAGTAAAACAGCTGTAATGTTGTACCTGCTGGTATCATCTACCTTGACAAAATATTTGGAATAAAGTACCAAAGTGTAGAACTGCCTCTTAGAGCATCAAGAGGCAACAGCAAGACCTTGCAAAGCTAATTCCTAGCATCAGGAACAGAAGTAGGTAGGCAGTTGGAGAAGTAGTGGTTCCAGCTGTAAGTCTTTCTAGAGTGTGCTCTGTTTATTTAAAACTCAAAGTTTGCATTTAAACTCAATGAGATGTGGACAGATTGATGTGAGAAGAATCAGAGTTGACATTCCTCACCTTGAACAAAAGTGATCCCTTCAGGCACGAAAACCAAACCGAAGGGTCTCTTAGTTGAACCTACAGAGGGTGTCAGAGCTATCTCTGCCAGTCCCTGGGGTTTCTGCAGCTGACAGCCTCAGGAGCACCTTGCTTTCTGGAGGTCCTCTTTGAACAAAGCCAGCTGCAGCAAGAAGCCTACAAAGTTCTGACACAGATCTCCCCTACAAAAATGAAGGCCATCCTTTCCTAATGAGTATGGCCTTTTATACTGACCAAGTTCACCCACCCCAGCTGCTCTGCATTCCTGTAACAGAGCTCTGAGGGTACTTCCCCACCCCCTCCATCACCCTATTTACCTGCAAAGTACAATTTCTGAAGAAAATTTGCATCCAAAATTTAGCAGGGCTAAAGTCACTCTTTCTTAGCTCAGTGTATTTATTTCTCAGGCTTGGTGTGGAAACAAACCCAGTGATGGTCTTCTGCCCCATCACCTTTTCCTCACAAAAATACCCCAACAGCTGAGCCGTTTTCATGGAGCTGCCCTCTCTTCTCCCAGCCCCTCTCAGCACCTTTTCCCCATTTCTATTTAATGCAGGCCCTGCTAATGTGATTATATGAAACCCTGAAAGTGAAACTCCACTGAAACAGAAATGCTTGCCAAATAGCCAAAAAGCACCGCTCATACCCAAACGTGGAGACGAACAAACCACATGAACACATTTCCTGGATTGTGTAGAAAGCATCCCTTTGACAGGCACACATGACATGCTAAAAAGATTAAAATGAGAGATGAAAATAAATGACAGGGAGCAGAGAAAACAAAGTAGAGGGGGCCTGAATGTCTCAGGGGGTGTATAATGGGATAGAGAGATTCCCACCTTGAGGTCAGCTGCCTGACTCCTGCACAGGCTCACAGCAGCAGAGCTCTCACAGCCTCTCAAGATGCCACAAGTGATTTGTGCTGACTGATAAGAAATAAGTTGTTAGCCTGGGTTTATCCTTGAAGGAATAATGGTTGGATCTCTTCATCCAGAAACACAATCTCCAGTGCCTCCTTCTGTACTGTTCAGGGGTGAAATAAGCTGCCCAAACCAGCTACCCAAGCTGCCACTGTCATTGATTGGGTTGGTGTAACATCTCAGAAAGAACCTGCCAGGCAGTTTATGAGAGAAGTGTCCAGAGCCAGCCAGTAACCAAGCAGAATGGAGACAGGATCCTTCATGCAGCAGTGTGAGGATGATACTTTGCAAACACCAGATGGGGACACATTGCTGGAGCTGGCTGAAACAGGGAAATTCTGGGGTTTGAGAGAAGAAGGTGGGAAAACCAAAAAAGTATGATTGAGAAATGAATTGCCTCAAAATTAGGAGCAAAGAAATGCTGACAATTTCTTGCATTGCATACAGGATGAATGACTGGGGGAGTTGAGCATCTCCCTTACAAAGAGAGACTAGTCTGGAGAAGAGAAGACTGAGAGGAGATCTGATCAATATATACAAATATCTGAGGGGTGGGTGTCAAGTGGCTGGGGCCAATCTCTTTTTGGTGGTCAGCACCAATAAGACAAGGAACAACAGCTACAAACTGGAACATAGAAGGTTTCACCTCAACATGAGGAGAAACTTCTTTACAGTGAAGGTGACAAAGTACTGAAACAGGCTGCCCAGAGAGGTTGTGGAGTCTCTTTCTCTGCAGGCTTTCAAAACCCAGCTGGATGCATTCCTGTGTGAACTACCCTAGTGGATCCTATCTTGGCAGGGAGGTTGGACTCAATGATCTCTGGAGATCACTTTCAACATCTCAGGTTCTGTGATTCTGTGATTTCATTTTGGCTGTAGTGGAATATTTAATATTGAAAAGCTGAGGTGACATATTTTTGTTCTGACCTTCTCAACTCGATTGTCCTTGCATTTGCTTAGGAAAGCAGGAGGAAGTTCAGGTGTTTCTCACAATAGCAATGTGGCATTGATTTCAGAAAGCCTGATTAAAAAGACCTAAACAGCAAAATGTAACAAAATGTCCACTTTTTTCTGACTTGTCCTTGAAGGAACATGCTGACAATTTACCATCAAACTTAAGACGAGAGCAAAAATAGTTTTATTTGTACTAAGTATGTCATAGGTTTTCAGAAAAGAGAAATGTTTTTAACAGATTCATTTCCCCAAACCAGTGTTTAATCCCATAATACGCCACAGCCTTTCAGTGTGATGAATCACATAAGTCATTTTAGGTGAAACCCAAGCCTTGCCAAGGTCAGGCCAGGGAGTTCATCTGTGGATTTCAGTGTAGCCTGGATTCCTCTTTAAGTCCATGCATTGTAAATCCCTGGCTGTGGAGAAAGGATAATTGATATCTTCTGTAATGGACAGGGCGCTGCTAATACAGCAGTTGAGGAACTATGCGTTTAGCTTGGACTGTATCGGTTGGTATTGTCCCTAAGGTTCTAGGGCAAAAGGCACATCCTTGCCAGTATACCTTCCCAGTCTGGGTGCACTTCAGTAGTAATGTCTGTGTCTGAACTGTTGAAGGGCCCTCTGTACTGCTGAACGGACAATGCAAATCTGGGGGGCTGACAGCAAGCAGGAGCAATCCAACTGGCAGGCCAGCAGCTGTGAGGCAGCAGATGTTGCCAGATTTCAGTCTAGATGCAGCTGGGTGTTAGCAGTACGCTGCCTGGTTGTCTGGTCAGTTGCAACAAGATGCAACGCTGAAAGTTATTAGCTGATGATTAAAGCAGACAAATAGGAAAAGAAAAATAACAAAGCAGGGACCTGAAATGTCTAGCATTATCATAGAATCATAGAATGGTAAGGTTGGAAGGGACCTCAAGGATCATCCAGTTCCAACCCCCTGCCATAGGCAGGGACACCTCCCACTAGTACAGGTTACTCAAGGCCTCATCCAATCTGGCCTTGAACACCTCCAGGGAGGGAGCATCCACAACCTCCCTGGGCAACCTGTTCCAGTGCCTCACCACCCTCACTGTAAAGAACTTCCTCCTAACATCCAGTCTAAATCTCCCCTCTGCCAGTTTAAACCCATTGCCCCTTGTCCTGTCGTTGCAGGACCTTGTAAATAATCCTTCCCCAGCCTTCCTGTAGGCCCCCTTCAGATACTGGAGGCCCCCTTCAGATAGTGGCTTCATTGGCTGTGGGCACTTTGCCCTGAGGCACTGTTGAGAGGTCTTGGGAACAGTCTGGATCAATGAGAGAACTTGTTTCCTTCTGAAGAACTTGACTATGGGCTGCATGCCGAGATAGTGAGAGCTGTGGTAACCCCTGGAGCACACATCAGTACCCAGCTAAGCTAACACAAGACTAAACCTCTCCTTGTCCTGGGAAACCTCCAGAAGTGGGGTGGGTTTAGTTATTGTCATGGAGGGAAAAACAAGTGGTATGATCCCCTCTAATTTTCACTTGTAGAGCTGGGGCAAGCCCCTGCTGTACATTACAGTGTGGCTAGTTCTCTTTGTGATTCGAGTTCTGGTTTACTGGGACATGTGAGGAACCAAGAGGGAAGGAAAAGCAGGGTTTGCTGTTGTGTGCTAGCTATGTGTCCCAGTCTAGGACCATTAGCTACCCGGGACTGGAGAACAGAAATGCCGCTTACTCCCTTTGAAGAGTAAGAATGAAGATACTGCACACTGACTGGGATTTTAAAGGGAGATTCTATTTACTGGTGCATATATGCAAAAGGCAAGCAGGTACAATGAATACATCCACAAGCTAAGCAAAGTCTATTGGACTAAAACCGTCTAGAATCCTCCACTCCTTCCACCCTCAGCAGGTCTGAGAGTAGATCAGAATTGCCCTCCCCATCTTAGGCCTACAAGACCTCAGCAGGCCACATGAAGCAGCTCAAAATTCCCTGCCAGCTAGAAATCATCTCCTACACACAGAGCATGAGATAAGGAAGGATGTGCGCTCTTCACAGAGAGAAGAGGGAGGAAAAGCAGGGAGAAGAGCAGAGCAGAGTGGTATTGGTCAGGCACTGCCTTATAAGCTATGATACCAGAAAGTGGAATAGAACAACAATATTACAACATCCTGGGACAACCATGTCTATGCCTTGAGAAAGGACTTCATCTCTGTAATTTTCTTAAGGGAACCTGTGACTCCTCAAACTACCACGTTGTGTTATCCTATATGGTTTAATAAATGGTCCCTATATATATGATACGAATCAGGGATGAGACCATACTGATGTTAAGAAGCTCTGGTGATGTTAAGAAATGGTGACTGGGTATGCTCACGCATGCACAAGCACACCTGCTTATGTGTACTTCATGTTTCTATACATCTGTGCAAGACTGAGCTGTGGCATTGCTTCTCTTAACTCTCATTTGTTGAGGCTCTGTAAACAATTTCAACATAAACTAAGTTTCTGTGTTGAAATTCTCCAAGATTTCAGAAAGCAAATGTACTGATGCTGATATTGTGACACCAGGAGCTGTGCACAGGATTTGAAATCCCTGTTGTCACATTAAAGGGAACTGCTTACTTGTTGGAAAGACAGCAGAATCCCTCTAATGGAGAGCTTACATTAAAAACTATGATGTGCAAATCCAGCCAAAACCAGGTAATCTAGTGGATGTTGTCAGCTCTCACTGCTGTTACCTCAATGATGTTGCCCATGATGGATAACTCTGCAAGGCACTGAGGGTTTTTGTGGGTTTTGAAAAGGTTGATCTGTATGTTGCAGCTAGAGTGTTGTGGGTTTTTTTTATGGGACATTCCTTTGCTCTTTCCATTTATTTTTTTTTAATTCAATGTGTCAATAAAAAGGACTCAGGTAATAGGTAAAAAACAAATTAAGTTTGTAATGTATTTTGATGATACAGATGAGAAATGTAGCCCAAATCAAGCCAAATTTGTATCATTGAAGACAAGACACTTACTAAAAGACTAGTTTGGGATTTCTCAAATGGAAAATCTGTGCCATACTTAGTATCCACATAAGCCTGCCTGTGTCACACACAATTTCAGCAAGATGATAAAAGCAATTGCTTTACTTAAGAATTTTTCAGGACCTGGCTGTAAGTGATTTTCATCAAGATTCAGTGTTTCTCAGTAGAACACAGGCCCATGTAAGGATAGTATTGTGACTATGTGCCCCTATCTGAATTCACAGATCATAATCGAAAGCTGGCTGGAGATTGACAGCTCCATTTCCCAGTAGCTTTCGTGGCCCTGAAACTGGTTTTCACCCTTCTTGGGAACAAAAATAAAAACATTTCAACTTTATAACGGAAATGTAATGGGATGAGAACTGCCATCTGGGAGTCAAAATGTTGGTCTTCTGTTTCAGAAAAGGAGGAGGTGAGGACAAGGAGAAAGGTCATGAGAAACTGAGTTCTTGCACTTGCACTCCTGTGTCCAGAGCAACACTTCTCTAATGCAGTGAGGAACTCAGCCTCTCACATCCACGGCTATTACTCAAAGCTCCAGTTTAGCAAGAAAGTCACTCACAGTCTTTTTGTCTGTTTCTTTTCCTCCAGCCACTAAAAGAGAAATTTAATCAAATTCAGTTAATTGCAGGAAAATTTCACCCAGCTGCATGTGTTCAGAGCTGCTGGTCCCGGCTGATGGGATTATCTGTGCTTATTAATACGAGTCCATTTAATTTTGCTCCTGTTTGATATTCTGAGGCACACAAATTTGTGCAGCAAAGCCTGTTTCTGGGTGGAAAAAAAAAAGCCTCTCTTTCATAAAGCCTCTTGTGAGCTTTATTACCCTCAAGTGCAGACCCAAACCCTTGCAGGATAGGAGCCAATACACACTGAATTCCCGTGCTGGTTGTCAGTGTTGCTAACACACAACATGCTTCGGGCTGCTGCTTGCTATGTCCCCACTTATCCTGTTGTAAGTCTATATGGACTCAGAATCTCAATTCCTGTGGGCATTTGCCATCTAGGAATTGCATCTCCAGGTTATCAGTGGATGGGTAGCTTTTTTCCTTATTTGTGTGACAGCACTGATCTGGTTGATTTCTTACCATTCGCTACCCAGAGACAGAGTTAAAAATGTAATAACGTTTGTCTAGGAAATTAAATACTCTTGAAAAGATAATAAGATAGATTAGGAAACAAAGATAAGCTTCAAAACAGTAAGTTTACAGCCCAAACTTCCTTTTGTCTGCAGTGGTCTCTAACTATGACATAAGCATTTGCAGGGTGCCATAAGCTTGTGATACAGTGCAAATCTAGTATGTTCTCCAAATGGAGGTAACGCAGCCCAGCTCCTATCCAAAATGTGGTAGGAAAAGTGGCACCTGGCATAGGATTACCCTACACTCTTTACACAGCAATAAATAAAGCTCAAGCCACTTCCCATGAACCTGTGACCAGCTGATGTCCTGTGAAGACTCCTAATTCCACAGGGGAACAGCTTTGTGAGTGGTTTTCCCCTCCCTTTTCTGTGAAGCGCTGTTCTGTACTGAGCTGGGCATTGTGGGTGGTTTGGCTGCCACCAGGCTCCCCAAATTTATGCCAGTAACCGCAAAGTTCCTTCTCATATCTAATTTTAATGGAATCTGTTTCGCATACAGTAAAGCCTGCAATTAGCCCAGGTACTTTTGGAAAGAAAATGGACAGGAAGTATTCTTCCAAGAGCTGAAGTAAGAGACCTAGTGGGAATAAAATTGGTAGAATTCTAGATTTAGTAAATGATTGCCCAGATCTCCTCTACTACATAGCTAAATAAGGAATTATGGAGGCACGTCAATTCAATGGAGAGGATAGAAGAGTTGACGAGCTTGGGATCTGAAACATTCCCATGCTCCCTGCTCTTTGACCACAAAAAAGTCACATTTAATATCTCAGTATTCCTATTTATATAATAGAGAGGGTAACACAGGCTCATGTTTGCTAAACCCTGAGATTAGAAAGGAAAGGTAGTAAACATGGGCAATCTACTTTGATTTAAAATGAGCTTTTAATAAAAACCTTTTAAATAAGAACCTAATGCACATTGTATGGTTTTCTATCTGCTTCATAGTAGCTTTTAGAAATACATGTCATGGCCTTTATTTATGATTTAATTGTGCTGGTGTCACTGTGACGTGATTTCACTTGACTTATAACTGCCATGGGAAAGTGGCATGTCACCTCAATGGCAGGCAAAGTCTTTGGGGGGCAATACAAGACAGGGAGGCAGTACGGGAAGGAGGTTTAGAGTTGTGGTAAAATCCATGTGATTTGATATAGTGGTTGGAGCTAAGTGACACATTTGACTTCCAGCACTGCTCAGTAATGATCTATATTAACCTAGTTTTGAAACTCTGTTTTTTTTCCTCATCTCATCGTATGATATGGCTTGACCTCCAACTGCCTCATCTTTTATCCCATGTGAATCTCCAATCTCATTTTCAATACCAGTACTTCTACTGTACAGTTCATTAACCTCTTAGCTAAAAACTAAGCTGGCACAAAGTAAGTTAAATAAGTATTTTTGTGCATCTCTGAGAAAGAGTGAAAAAGGGATAAAAAGAGGCAGAGGCAGTCCACTGTTACTCAGGCAACTAACAGCCAGTCAGAATTAGACAATGGAAATAAAATGTCTTTTATACTACAGCAAGATTCTCAATAAATACAGAAATGTGGGGGGAGTTCCATATGTTTTTTCCTTTTAAAAATGTTTTTCTTTCCAGGCACCAAAGAAATACAAGGGAGAAAAAAAAAAAAAAAAAAGCAAGAGCTCAAAGACATTAAATAGGCAAAGATTTTGGTAGCAGTCTGTCGCCAGATATAGCTGCTGTATTATTCTCCTTCTTACTGCTGTTTCTTTGTCTATAAATTCTGTAAGAATGAAAACTTTCAGAAAGGGGGTTAGCCTAAATATAGCTAAAATGCCCAATGACTGGAAGTGAGCCCAGGCAAAGTAGTCTTTGCTTCATTTCTCCTTGAACGGGTCACTCAAGACAAAGGTTGGCAAAGGATTCAGCTGCGGCATGCAATGCTTTTTTTGTTCACCATTCCATTATTTGTTCTAGCATTAGACATTTATAAAATGTATTCTTTACAGCCTATCTGGGGACATATAAAAAATTTAAATCTACAAGCATTACAGCCTTAGACTACTTCCTTGGAAGAGAACTTTTTACATTCCTCACAATAGCTCCTCTGTGAGGCAGAAATAGAGGAAGCAGACAGGCTTCATATCACAGGCTTGTACTTTTTTCAGACCAATGGAAAAAAGGAAATTCCAACAATGGGG
The DNA here is from genome assembly GCA_013396675.1 of Eubucco bourcierii. Classification (NCBI taxonomy): domain Eukaryota; kingdom Metazoa; phylum Chordata; class Aves; order Piciformes; family Ramphastidae; genus Eubucco; species Eubucco bourcierii. The sequence goes on along the minus strand of VWZE01025795.1, from coordinate 155,131 downwards.
TCCACCGCACCCCAGAAATACCTCTTTTACAGCAGCAGACTTTAAGCTTAAGCTGTAGTGTTCATTATTAGGATGATTATTATAGGCACTTCCAGCTCTTGCCATAGCACGCTGCCAAAGCAACGTGTCTCACAAGGAGACATCCACACCCTGAACCTCTGCCAGAGAGATAAGGAGCCTGGTGCAGATGCTGGTCATAGAATCATACAATCATTTTGGTTATAAGAGGCTTCCAGGATCAGCAAGTCCAACCACTAGCTCAGCACTCCCAAATCTACCACTGAACCATGTCACTAAGCACCACATCTACACATCTTTTAAGTACCTCCAGGGATGGTGAGTCCATTGCTTCCTGAGCAGACTGTTTTAGGGCTTGGCAACCCTTTCTGTAAATATCCAACCTAAACCCCTGGTGCCACTCCAGGATGTTTTCTCTTGTCCTATCACGTGTTGCTTGGGAGAACAGACTGACCCCTGCTTCACTACAGCCTCCTTTCAGGTAGTTCTAGAGAGCAATATCTCCTCTCAGCCTCCTTTTCCCCAAGCTAAACAACCCTGGTTCTTTCAGCTACTCCTCACAAGACCCCTCTGTGCTCTAGACCCTGCACCAGCTTTGTTGCCTTTCTTCAGACATGCTTTGGCAACTCAGCGTCCTTCTTGTAGTGAGAAGCCCAAAACTGGACACAATGTTTGTGATGCAGTCTCACCAGTGCTGAGTACATGAGCATAATCATTTCCCTACTCCCACTGGCCACATTATTGCTGGTCCAGGCCAGGATGCAGTCAGCCGCCTTGACCACCTGAGCACACTGCTGGCTCATGTTCAGCTGGTTGTCGACAAGCACCCCCAGGTCCTTTTGTGCCAGTCAACTTTCCAGCCACTCTGTCCCAAATGTAGAGCATTGCATGGGGTTGTTGTGAACCAAGTGCAGGGCCTGGCACTCACCCTTATTAAAGTATTAGTTTTGTATTTCTAAATGTCTTCCTAAGATACTAGAATAATAAAAAGTTATAAGGTAGCAGAATACCTCAAAAATTAACAGATAACTATGGTGACATCTTGGAATGGTAGGATTTTTTAAAACAATTTCTAATATGCTTTTTATGCCTGTAAGGTCTTGACATCTATTAACCATCTATTAAAATTTTGCTTAAAAGTCTGAGCTGAATAAGTCCATGGGAACTACAAGGAGTAGAGAGAAAGGGAAGAGGAAATGCACCAGTTTAATCAAGAAGTATTCTTAATGTCTCCAGAAATTTCTTACAGTAGTGAAGGTACTAAAAGAAGCACCAGGACTGCAAATTCACTGACTGACTAAGGGCAGTGCCACACACCAACAGTGTTTGCTACTGGTAAGTTTGAAGATATATGTATTATATGAAAAGTACAAGTACTTGTCACCTGGAAAATAGCACTTATCAGTTGGACAATGTACTGGTAGATGAAGTGCAATGTGCTGTTCTTGCAGAAAGCAGGATGTGATCTCTTACACTGCAGCACAAGAACATGACTAATAAGCTGGATCAAAATATTTACATTCAAAAATATTAATTTGCTTCTTCCCAAGAGGTTCTCTAAACTTTAATGCACTGCTATTTTTATTTCTTTGATTCATATCCTGGTAACTCTAAACAAACACACGCTTGCACATTTACAGCCAATGTAAACATCTGTTAAAACCACGTATCATGTAACCCTCAATCCCTTTTTCTCTCCACCTTATTATTTGGGTCTGTGAGCTGGGGACACATCTGACCTACTTGGTGGTGAAGGACCTAATTCAAATCCATGGAATAATACAGTATTTCACACAGTGATTCTCCCCTTTACTGTGCTCTTGTTAGACCCCATCTGGAGTACTGTGCACAGTTCTGGAGCCCCCAGCACAGGAAGGACGTTGAAATGTTGAAGAGGGTCCAGAGCAGGGCCACAAAGATGATCAGAGGGCTGGAGCAGCTCTCCTATGAGGACAGGCTATGAGAATTGGGGCTCTTCAGCCTGGAGAAGAGAAGGTTTTGAGGGGACCTGGTAGTAGCCTTCCAGTATCTGAAGGGGGCCCACAGGAAGGCTGGGAAGTGACTATTTACAAGGGCTTGCAATGACAGGATGAGGGGCAATGGGTTTAAACTGGCAGAGGGGAGATATAGACTGGATGTTAGGAGGAAGTTCTTTACAGTGAGGGTGGTGAGGCACTGGCACATGTTGCCCAGGGATGTTGTGGTTGCTCCCTCCCTGGAGGTGTTCAAGGTCAGGCTGAAGGAGGTCTTGAGGGACCTGTACTAGTGGGAGGTGTCCCTGCCTATGGCAGGGGGTTGGAACTAGATGATTCTTGAGGTCCCTTCCAACCTTACCATTCTATGGTTCAATGATTCTATGATTCTCTTACATAGCATTTCTATAAAGTATTTCTACCCAAGAAGGGTGGCACAGTTATACTCGGAGACACATTTTGCTGTTTTCAAGTACCTGGTGGAGAAGGAGGCAATATGGAGAGGGCAGGAAACACATGCTCCCCTTCTATGGCTATCCTCCCAGATGCATGTGTTTCTGGTAACCCAAAAATAAGATAGAATCATAGAATCATAGAATGGTAAGGTTGGAAGGGACCTCAAGGATCATCTAGTTCCAACCCCCTGCCATAGGCAGGGACACCTCCCACTAGTACAGGTTACTCAAGGCCTCATCCAATCTGGCCCTGAACACATCCAGGGAGGGAGCATCCACAACCTCCCTGGGCAACCTGAAGTTGTTTCCCCATGAAAAGACAACTGAGTTTGTAGACTTCTCAGTGGGTTATATGGATAGACCTGCAAGCAAATTCCTGAGGCTGGCTGCTCCAGAGAGATGCAGATTGAGTTGGGGTTATTTCAATGTGTTCATTCATTCTCCATCACTGTGTCAGCTATCTTTTCAGTCAGCTAAAGCTTGACATCTCTGTATGCCAACTCAGTGCCATCCAATAGACAAGAGCAGTACTGTCAGTGACCTTTTTAGCCTCTGATACCACTCTGAATAATGTCTTTGGGAATGGGGCCAAACCCAGAGGGCAATGATATAAATTGTACTTAGAGATTTTTAAATCCTCTCATTCAAATTAAAAGTGGATTAAACACTATCCTGGTCAGTTACTAATCTGATGGATATTAATTCTAAAATTATTCACAGAATTATCACAAATGCAATTAGATCTCATAAAAGGTACCAGTTCCAGATCACGTGATCAGATTTCATCAAAACTAAATTTAAACATTTCTACAAGAGGGAAAACCCTGTAATGGGAAACCAGCAGTTCACCTTGGTATCAGTTTGTGAGCTCTTTTGGAAAAGACTCTTCCCAGAAAATTGCCACCAAGAGGCCCCAGAAAAAACTCTGGAAATTTATGAAAGGTTACTGATCCTATTTCTGTGGGATCAAACTCATCCTACCAATGCCAGGGTGACAGAGATGCACAGCAGGCCCAAGAACAAAAGAAATTACTTCCATGCCAGGTTTGAGAGCTGGTGTATGTCTGTTGTGCACCTAAACCTTGCATGTGGTGATTTTATTGTGTTACTCAAACTATAACTTTTTTGACTAGTAAGAAAAAAATTACACTAATGTATTAACTCAGATTTTTTTTTTTCCTCATATAGTCAGCTGAGATTTGCATGAATATCATCACATGCTTGTTTTATCTTCCATTTTTGGTAACTGTTCCTAATAGGTTTACTCTGGAAAAGAAGCCTATGGGCTCTGCTTCCCAAGATGATGAGAACAAACAATCTCTCTGACGTTTCCAAGTTTTCCACATCACTGGTGTGGCCAATCCTGCTGCAGGGTTTCAGAACAAAGGTGGACACCACAGCTTGACAAACGATGCGCGATCAGGCTGCCGGAGGCTTTTCTTTCCTGCTCCTGAAGCTGAATGGCAGAATGATGGAAAAGTGTGGCAGCCCCGCTCTGCATCACATCACTCACTTTGCTGAGGACAACGATGGGAAAGGCTTAAACAAACGCCTTCCCCCCCC
>VWZE01025795.1:140805-151112 GCA_013396675.1 Eubucco bourcierii | reverse complement strand
ACAACCCCCCCCCCCCCCCCCCCCCCCCCCAATTGCTTTCTCTTTCCTGCTGGCAAGCCTGCCCTGGAGGTCTACACCACCAAATGCAAGGGAGTGTCATGCCTGTGCCTGCCTCCCTTGCTCCCAGAGGTGGCCTAAAGGAATGATAAATTCCATCTGCAAGATCCTTATGCATCTTTATAAGGTATAAAGATACACAAAGGGATCTGTTCCTGAGCTGCTGGACTGTCAGGATTTAATAAATATCTTTAGAAGCAGTGCCTTTTGGAAACAAAATGTAACACTTAGTCTGACAAAAATGTATGGACTTGGTTTGCTTGCCCGGGATTGAAAAACGTGCAACATTACTAACTGATGTTGATCTCACCAATGCAAAGTGAGGTGTGTCAAGGTCTTCAAGAGAGAAGCCTCTGGAAAACTGCAGGCTGTTGATAGTCTACTCAGAAATAGCAGTAGAGAGTGGGCTAGCTATGAAAATATTTCAAGCTGTCTCCACCTTCTAAAATCTGGTATTTATTTTTTAATGACAAAAGACTTCCTCAGCTGCAAGTCTCAGCAATGTGTTCCTCACTCCAGGTATTTATCTAGTATAATTATGCGTGGAGTAGGGTATGGCATTGCTGAAATGCAACATAAATTAATTCTGCATTCATCACATACACTCACAAGAACATATATTCATCACTACTTAATTTTTAAAAATGTATTTTGGCACTTCTGTGACAATCTCTTATTTCCCTGTTTCTTTGCCTGAAAACTGTTTAACTAGCCATTTATAAATGTTTTCTACCTATAGCGTCTTTATATTCCTCTGTATCTTCCTCATTTCCATGCTGCATGCAGTATATATTTTTCCACTCGTTAGGAAAACAGATGAGTGATACTTTTACTCCTGCAGCTGTTGATTATGCAAGAGAGGAAGCTGCTGCAGTTTTCCCAAAGGGAGCTTAGCAAGGTTTCTTATAATTTCTTTTTTGTGGCCTGCCTCCTCAACCAACAATTCACTCAGCACCTTGACCGTGAATCCCTTGTAAATGAGCTTTTGCTCAGCCTGATTTTAGGCACTGGTCTTAGGACATTTCTAATTACAGAATGAGGGGCACCATGTGAAAGCTTTATAGTTTATTACACTGGGGTGGGCCAAGTTGCAACAACATTTTGGGTCAGGCCATGGTCTCAGGAGATCATTAAAATCTGAAGTCGGCCACTTGACAGTAAATACCAGCACAGAACTGGATTTGATTCCCGTAGTCCTTGAAGAACTCATTAGCTAACTGCCCAGGCTGATTTCCTATGATATTACTACTTTGTTCTTTTATCTGGCACAACAATATGCTCAGGTATTTACTTGTTTAAAAAAAAAAAAAAAGGCAAGAAAATCTTCAAGTGATGTTGGAAATCATGCTCTGGCTGATGAGAATACATTTATTTTATACTTCACATTTTTAACAATGACAAGGGGAAAAAAAAAAGTACAAAAAGGAAGTTTGCTTCCTGAAAGATAAGGATTGATGAGCTGGCTTCCATAAAACCAGAATCTTTGATCTTCTGCTCAAATTTGTACCATATTTGCTGAGATCAGCATTTTCACTTCCCCTTTCCACACAGCTCTTTGGAATTACAGGAGATATAAGTAAGTGTGAATTCACAGCATCTCCAAAGGCATTAAGTAAATGCACCTTGGGGTCCATCACTGTGTTAAAAATCAGGGCAGTTAAAAATTTTATGTGACCTGAGTATAAGGAGATTGGTATAGAGGTATGTGGAGAAATGTGGCTTGTTTTCACTAATAACTCCATATGTGCTAATTTATTTCTGTAAGCTTCTAAGCCAAAACAAGTATGTACAAATAGGCTTTTGAAGACTGTTCTGCAGGAAAATAACTGAAACTGGTCTAAGTTAACAGAACAACTTTTGCCTGCATCTGAGAGGTACACATTTGAAACTAATTTGAGAGGCAGAAAGGAGTGGGCCGAGCTATGAAGTTTGCATCTAGATACGAATTCTCTCTTGTCAGACTCCACCTGGAGTACTGTGTGCAGTTCTGGAACCCTCAGCACAGGAAGGACATAGAAGTGTTGGAGTGGGTCCAGAGGAGGGCCACAAAGATGATCAGAGGGCTGGAGCAGCTCTTCTCTGAGGACAGGCTGAGAGAGTTGAGGCTCTTCAGCCTGGAGAAGAGAAGGCTTCGAGGGGACCTGATAGTAGCCTTCCAGCACCTGAAGGGGGTCTACAGGAAGGCTGGGGAGGGATTATTTACAAGGTCCTGCAATGACAGGGCAAGGGGCAATGGATTTAAACTGGCAGAGGGAAGATTTAGACTGGATTTTAGGAGGAAGTTCTTTCCAGTGAGGGTGGTGAGGCACTGACACAGGTTGCTCAGGGAGGTTGTGGCTGCTCCCTCCCTGGAGGAGGTCAAGACCAGATTGGATGAGACCTTGAGTAACCTGTACTAGTGGGAGGTGTCCCTGCCTGTGGCAGGGGGTTGGAACTAGATGATCCTTGAGGTCCCTTCCAACCTTACCATTGTATGATTCTATGATTCTATGCTGAAAGCAAATTGAGAATGGATTTAAAAATTCAATACAGAGAAATAAGGCTACGAACTCTTGCCAAGCTCATACACTGGAAAGCTACTTACTGAAAATAAAAGTGCCCCTTCTAACACAACTTGGTTGGTGTTTAGGTCTCCCAAGTCTTCCCTTTCCTCATAGGCATTTCTGTATTTTGATCTGTGCCTTCACCTGCCTTCGGTCCTGGTAGTACATGCCTTAAGAGCTCCTTTTTCCGTGGATGATTTCTACCTATCAATGAGCCTGTGGCCACCTGATGTTACCTTTCTGGGGCAAGGACCTTTGTCATCACCCTGCACAACGACTTCATTCTTGGGTATGCTGAGTGATAAGTCATTAACATTGCAGGGGATGGCTCTGATGGGATGACCCAACATAACACCTCACTAGTATCACTCAGGGAAGCTCATCCCTCTCTCCCACCTCTTCTCTCCATCTCTGCTACCACTGTGTATTGGTTCTAGTTTAATCTTACCCAGAGACTCAAAATAGCTAACAGAACCAATGCAATAATAGGATGCCTTCCCCTCTCCCCACTTTTGGAAAAAAGAGAATTAGATGTAGAGAGGAAAGGGGTAAAAACATGCAAGAATAGCCTTGGTTCAATTTTGGAAGTTAAAAGAAAAACTTTAACAATAAATAAAAGATATTTAAGGTAGGGGAGTTACAAAGAGCTATAGGGAAGGGAAATGAGATACAAAAACATGCGACCAGATGGATAGCAATGGATGGAGGTAGATTGGGGAAGGGGTTGTCCACCTTGCAGTGGGGTGACCATGTGGTAAAACAGGAACAGCAGGAACAAGGGTGGTGCAATCAGGCACACAAAGAGAGGAAGAAGACAAGAAGTGCCTGTGTTTTTATATGGGGCCAGACAGGAAGTGGGAGTGGGCTAACCACTACACCTGGGGTCAGGTTCAGACCCACCCCCAGGAGGGTTAACCCTTTACACACTCCTTGTCTGGTGTCTCTGGTACCCATTTGGCCCATGCTTTATCTGAGAAGGGAAATAGGAGCAAGTGGTTGAAAGCAGGCAGGAGGGGAGGGTTGAGGAGAGCAAACTGACCCACAAGATGGGCAGAACTGCAGCCTTGCAGTGGAAAATAGATACTGGGAAACCAGATAGTTGGGTTTTGTTTTTTTTTTTTTTTTTTGTTTTTTTTTTTTTTTTTCAGGGAGGCCTAAAATTAAAGAATCTAGAAACATGTGAAGCTATGTCTAAGTGAGAAGCCAACCAAGCCAATGGAACAAAGCCAATTTAAAATAAGTGGGTTTGGTCCCTAAAGCTCATGTGCTGTTGGCACAAAGTCCCTCTCTCTTCACCTCTTTCATTCTCCTGAAGATCACTTCCACTGCCTTGTTTGGCACCACTTTTGCACCAGTGCTCTCCAAAGGTCCCCTTGCAGAGCAAGACCTGACAAACGCATAAACCAAGAAACCTGCTCTTTGCTCTCACAGCTTATCTTTCAAGTGGAGCTGTAAGCCCTTCTGGTGCCAGAATGGGAATATCCAATTAATCCAGGAATGCACTGAACCGCTCAGTACATTTACCACAAACCTGGCTGAGCTCAGTTGTAAATCACAGAGCTGCCTTTTTTTGCCTGCTTGCAAGTAAAATACTGCAAAGAGTTAACCTTGGCTAGAAATGGGAGAGGGAGAAAGCAAAAGATGGCTCATAGGGTAGAATTAAATCCCTGTGCTATTAAAACTAGTAAGGTCAGTATTGCAGCTTGTTGAGCTCATAACAAGCCCTAGATTTTCCGAGCATTTTCCGTGACCTTGTCTAATCCAAGCAAGGTGCTCCAGTAGTTGGTCACACTTGTATAGAAAGAGACTGGGAGTGAAAGGGAGGAGAGGAGGGAGGAGAGGAGGGAGAAGAGGGAGGGAGAGCTTGAGCCTCACCCTGAAAAGGATTACAGCACGTGCAGTTTTATTTCATGGTCTGCCAAATGCCCCTTGCTGTGACTCTGAATGGAAAATGGGATAGGAAAGTGAGCTGGAATTTACAGAGCCTTTGAAAAGCAACTGGTGTCAGCATGCGCTCCAATATGCCAAATACTTCTTTCAATAGAGAGAAGGCCTCTTTTGGCTTTTATTGGGCACATGACAGTAGGCAGAAGACAACAAATATTTCACTGCTGTGACCCCATCAGAGAGAAATCTTCCCACGTCTCCCCACCTACGAGGCAAGCAGGAAGAAATATGATCACAGCTATTTTTATCCTGTGTGCATTTCACAGCAATGCTGTAGTAGACATTTGCTAAATACAGCTTAAAAACCACACCTTTCTTGGACAAGATGGGAACATGATGCAGCCTGCTGGTTTCTTACTGGATGCTGGCTTCCTTCAAGGCCATGTATCTGAGTTGCAATTCACTTTTATTCCCCACAGCGGGGAAGGATAGATTTTTTGTTTGTTTGTTTATTAAAGTGAAATCTTTGTCTCATAACCCTCAACTTGGGGTTTCCAGTACCAGCCCCAGAGCTGGCCACAGAAACAACACATCCATTGTATTTGCATCCTACATGGCATGGCCATGATCTTAGCTGGACCACACGGGTGGAAATTGTCTCGGTAGTACACTTGTAGCTGAACAAAGCCCTGTGTGAGGTAGTGTAGAACAACATGTACAAGCACCCACTGGTTCCTGCTGGAAGACAAAGCCCAACGTAAATGCTATGAGCTGTGAGAGGAAGTGAGCTCTAGGGTGGCTGCTAGGCAGAAGGGGGGAATTCAGGCAGTGATATCCATGTTTATATGGAGGTTAGACATTATTATTATTTCTCCTAGTGAGCTTAGTTTATTGTTCTTGGAACAGGATAAAGAGAAGAAAATTTGGACTTAAAAATAACTTGTGTGGTCTGATGTACAAAGATAATATACATGACAGCTTAAGACACAGATTATGGGAACACAGAAATGTATATTCACTTATGTATTATTTTCAGACACATAAGGAGTACGGAGAGTTTGCTCCTCCAAGCAAGGGAGTAACTGTGCTCAGGAGAGATTTACTCGACTTCAGTAAAAACAGTGATGTTCATGAGGACCCTTTGTGTAAGGCTTTGAACACCCTTTTTGCTTGGAGGAAAATCAAGCACAGGCTTACAAGACTTGGCTGGATGGTAGCCCAGGTAATTTCAAGATCTAGTCCTCAGTAAAGCAGAGCCTTCTTCTTACAGGTCTAAAAAGACGTATGTGGTCAGAAACTCTCCTTCTTCTAGTGGCTCCCTGTTTCTATGGTAGTTGCTGAGCGGCTAAGGCCTTTAAAGAATGTCACTTCAGATGATTCACTTTCAATAACAGTAGGCCTAACAAGTTAAAAGGGATGCACACATGTGTGTGTATGCAAGTTTGTGATCCATGGCAGCCTTGAATGCATTGTTTTATAGAACAAAATGCTTGGATGCTCCTTTACAAAGCAGATATGTTCAATGCAAAAGCACTGATGAAGTTCCTAAAATTAAATATACTTCAGAGAATTAAAAGGTTGAGATTCTCCAAGCAGTTTCAGCTTCCCTGTGCTATTTGTAGTGTAGCTGTTGAGAGATGTATATTAGTGAGTGAAGATAACTCCCATGTAGCAAAAAGTGGGGGAGGGTGAACAGAGGAGACAAAATGTTTAACTGCGTTCTGTATGGATGTGTTGTGTGGCTACAGTTATGCCAATATATGTGTATTTCATTTCCTATCTACTTCTCCCACTCTGTTACGTGGAGCTGGGCACAGGTGAAACATCAGTTTGGACTCAGAGAGAATATATGTTTTCCTTACAGCTACATCTTTGCTCTTCACCCTAATGCAGCCTTGATTCCCAAGTCTGAAGGAAACAAATGAAATCTAGTGTGTTTTAATATCTTGCTACCAGCAGTCCACATGAATTCAGGCTACAAGCTTCTCACAGCCCACCAAAAGACAGCTCTCCAGTTATTTTCAGCAGCTTTAGTGGAGACCTGACTCCAGGGTTGTACTTCAGATATGCTTGGAGTCTCCCCATGACAGCAACACCATGCAGAGCAATCCCATAGTCCCCTCTTTGTGGCTTTCTCTCCATAACAAACCCTGGTCTAACAAGACTGGGCTAGGAATTCCCATCTTGTTGCTCTAGCCAGACAGCATTTACGAGGACCTTGGATATAATGCTAGCCTGAGACCTCCAAATAAATGAACTGGTGTGGTTAAAGCTCTGCCGAGAACCTGCTACGCTTTGGTCAGGCTCTGTCGGTTTCTGGAAAATAACCTTGCTTTCCAGAAAAGCCTTCACTTGTCAAGAGAAAATAAAATCTAAGTCATAAACCATTCCAGACAGGGGTTAGGGTGGATGACGCTTGATGGGGCACTGGAGAATTGCCTGACTGTTAGCATTCCTTCTGCCAGGTTTTTTTGCTGATCCTGCTTGAATTTGGGAGGTGAGGGACTGGGAGGAAGAAGGTCACGGTAGGAAGTGCACTGCAGAGTCACAAACAGGAAACCCAGTCTGGGCAAAACAAAACCACAACCAGGCAACTTTTCCTCATTTGAAGGAGCTCAGATTGTTTTGACAAAAGATCTTTTCTTGTAAACCCCAGGCATGCTTAGCTTTTCTTTCTGCTAGCCAATCCTGTTCCTTGTGTTGGTTAGGAAAATGTTGCCCTGCCTTCTCACTCCATCCTTATAAGGCACAAGTGCAAAGCCCAGGCCTATTGTTTCAGCATCCCAAGGGGACTATTACAGCTGCACAGCCTCAGCCAGAAGATGAAAGTTTGACCAATCGGATTTAACAAGTGAGAGTCCAAATTCCCCTCCCCTCCCCATTTCTTTCTTTCTGGAGGCTTCCAGCAAGCAGGGATTATTATAATAGAATTTTGGGAGGCACCTGACATACAATAACTTTTATAACCCAAGCCTGGGCTGACAACCAGCACTGCTCCACTGCCCAGACTCTACAAAGTAATAAAAGTAAACCACTCATGCCAATAAATGGTTTGATCTTTATGAGTTTTCAGAGCCCTTCCCATGAACCTAAGGGGGTGTCTAGGACTAAGGGAGAGCTTGATTGCACTAGGCTGAGAAGTCATCTGTGGCCAGAGAACACTTGGCACATCATGAGGTCAGACTTTTCCCAGCCTGGGCACAGCTGAGCCCCAAGTGTTCTGTCATCTCCACCATGACATACATCATGTCTGGTGGCAGTGGCTCAGCTGATCACAGCAATGCTAGTTTGCATTTGGAAATAACTCAAATCTCAGGGTTCATTATCTTTTGAAAATTGCAGGGTGGAGGTGAGGGGAAAAAAGAAAGCACAGGAACCTTGACCACTTTAACAACAGCAGGGCAGTATTTAATTTTCAATCAAGTACCTAAAACAGACTTCAAAGGGCATTTAAGCTGATGGTTTTATTTTCTCAGGGAGTGAGAGACAAGATGAATAAGCAGAGTCAGATCTTTCTCAAAATAATTGCAGCCTTGACATATCTAAATTACTTTGTAAAAGAAAATCCAGGGGCAGTTGATCTTATTAATTAGAGATGCACCAGGATTGTAATACCCAGTTACTCAAAGGCAGCCTGGAGCTACCGCAATAAAACAAGTCTTTCTCTTTCTCCAGTGAATTCAGAATGGACTCCCCTCCCTCTCCCCTTTCCCCATTTTAAGTAAAAGTCATAATAGATATCTTCAGTTTGAAGGGGGAAGGGAAGAAATGTCTATTTAAAACATGTCATGAGTTCCTCCTTCCACCTTACATGTTTCATTGCATTTATGATGGATTGCACTGTCGTACATGTAATAGGTTTTGTTACAAATGAGTGAGAAAACAACTATCTTCGCATTTAAGAAAGCATTACTTAAACACTATTAAAATCCTTTGATGTTGGATTGGTTTGGGTTTTGGTTTTGTTTTTTTTTTTCAGAGAAAAATAGGGAGTATTCCTTTTTGACTATGCTTCCAGATTCTCCTTCTCTACACCAATATTTTTTCCTTGCAATACTAAAACCACCTCTGTGTAGACCACTATATGCTTGGGAGAGGAGCCTCTGCCTTGGGGAACACAGAGCCCAAATAGGTGGGTGAAAGAACCCAAGAGTCAGGAGATGAAAAGTGCAAGGCTGAGCTTCAGGTGGACTAAGGTCACACAGAACATCATTGCTCTTTGTGCGCCCACACTGTCAGTCTGTGGCAGCTCTTCACATGTAAATGGTAGACAGGCACAAGCACAACTCTGCCCAAAAGAGCTACATCAGGTTTGAGCTGAGCTAGGGGTGCAGGGTGCAGGGACCCCAGGGTTTCAGCACCTGCACCTCTGACATGTTCCCAGGATTTTGAAGGGCAATATCTTTTTTTTTTAAAAACTTACATTTAAAGAAAACATTCTCCATTTCCCCCCAGAGTGAAAATCTTCAGGGAAGTAACTGGGCTAGAATAGAAAATAAACTCGTTCGTCCTTTCCTGCCTTAACTCATGATGGATGACTGGTAATGGATAGACAAATAAAACTGCCTGTAGATTTCTTTGGGCTTAGATAGCTATGCAATCCTTCTTGCTTTTGGAGCTTAAGGAGGAGACACTAGGAATTGAGTAGCTGTGTTATTTTCTTTTCATAAAAGCCAGGTAGCAGGCAGTAAAGTTTCCTCTCTCTGTGCTGACTGTCAGAGAGATCAAGATTCAACAGACAGGGCAAACAACAGCTCTTTCTAAAAGAGAGACACCCTTTTCAGAAGAGGACCCTTCACAGGGCTGTGCAGGCAACAATAGGGAAGAGTCAGCAGTGTGTCAGATCCACTTGTGCAGCCCATTTGCTCAAATATTTAGGACTACAACTATAGTTAAAACTGTTCCTAGTGAATGGGGAAAATACCTTTTCTTGGTTTGTCTTTTTCTTCCTTGATTGAATTACAGCTGATTTCCCTCCCTTCATTAACTGTAAGACATCCAGACTACCCTGATTTGAAGCAGCCAGGAACTTCAGACCTGATCCTGAAGGAAATAAAAATGGTTATTTGAGAGCAGAGGGGAATCAAGCACATCACATGCCCTGGAATTTTTGTGATCCCTCTAGAAAAAGAGTGCACTACATTTCCCAACTGACATGGCATCTTTAGTGAATTTTTAACAAAATCTTAAAGCAGTGCTTATTAAGACTACAGGACATAAGAGAACAGCCCTCCGATAAACTACCAAGAGGACAGCACAAGAAAAGAGCTTGCAACCTGTGAAGGCATCTGAGACTACTGAAGAGAGAGGTAAAACAGCCAAGCCATCATCCCGTGAAGAGAAAAAGCTGTTTTTTTCCCCATGGACCTTAGCTAATGCTTTCACAGCAGCTGAGAAGGTCCTTTGAAACCCAGCACAGATTTCTCCCTTCCTGCTGGGGTCAAAGGCAGACCAGGCCTGATCAAACTACAATGGACAGTGCTTACATATTTCTCCTTATATGTTACCAGTGCGTAGTGATGTGATTGCAGTAAAGACAGCTAATTTGTCAAGAATCTTCCATAATCTTTAATATAAATTAATGGTTACAGAGTATTCCTGAGTTTGGGTGTATTAAACATCACATCAATTAGACTAACAGAAAGGCATTGGTACAGGAAGCATGAAAAAAAGCCTTTCCCTAGTTGTTGAGAATCATAGAATAATGGAATGGTGAGGTTGGAAGAGACCTCAAGGATCATCTAGTTCCAACCCCCTGCCATAGGCAGGGACACCTCCCACTAGTACAGGTTACTCAAGGCCTCATCCAATCTGGCCTTG
>VWZE01025795.1:34387-140557 GCA_013396675.1 Eubucco bourcierii | reverse complement strand
GACAAGAGCAGAGCAGAATGGCAGAATCACCTCCCTTGCCCTGCTGGCCACGCTTCTCTTGATGCAGCCTAGGACTCGGTTGGCTGTCTGGGCTGCATGTGCACACTGCAGGCTCATGTTGAGCTTTTCATCAACCCAGACTCCAAGGTCCCTTTCCTCAGGGCTGCTCTCCAGCCATTCACCACCCAGCCTGGATTTGTGCTTGGGATTGTGCCTACCTAGGTGCAGGACCTTACACTTGGCTTTGTTGAATCTCATGAGATTGTCCTGGGCCCACCTCTCCAGCCTGTCCAGGTCCCTCTGGATGGCATCCCTGCCCTCTAGCAAGTCGACTGTGCCACACAGCTTGGTGTCATCTGCTAACTTGCTGAGGGTGTGAAAGGTATGCAGCCCTCCTGCTCAGGTACACTCTGGCTCACTGTCACCCTGGCATTTTAGCGGAAGTTGCCCATAATAAAGAAGAGTAAACAGCTTTTAGTGTTCATGGTTTGAGTCATTTTTCTTAACAACAATATTGGGGATCTTTAGATTTTAACCCTCATTCTTGCAGAGTTAAACTTGACTCATGCACTCATGCAAACCTAAAAAGTTCAAAATGTAAATTTGTTTGGTTTGCCATTTTTTGCTCTGGTTTGGTGGTGTTGTTTATTTCAGCTTTTTTTTTTTTCTTTTGGTTGTTTGTTTTTTTTTTTTTAGCTTTTTTTTTTTTTTTTTTTTAAAATAGCAGGATTCAAACTTGAACTCTAAAACAATCCTGTTACTTATTTTCTAAATAAATAATTGTGAATTTTAAGCAAATGCATCTGTTTGCAGGGAGGGTTTTTAAATACTGACATCAGTAAAACTGATCTGGAGAGGATATTAAAGAGGAGCAAAGAATGATTATTGCTAATGCCTATTTTTGTGATGACTGGTGCTGTGACTGACCAGCTGTGAAAATGAGGAGCCCTGCATACATATACATACCCACATAAATAAGCAAACACTTAAAAAAATAAACCTAAATATTAACTAGATTGTAATTGTCAGAAAGGAGGGAGTACTAAATCTATTAAAAGCACAATGTTTCCATGGTTTTTGTCTGATTCTGGGCACTGTAATCATAAAAACTGTTCGGTTTATAAGGAAAGCCCAGGCAAGTCTCACAGAAGCAATAAGACAAAAGGCAAACCTTTCTGCACAGCCACACTGTTTTTCTTGGATTCTGTTCAACTGTAAAATGAAAACAAATTCCCATACGCAGGAAGCTGCAGCAAAATGTGGATGTCAACTCTGAGTCCATCCCTGTGTGTTTTTTATGGAAGACTCTCAGCATGTGCTCAACCTCCTTTCCAAATGTTTTCTTGCAATAGAATTGTGGAACCTTTGGGGTTAGAAATCCTGAGATTAAAGAAGGACAAAAGGATGTGAAAATATAACTGCAAGTGAAATTTTCCTTGCATAACACTTTACCACAGAAGGAAAAAGAATACAAACCTTACACATACACCCTTACTGTAGCACAGAACTATAGTTTGCTGGGCAAAGAAGAAAAAAGGCTTGCAGAAATTGCTCTGGAAGGAACTACCTTGGAGAAGAAACTGGAGGGTAGAAAGGTGATTGCCATTTTTAAATAAAGAGGTATTTGTTAACAGTGTCTAATCCACAGTGTTCTCAGTTTTTTTTCAGAGGATCACCCTTTCAAACTGAGTGGGGACTAGCTATGGTGAGGTGTACCCTGAGATCCTTTGCAGCCACCCTGGAAGCAGCAGTGGTGATGGACGTATCTCCCAGACAGAAATTAGAGACTCTTCTCACTGCCTTGTTTTAGCACCCACTAACAGACAGGATCCATCGTCCTCACATTCTTGAGGTGGTTCCCATTCATCTGTGATGAAAATTCAACTATATATTATTTCCTCATGAGACTCCTGCTTCCATCTTGCCCCTGCCAGTGTAATGGAGCCCAAGGGTCATGCCACTCTTGGTCTGCTCAGATCGAATCACCTTGTGCAGTGAAACCTGGGAATACAAGTATCTTTCCCAGTCTGGGAACAGGCCAGGTCTCCCTCCCCTTCCTGTTCACTAGTAGGAGGCAGTTAGAGCTCATTGGGGGGCTGCTGGGGCCCAGGAGCTGGAAATAAACATGTTTCCTAAAATTGAGGTCCAAGGGATGTCCTCCACAAGCTGAAGGGAATCTGGCGTGTCTCCCTGGCGATGGAGGCGGTCGCCATGGTAACTTAGGGATTGCACACATCAACAGATTTTAACATGTTGGCAGTTTGGAAAGTGACTGTTTAGGCATTCCAATTAGGTTGAATATTTACATGTTTAAAAGGTATCACATGCTTAAAATAAACATGAAAATAACCCAGGAATATCTATCTGAGAGAGGCTAGCCACTGCCAAATTAGAAAACAGTCCCTAAATATAGCCCTAACAGAGGCACATGGCATAAACCAGCATCTAAACATGAAGAGGAAAGTGCAGCAACGAAGGAAAATTAAACTCCTGTTCAAACAAGAAGCTGCTGTTGCCTTCAGCTCAGCAGTGGGTGACACCTCTCTGCCACATGTTCAGCCCTAACCCCAGCACAAGGACACAGCCAAAGCCAGGGCTGCCCCATGCAGTTCCCCCAAATCCCTGTGGGAACCCTTGGGACCCTGCATACCTTTGGCTGTAACTGACTTTCACTTGTGAAATGCAACCAGTTCAGAGCTGTCTATGTTCCGCTGCTTGGTGCCTGTAACTGGATCACCCTGTTCTTGACATGCCACAGGAGTTGTGACCCTCTTCAGGTGTGGGAAGAGTTGGGATGAAGATGGAGGTCATGACAGCTGGACTAGAGCCATTAAATAAGGGGCTTCATCTCCTGAGATGGTAGCATGAATTTGTGGGGCTCATGCTCCAACTGTGGTCTTCAGCTAAAAGGGTCAGCTTTAACTGATACCAGCACTGACTTTTAAGATGCCATTTTCAGTTTCAGGTTTAGTCATTCTTGGGAGAACATGAAGCAGTTCACACCTCACCTTTTGTTTCACAGAATGATGGTGTTTACTTTCAGTCTGGGTTTCCAGGGTGTTTATTTACAACTGGCTAAAGCTTAATATGTGGAGACAAAACACCAGATTATAAAATGACACTAATTAAGAGGGACCCTTGCAAGCTTCGATCCTGGAGCACCATGTGTTTCAAGAGGGTGCAAGCTCCATGCCTGCAGAGTATGACAGCCCTCCTGTTATAATTAGAGGGACGACTGTGCACACTGTTGCTGAGGAAGAGGAAACTGCTTCCAAATCAAAGTAATAATTTAATCACACTGGGTTAGCATCACCATGCAGCAGGGGAGAAGAAAGATCTATGACCATAGGCATCAGTTTCAGATCTGTGACTGCTTTCCTTGAAGCCTTGTCCATGTGCCAGCCCACATTTTGGCAGAGCCCTCTCTTGCCCTGACCAACCAGCTGTTCCCACAGATCTTCTGTGTGCTTCTCTGCAGACATTTTCCACCTTCCCTCCAACTACTGCTACCTGTTTGTGCCTTCCTCCCAATTTGTGTCAAGTCCATACCTAATATCCCCAGTCCCCTGGCCACCCACCATCTTCTGTTATTACTGGTACCCTTGCTGTTGCCCCCTTCCCATGCCCCAGATGCCCTTCTAGGTGACATCCTTCCCTCAAAGCCACCTGGCACCTTCCCCTCTCTTGATGTCAGTGATTTTCCCAACTAGATCACCCCACTGCTTTAGTGTGACTGCTACTGCCTCTTCACCTCACATCTTGACTCACCTCTCAAACCCTCCCTTTGTCCTTCTTGTCTTTTTCTTGCCATTCAGCATCTCATTGCAGCCTCCCTGGAGCAAACCAATAAAAATGGAGTGAGTTTTCCTCTCTCTGACCTTCCCATCTCTTTCCTCCTCTGCAACCTCTTGTCCTTGTAGAATGCAGGAGTATTTCATCCTTACCTTTAGCCCCTCCGTCCATCTCATCTACCTTATTCACACTATTTCTTGGCTCTTTCCTCTCCCTGCAGAAAGATATCCAGTAACCCCACCTTAGGGAGCACCTAAGCACTCTTGGCTGCCCTCACTTCTTCAAGCACAGCCCCACTCTCCTCCCCTCACAAAATACAGTCACCAATACATTCAGCCAACCACTGCCAGGAGCTGTTTCTTTCTTAATTACATCTTGGGTGCTATTTTGCCTTGCACTCAACAGAAACCTGTCTTGCCAGAGCTTCCTTGACCCATAAGCCATCTATGAATTGCATGATTGAATTAAATTCACAGGTTAGTATCTCCTGTCCCAGCCTGCCAACCTCAGGACCACAGCCACCCTGCCTCTCACGTCTCTCCTAGCTATCATTTCAAAGTCGACTGATTAATATAAAAATTTGTTCCTTAAACTTTTTGATATCCTGTTTTGGTTCACTGTTATTGCTGTGTTAGCTTCTGCTGAGATCTATATGCTGCTGTCTGGGCAGCATCTCTGTCTACATTTCTTTGTATTCCTGTTCCTTTCCTATGGCTGAGTTGTATATATTGTCTTTACATCTGTTTCTGCTCATGCATCTGCGTCAATACCACAGCCTTTCATTTGGCCTTCTCACTCATGTTCACCCAGTATGTTCCTAAAGAGATCCTTGCCCTTTATGTTGATCCCATCCTTCTTTTCCTCCTCTGTTTCTGATTTCCTTGTTTCACAGAGTACAGGCTGGCTGTCTCAAACACGCAAGGTGACCATCCTTGCACTAATGCTTCATGCCTGGAGTCAAAAGAGTGTAAATTTTCACAGCAGCACTACTTCCAAGAATTCATTCTCCAATTAAAAAAAACAAACTACATTGCTACCTCATTACCACCCTTCTAATCTTTAAAACTCTCCTTTGTCACAGCATCTATGCGAAGTTGGGTAGTTGTTAGGCTACAGTTGAGATCTCTGCCTGCCAGGCTGACCAATACCCAGTGGTTTGTATGGACTCAGGCATTTGCCTCATCTTGTATTCACACTGCAACACTGTGAGGTTCTCGTGGCAGTTATGGCAGTGAGAGTCTTTTTTGCCTGCACTCAGACTGACCTTTGCTACTTCTTCATGTCACCTCTAGGTATTTACATTGGGATATCTGTCTCAAACTGGCCACCTTGACATAAACCCACAAGTCTCGCCCTTAATATTGGCATGATGTATCTAACTGGCATGAAAATAATTTCATTAGTTTTGTAAAGAAAAGAGGATGTAATATATAAATAGCATTTTTACCAAGTATCTGGAAACGTAAGCAGAAGAAATTATTCATGAATGCCTTTATACTCCAAAACAAGACTGTTCTTTCCTTCCACGTACCTTTACCACTTAATTACCCATATCAATAAGCCAATGAAATTACTGCAAGTTGCATTTACATAATCAAATCTATTTAAAATCAATCTAATTAAATCGATGCATACCTCTGATGTAGACATTTGAACCAGTGTAATTCTTACATGCACTGTTTTCAGCTTGCATTGATGAATCACTGTAAACTGATTTAAGCAAAAGATTAAATTGGTTCATGTGCATCTAATTAAGATGTTTGTACTGGTTTAACCAGATCCATGTTAAACTGATTTCTTGAAAGTGGTGCAAGTTATTTTGTGTAAACAAAGCTCTGGCTTCTTTTACCTTCAGTTCCCTTTCACATTCCCAGTCATGGTCTACAGGCCATTCACTGACAGGGTCTGAAGAGCTGATAGATCAGGTGGTGCTAATGACCCACAGCTCCTTTCCAAGCTTTCTCTCTTTATTACCAAGGGGAACTTCAGGTCAGTAAAAACAGCAGGAGAAATGGAGAAGTGGTCAGCCTAAGCTGACCTTTGTCTCATGAACCCACCCGTCTGGTGAGGCTGTGTGAGTGACCCTAGTAAACATTTCTCCCAACATCTTTTCAGTGCGTTCTCCATCCCACAGCTCTCAGATCCTCTCCTGTGGAAATTTCTTATGAGTTAGTTGGAGAAATTTTGGGATGGCTCATTTAGTACCAGAAATGGCACTGCGCTCTCATTCCCATGAAAGCCATATAAGAGCCTACTGTGTTCTTCCAGATTCAGCGTGCATGAGGATCGCTGTTGGGTGAGAAAAGAAAGGCTTTGCAATTTGTAGACTCTGCTTTCAGTGTTTCCCTATGAATTTCAGAAATGCTTCTCTTTCACACCAGGCTGCAGGTCCACTGGACACTTCCAAATGTATCTTTTTAATTCCCTGATCAATTCAATTGTAGTTCAATTCAATTTTTGCAGGTTATTAACAAAGGAAAAGAAAAGAAGCAGACAGTTTTGGGACGATATCTTCTTCTCACACTGTCTTACCTATTGTATTTCATCTGTATTATCCTACATCTAAGGGTTTTGTTTGACTCAGCTGTAACCTTTCAGAATTTCTGAATGAAGACAAGGGAAGTCAGGAACGAATCTTTATGCTATAGTCATTCCATTTGCAACATTTCTTAGCCTATAATTTGGCATAATATTGTGGGGTGCATCACGCTGTGGAACTAACTGTTCCTAAATTGTTCTATTTTAATGAGTGAATTTCCCCATTTTAAGGTTATGTCATGGTGAAAAACAGTCCTAATTTTAATGAAACAAATATTTTTCTCTCTTTGTGTTTCTGTAGTGAACGTATCAGCCTAAAGCCTTGAGGGTGCCTCTCTTCTTTGCAACCGAATGTCTCACCCATAATTTAATCATTCAGTTGCACGGAGTAAATCTGTAGCCCAAATTACTCTGAAGTGGCTGCTTAGCAGGAGGGACATTTATGTCCATTACATTACCTTATCCAAGAAATGGCTAAGCACAACTAGGGGCTGCAACACAATTTTATAGCTTTAGCTTTTGGGAAGGTGATTAAACCAATCAAAGAACACAAAGATGAGTGTTGGATCCCCTTCAAGCTTACCAAACTATGGCTACCACTGTTATTTCCAGGAGAAAATCCACAAAACTGCAGGTTCCTAGGCCAGGTTCTCAGAAGGACTAAGATACCTCAGATCTGACTTAGAAACAATATTTTCTTTCCAATGCTATTGTCTTAGTGTTACCATGCCTGATACTTCTAATCCTCTTGCCAGCATATGCTTAATTCAAAATGATCTGAAGAGCTATTTAACCTTGTCGCTCTGCATGCAAGCAGAGATTTATGCCTGCAGAACAGGAAATTCACTATAACGGCAAATGTCTGATGCTATTAAATGGGCTGTTGAACAGTGCTAAACTTACTCAGAAGGAGTTAAAATCCCTAGGTTGCTTACTATGATTTGTTACAATGATTACTTTCTTCTTGTTTGAACTCTTTTTTTTTTTTTTTTTGTCAGGAGAGGGTGTTCAGATCTAAAAACCAGAAGGTGTTGGAGGCTGGAAATCAGATAATTGAAACATAATGTTCATACTTCTATGAAGAAAACTATTGCCTTTGTGAGTCTATCCATGGCAGCAATCTTCAGCTCTAAACCCAAGCACAGATTACTAGCTGAACACTGCTGCAAGTATGATTAAGTATGCTAAAAGCTAGCCATGTGCTTGTGTACTTGAGCATCCCAGTCAGCAAGACTGGGACAGACCCTTCTGGAGGAATTCAGCTTGTATCTGTAGCACCCACACACATTCAACTGTCTGAGAAAAAGCACATGGGTTGAGGAACTCCCCCCCCCTCTGCCAACTATTGAAATTTATGACATCAGCTCAGGCAATTTGGAAGATGAAGCTCTATTTACAGCAAGGCTAAATTTACAAGCATATATGTACAATATATTTACAGGCATTTACAACTACACCTAAATCAGAAATAATACAGAAAACAAATTCCCTCCTGGACGAACAAACTCCCTCGAAGGGGCCCAAAGCCACCCTCTCTCTCTCTCTCTTTCCTTCCCAGACAGAAAAAACCAAATCAAACAAAAAAAAAACCAAAAAAACAAAAAAAAACACAAAAAAAAAACCAACCAGCAAAGCTCCTTTGTTATCTGCAAATGTTAGTTGGGGTTAGTGGAAGAGATTAGAGAGCAGTGAATAGATCCAATGCTCAGGAGCAAGGCAAGCAAAAGAGGGACAAATTGTTTATGCTTTGGCTTTTTATCCTTTTTAGTGAACCAATGAATGATGCAGACTTTATCATTATTTTCTTCTTACAACCAATAATTTAATTTATCTCTTAGAATATTCCAATTAGCCTTAAACCAGCACAACTTGTAATCTCCACTTTAAAAATTCCCCCAGCTGCATGCTAACAAATGTCATCAGATTCAACAGATGGCAAGTCAGGTAGGCAAAACCTAGAAACCTTCCAGAAAATCTGACAAAATAGGATTGTCTCAAGCTCTGTCTGCCATTTAGCATGCAGACTGTTCTGTGTGACAGGGATACAGACAAAACCGTGCAAAATGAACAGCTTCAGCTGGGCACGTCGCTAATCAATGCCTCTAAATCCTCCCTGGGAGGTGAAACCATGGTTAGCAGAGTCCTCTATGAAAGTAAATATGGATCAATAAACAACCAATAAGGTAGTGAAATAAATCTTAGGAGGAATGGAGGTATATGGTAATCTGAGAGGGCTCCTTAGTGAGGATATTTTCCTAGTTGTTGCTGCTTGTTTTAAGGGTGCATTTTATAACATCCCTTTGAGAAAGGGAAAGCTGAGTTCTGTCCAGGTGTGCAGAATCCTTTCTCTGTACTCATCTCACAGGAATGTGTTATTTAACTCTGCCTCAGTGTAACTTCAGAGTTACTCAATATTTACAAGTCACGTGCAGTTTCCAAAATGTGCTAACTTTAAGCCCTTTGGCTTATTTGAAGATTTGTTCTTTGAAAAATGTCTCATATATTGACAGCTATGGGGATCTCTCAGCTAGGATACTATGCTGGTTTGAGGCTAATTAGAATATTTTAATAGAGAAAATTACACTATAGGCTGTGAAAAGAAAACATGGTGATGTCTGCTTCACTCACACGCTTGCTGAAAAATTGTTTGGGAACAATAACCAAAACATTAGATAAGTCTCAGCCTCTGTCTGACTCTTGCTGGATCTAGCAGCTTCTGGTTCTGACTCCTCTGCCGATTAATTTTCACTAACCACTTTTCTTCTCACTCCCCTGGCCAATCCTCCTAATTCACCTTGCATGTAAGGCAAACCTTGGGGGAAGGTAGAGGGGTGGGGAGAAGGTAGAAGGGTGGTTGAGAGCCCCTCCTGGGGTTTCTGATTTCTGGGAGGGGAGTTGTGTTCCTGTATTACCTTTTACTTGTATATTTCTGTAACTATTCCTGTCTATAGTGTATATCTCTGCTTGTACATTGTGCCGAGCTGTAAACAGAGCTTCAGTCCTTAACTTCCAGCCGGCTGAGTTCTAGTCTGGGTCATTTTACAAAGTGTGGGGGGGTGGGGAACTCCCAAACCATCACAGATACAGTGTGCTTTCCAAAACTGTATTTAAGTACCCTTTTAGACCTCTGGTCTAGGCATCACCTTTTGATGTGATGCCTATGCATCATGTCAGGGATGCCATGTAAACAACACATACACAAGTAAGTGATAGAGATATTTCTTTATATATAATCATGTACCTTTTCTAGATAAACAACAGACACACACACACACACATATATATATAGCCACATAAGGACCTGTGATTAAAACCAACCCCAAATCTCTATCAGTTTGGAGATTTGTGTTCCAAGTGCTGCTCAAAGGTGTGAAAATTATTCATCGTGGTTTATTTTGGAAATGAAACCCCACAGTCCAGTGGATTTTCTCCCCTGTTCTACCCACTCCTCAGTGCAGCTTTTAATCCGTGGTAGCCTAGATACTATTTTACTGTCCTCCTAACCAAGATTTTTATAATAATTTGCCTTCTGGCTGCATGCCATATTCTCTGTGCAACCTAAGAACCCTATTTCATTGATATCTCTGATAGTTTCTTTGTAGACAGGGACCCTGGAAATCCCCACAGCAAGTAGCTTCTTAGTTTTCGTTCAGTGGTGGAGCATCTGAAATTCCAGTATCTTACCTCAAACCTAGAAATTTCCGGGACTAAAAGCCATTTGATTTGTTTGGTTTGTAGTTTTGTTGTTGTTGTTGTTGTTTTGGGGGTTTTTTTTGTTCATTTTTGTTTGTGTGTTTGAATTCTCCTCATGGCTCTTTAGTGGAAAGGGAGAAGGAAACCCTTCTTATCTAATCCAGCCTCTATAAATACATCATCCTGATTCTGGCCTTAGTGAGCAGTTTAAGCAATGGGACCTTAAAGCTTTACATTCTTTCCTGCAAGAATTAGCTTTAAATATAGCCTGTCTTGATAGACTTTTGTATATAAATGTGTGATCTCTATCTGAAAGTTACTGATTTAGTGATGGTGGCCTTAGTGATTTTTCTCTTTCAATCAAGTTTCCACATCCTGTTTATGGAGAAAAGATTTACCACTTATACATTTACCAGCTTTTGATTTCAATGACTGTTTCAGCATTTTCATTTTAACAGATGCTCCCATTCAACTTTTTCTATGCTGTTCGTTCTTTCATGGACTTTTCTCTTGAGCCCTCTTGTTTATCATAGAATCATAGGATGGTAAGTTTGGAAGGAACCTCAAGGATCATCTAGTTCCAACCCCGTGCCATAGGCAGGGACACCTCCCACTAGTACAGTTCACTCAAGGCCTCATCCAACCTGGCCTTGAACACCTCCAGGGAGGGAGCATCCACGACCTCCCTGGGCAACCTGTTCCAGTGTCTCACCACCCTCACTGGAAAGAACTTCCTCCTAACATCTAGTCTAAATCACCCCTCTGCCAGTTTAAACCCATTGCCCCTTGTCCTATCATTGCAGGACCTTGTAAATAATCCCTCCCCAGCCTTCCTGTAGACCCCCTTCAGGTGCTGGAAGGCTACTATCAGGTCCCCTCGAAGCCTTTTCTTCTCCAGGCTGAAGAGAAGAAAGAAGTTTACCTTCTTTCCAAGGGAAACAACCTCAGCCTTTCCAATTTCAAGCATGCAATGTTACTCTGTATAACACCAGCACCTATCTAAGCAGCAGCAGACAGAAAACATAAAAAAGAATCTTAAATTTAAGCACATAGTCTGCACCATCTGCCATAAACTGTAAGAAGTCAATTAAAAAGTTCTTTAGTCTGTATCAGTAATGCGTAATGGAAGCACTTACTGACTGCTAATGTCTGGGTTTACGTGGTGGCTCAAAGAGTCAATTGTGAGGGTTGGCAGCAACACAGCATTAGGACTGTGATCATCACTATAAATTAAGTTTATGTTGATATCATTAGCAGTCACAAGCTAAAGCAATATTTATATTGATCCTAACAAGATCAGTGCTGTACCAGTGAAAACAAGCTGCAGAAGTTCATGCAGCCTGTGTCATGGGATTTCAGCTGTTTACTTGTTGGAAGAGCCAAGAAGATGGAGAAGCCCAGCAGTGTAGCTGGTGCTTGGGGCCTCTGTGGGGGCAAAGCTGGTCCCTTTGAGTCCTTTCTCTGGATGGGGAATGGGAAAAGCCCCAGGGGAATCCAGCCTCCAGTAAGATGCCAGAATCATACAAATAGCAAGGTGTGATGTTTATGTGTGTTTGCTTTGATTCCTCCCTGGCATGCATTTGCAGAGTGTTGGCTATGTTGATTATGGTGAATTATTCTAAAGCTGTTACACAAGGATTAGGGAGAGGGGAGCCTGTAGCATTGCCACTGCTAGGAGCACACAAGACAAGACAAGATGGCCAAGTTCCTCTCTCTGCCTTGAGCTCATGTGTAATTAGTTGAGACAGTACTTCTCAAAAAACCAAAACAGTTCATTTGCTATTTGGATTGCTACACCTCTTCCAGAAAGCTGTCTCCTTGTTTAACAGGCATTTAATACTTTGTGCTTTTGGTTCTCCAGAATGTCTCACAAGATGTCCTTTCACTTTGGTGCATACCCCAGTGCTGGCAGCAGTTTACATTAAACCTCAGCTTAACTGCACTGTATAAATAATATTTATACTGCACGAATAGCTACAGGTCTCAACTCTGGTGCCAGCTCCTCTACAAAGAGTGATTTAATAATAGCCCTGGGAGCAAACAACTGAGTGTCTTAATGCCAGGTACCCGAGGTACTGAACTTGCCTGAGCAAGTCATAAGTTACGTTTCTGTGACTCTGAGGGGCAGAGATGAGCATTAATGGAGTGCTTGCTGGAAAACCCAGCTGAGCACTCAGAGCCTCCTGCAAGAACCAGCTGCAGGCTTATCCTTGGGTCCCATCAGCAGCACTGCTGCCTACCTGGGCAGCAGGTCATGCCAAGTTGCATTCAGCCTGGGCTAAGCCTTGCATTTGGACCAGATCTTGAGTCTTCTAACTCCTGTACAAAGGAAGGGATACGTAGTAGTAGCATCCTTCTTTTCATTTGTTTCTGATTACTACAAATAATGTGATGTATGAAGAAGAAATTTTTTTTAAAAGCCAACCAACCGACAACACACAATTATTTTAAATTAAAACAGCTAAAAAGCAAAACAACAACAACAATCAGGCTGAGCACACTCCAAATTGGAACAAACCCAGGAAGCTAAACTCTTTTCTGGCCAAACTCCACTGGAGTCAATGTTTTGCCAGCAAAGAATTTGTCTCTGAGTTTCCCAACAGCAATAATAAAGCAATAAATGTATTGCCTAAGTAAAAGAGCAGACACTGCTTTATGTATTTCAGTGCTCTGCTCCCCAAACCTTCCTCTAGGCTAGCCAGCATGATTGTGATGATATGCTGCTAGTTCCTAAGAAACATTCTGGTGATGGTCAAGTGAAACAAAGCAGATCAACTTCAGACAAAACAGAAAACCTGCAGTTAAAGTTCCAGGTAAATACATGGCTATGACAGTGAGAGGACTTTCAACCATCCTGCAGTTTTTTTACTCTGTGTGGCACAAGGAACAACGTGTTTTGGATGAAAGGATGTTGTCTACCTCTAACTAACAAAATCAGGAATAATCACCTTTCCCATGATGTGCCTGCACAGACACAATTCACATCATACAAACACAGCTTTGACAAGAGTCTAGCATCCATGTCACCAATTCCTTTGAGCAGCCCACCTAATGAGTTGTTTTGCCCACATCTGCTCTTCTACTTGTCTAGGAAATCTGTTGTTTCTCTATTACTCTCCTTCACTCAGGCATCCTAAGGGTCTTGCCTTGCTGTTTGTTGATGAACTGCCAGAATGTGGGCCAAGGGGAGAGCTCTG
The DNA here is from genome assembly GCA_013396675.1 of Eubucco bourcierii. Lineage (NCBI taxonomy): Eukaryota > Metazoa > Chordata > Aves > Piciformes > Ramphastidae > Eubucco > Eubucco bourcierii. The sequence goes on along the minus strand of VWZE01025795.1, from coordinate 127,337 downwards.
GTGAAAACAGAGCACATTTGATCTGTTTTTGTCTAGAGAACTAGAGAGAAATGAAACACTAATGCCCACCTCATGGAGGTTGCTGAACTTCCTGGAGACAGCAAAGGTGATGCAAGTGTGGGAATGTGGGACATGGCTCAGGCAGGGGCCTGGCAGTGCCATGGTCCCTGTGCTAAGACAAAGTAGCAGTAGCCAATGTGTCATTTGACCACGGTCCCACCCTATTGGCTGTATCCTCTTCCGAGTCATGAGAGAAAGATGGCGAGGGTCTGCTGATCACAGCCTCTGATTTTTCAGAACAACAAGCCTGCCGATGCTGTTGGGAAATTATTTCAGCTGTTTCAAGATCCACAGCACTTTATTCTCTGTCTTAAAACATAACCAAGGGAGCAATTCTGAGCCTTGTTAATCAGAAAAGGCCTTTTAAAGCGTCGCAGTGTCAGTATAAAACTTTATGAAATTGCATTATAAATGCCAGTTTTAGACAACTAACACATCTTAATAATGTTTTAAAATGCAGTCTTAATTTTACCATTGCTAATGAAAGGCTGATCATTGAGGACGACCATGTCATAAAAACGAGATGTGAACTTCTGCTATGGGGCTGAAGATGCCTCTTCAGCACCAGCCACCTCCTCCTCCCCACCCTTAGCCAGAAGGGCTGGCTCCGCACTGGCTGCCAGCTTCTGTGGCTCTGCTGAGAGAGAGGACAGGGGTAATGGGTTTCTTAATTGGTGTATAATCTTTCAATGAGCAAAGGAATTTGCCAGCGTTTAAAAAGGGCTTTTAGGTGTTATGGTCAATCAAAGTGTTTTTAGCTTGCTCAGGATCCTTTGCTGCAATAACTAAGGTATTTCAGATCCCAAACTGGCAGTTAGGCTGCTCAGCAATGTCTCATTTAGTTGCTGTCTGGCTGCATCCTGGATTCAAAGGCTGTCTCCTAAAATAGCAAATGAAACTTCTTTCTCTTCTAGTGAGCAAAAAGCAGCAAAAGGTGGCAAACACACTCTACTATACAATGCAGCCTGGTGCTTTTGCATCCCTGTAAATCAGTCTTTCCCAGTGCTCCTAACAGAGAATGACTTGAGGTTTGCTTACTGATGTCTTTCCTGAAACCCCAATATCTATCTAACGTGTAATTCAGAAGCACTGCACTTTGCACAGGGAAGGGAAGGGAAGGGAAGGGAAGGGAAGGGTAGGGAAGGGAAGGGTAGGGAAGGGAAGGGAAGGGTTGGGTTCTGCTTTGTGCCCATTACCACATGTCCTGTTGCTGGGCATCTCTGAAAAGAGTCTGGCCTCATCTTCTTGACACTTGCCCTTTTGGATATTGGTAACATCTCCTCTCAGTCTTTCTTCTCCAGGCTAAACAGCTCCAGATTTCTCAACCTTTCCTTGTAAGAGAGCTGTTCCAGTCCCTTCATTATCTTCACAGCCTTCTGCTGGGCTCTTCCCAGTTAGCTGCCTGTCTCTCTATCACTGAGTGGAAGCAACAGGTCTCCACTATTCAGCTAATTATTCATGCTTGAAAAACACATGATAAAAGCACTGTACTACTATGAAAAAAATGAGGCTAATCACAAGCTGCTTCCTGCTCATGAAGAAGTTGGAAGGAAGTCCATAAACAGAGACCAGTGTGACCCCAGTGTCCTTTACTCTCCCTTTGTATCTGAGAAGCGAGATGTGATATGTTCCAGAGGTGGGACACACACACACAAATTCACTATGCAGGAAACTTTTCTGGTATAAAGTGTGGAGGTCAACATGGATAAATTTAGGACAGAAATCTGTCTTGATTTCTAAATAAGTTGCAGCTGGAAATGCCCAGTCCCATGGAGAGAACAGGTTCCTGCCTAAAAGTGGGCAAACAGAACGAGTCACAACAAACTACCAAGGACTTTGTGTGGTGGCTGGTTCCCACAATCAGAAGGAACCTCTGCTGCCATGCAGATACTCATCCAGAAGATGTTAATGAGCATCTCTGAGGATGTTTGCCCTTAGAAGTTGTTTTTTCTCATATCTGGTTTAAATCTGACTTTGTGTGAAGGTAAAAAGCCTTTTCCCTCCAAATTACAAATACCCTGTTTTTTTCTTCACCCATTTCCCCCTTCTCAAATGATGTGGTCATATCAGCCTGGTCTAGCTAGCTCTTGGAAACAGATGTATTTGAAGCTTGAAACAAGCTCCTCTGCAATAGAATGAAGGTGGACACTGCTCCATTTTCTGCAAATGGCTCTGCTTGTGATAGTCATCCCTCTTCTGCCCTTTTATGTTGCTTTACGCTTCCCTAGCCTGTGTCCCTGAAGACAGAGATGAGGAAGGGCTGTATGAGGAGGGAAAATGGAGGGCTGGTGGGCTCATAGCGGCTGCTGGGGGCTTTTCCTTCAAGAGCAGTGGAGTGTGCAATTTCTACCCCTCACCAACCCCATCTGACTTTACACGAACTCCCCCTTCCCAGGAGGGTGAAAGGGCATTTTATAAATACAATTACAAAACTGTTAGGATCAATACCATGAGGCAGATGGATAGCTCAGCAGAAACAGATAGATTAGATGGTGAGATAAAATAGATTAGTCAAATTGATCTGGGGCTGGTGAGATAAGGCCCTTCCGGAGTGGGAAGCAATGGTGCACAAGAAGGATGCTTCCATGACCCTCACACCCCTCTGCTGGTTTCTCCTCTCCTCTCCCTTCCTCCGCTTCATGCTACACTGAACCAGAAGGGAAAAAAAAAAAAAAAAGGCAGAAAAAAAAAAAAAAAAAAAAAAAAAAAAAAAAGCAGAGATAAACACCATAAGGCAACTCAAAGCCCTCTCCTCCCTATCCACCCCCTGTACCCCCTGCTTCCCAGCCGCTGAGCAGGAGCTTTCAGCTGGTTGCTTTTCTTCTCCTTTCTTAGTCAGGGTCCCAAAGTTTGCCACTGACAAGAGGAACGATGAAAGGAGTCTGGAGCCACTGCTTTGAGTTTACAAAAAACAGGGCATGCCACCAAGCACTCCCTTTCCTGAGAACAAGCATGGTATAAAAATACTGGATTGAATTATCCAGGCACATCCAGGAAAATGGTATGAAACCTTGTTCTAGCAGGAGGCTCACTGGAGAGGTGTGCATTGTATACACATATTGCAAGCATAATGGCCTTTCATTTTCATTGCAGCACATCTGCTCACACATTTCCTTCTAGCAAAATTCTAGTTGGGAATGACAAAAGTACCCCAAACCACACCTGTCCATCAAAACACAAGGAAATAATAGCAAATATTCCCACTATGGGAGAAAACTTCACTTTTGGAAGACTTTTGAGTGCTAAATTTTACAGTCTCTACAGCTCTATATTTAAATTCCTTCTACTCTGTGTGTTTGGGGGTTTTTTTGTTGGGTTTTTTGTTGGTTTTTTTTTTCCCCAAGGAAGAAAAGAAAAGAAAATGAAAAATCCAGAGACATTCTGTTTTTATAAACTCAGTTCCATCAGCAATGCTTGTAAGTTCTTTTACCTTTGGCTATTTGGCTCACATGACCGATGTGCCTCCTGTCACAGAAAAGCCACTCTAGAGAGCAGAACAAACACACCACTTCTTTTGACCCCAAACTGCTCTGCCCTACGGCTGGTGCCACAGCCGGGAATTAATGGATGGGCATTCAGTGAGGCTGGGAGGAGATAGCTCAGCCTTGCTTTAAGCCCTGAAGGACCAAAATCTTTACGTGCAGGTTTTGCCAAGTGGCCAGCGCCCAATTTATCCGACAGACTTAAGGAAGTGCCCTATGTCATGCTGCAGTGGTGCATGGAGTTACATCTCTCCATCCTCCCACCTGCTTTTGTCTGTGGGCTGCTGGCTCTTCTTTCTCTTGACCTTGTGGCCAGCTGGTTTAAAGGGCTTGGCTGAGAGAAAACTGTGCCACAAGAAGAGAGGCACTCAGGGCTGATTCAGCCCATTGGGGTGGCTCTCTGCTGGCTCAGACAGCCAGATGGGAAGACATGGGTAGCTTGGGACAACTGAGGTAAGGGAGGAGTAGCACTGGGCCTCTGAGCACTTCATAGGTGATTAGTTCAGCTTAGCTGTAGCCTTAAAGGGCACCCTAAGCCTTAAAGGGCCCAAACCAGGTGTCTGGCATGAGGAACTGATAAATTTGATCCCTGATCTAGCAATGAGATTTGTTATTTCATTATAAAAGAGCAGCAGTTAGAAAAACGGAAGCTTTCTTATGACTAACTTCCTTACAAAGAAAGATTTAATTTATCAGAGTTTTCTTTTGAAAGACTGGGCCAAAGAAAAAGTCCCAAGTCAAAATAATTCTATCCAGAAATCTTAAAACCCCAGAATTTCACAGCACTCGAGAGACCCTCATCTAGAGCCCTGCTCCGAGGTGGGATTAGTTGTGCTTAAAATCTTCCCTAACAGACACTTCTCTGGCCTCCAGTGGTGAAGGCATAGCTCTAGGAGAAGGTTAGCCAAAAGTCTCATGCTTCCATTTCCCCCTACAACTTAAGCTGTCCAGACAACATTTCCCAAAATACGTGCAGTTGCTGTGAGTAGGGATAGGAGTTGGTTTATTCAGAGGAATTCCGTGAAGAGCACTGCAGAAGATCTGGCAGCTCTGGACTGTTGGAGCCTTTCAGCAGCACAGGCACATGGAGCAATTTGCACCATGGCAGAGCAGCCACAGAGAAGTTCATCTGGAGAACTGACCTGCATATTTTTGGATTTTGATGTCCAGCTCTGCTTTTTCAGTATTAACTCTCTCAGCCATATCTCACAGGTAGGCACATGTAGGAAGCCCACAGAGATCACCTTCTATCCCTCTTATGGATTGTCACACTCTGCTGTTAGTGGAAAAGCTAATGCATCAGTAAAGACTGTAGCAGCTGGTAGCCTAGGAGGTATGGAAAGTGGCTCCTTCACCTGAGAAGTATGCAATGAGTCTCCATATGATCACTGGAGCTGCATCTTGGCTGGTGTTGACTGGCAGAGCAGTGTTTTGTTCTTTAGAGTTTAAGCTGCTGAGAACCTGAGCTATCATATTAAAAATATTTTTCATATATGATTATATAATAATTTGAAACTCTCTTCCTCTGTACAAATACAGTTTCTGTCTGATTTGGAGCAGTTAATACACAGGAAAAGTTATGCTGGTGGGAAAAAAAGGCAAGTCTGGTCAGCTGTTCAAAGGTGTGAGATCTGTGAAGGAAGCCAAGTCAGAGAAGTGTGATTAAAGTGGCCAAGTTAAACAAGACACAATTAAAACCACTGCTTCCCCACCATCTCCCCAAAACTTCCAAGTAAGGCTTTATGAGTCCCAGGGGACCAGGTTAGCCCTAATTGTATCTTATTTAACTTGGCCAATTAAACAGCAAACTCTTCTCAGGGCTGGCCTGGCCTGCAGATATCACACCTCCTTGGCTTCGGACTGCTCGCTTCACTTCAGCACACATACATACTGTATATTTATATTAGCTCTTGGGAACGTGTTTCTAGAAATGCCCTTTGGTTAGTGCTAATCTCAGCTGCACAAACTGTGTGCCTGAGTGTATGCCTTCTGCCTGGAAGAGCAGGAATTGTCACCCTGAGCTCTGATACCCTTACCTGTAGATGTTTTAAAGAGTGGACATGGATTGACTTTACAGAAGAATTTGGGGAAAAAACCAGGAACACCTCTTGCCTCAAGTTCAGATTTGCAGCAGACTAGAACTGAGCTGAATGTCAGGAACGCAGGCTGGTGCTGCAGACATTAGGGCAGACAGAGCTGTTACTTCTCAGAGGAGATAAAGGCCAGCACCTGAACGGAGCAAGAGGGGACTGCATTTCCCCTGGGATAAGTGAGCAAGAGAGAGAAATGGCTTCCTTCCCCTGTAGATTAGATGGAAGGGAAATGAGGAATTTCTTCCTGTTTTTGAATAATTAAACTCCATGTTTGGAATTTTATATGCATCTACCTCGATTAATAAAACACATACAATATTTTTAGAAAGCAAACTGGTCTTCTGCCAGCAACAGGAGTTTTTGTTCTGATCTATTTTAAAGCGGAAGAAACAGCCATTGCAGTTATATAAACATCTCAGACAAGGATTTGAAGCTTCAGAAGCTCATTTAGTGGTAAATTCTACTAGTGCCTACTCCACATTTACATGAGACACACTGACATAAGACCAATCTGAAAAGACCCCCAAGTCAGGAGAAACACTTAACTATTCAACACGATGGCACACAAATGCTCAGCTCTTATATAAAGGGCTGTGGTTAGTAGGTGGAGAGATGTTCTCCTCCTCCTCTACTCTGCTCTGGTGAGGCTGCATTTTGGAATATCATGTCCAGTTCTGGGGCCCTCAGTTCAAGAACAGGGAATGGCTTGAGAGACCCCAGCACAGAGCCATGAAAATGATTAAGGGAGTGGAACATCTTCCTTACGAGGAGAGCCTAAGGGAGCTGGGGCTCTTTAATATGGAGAGGAGAGACTGAGGGGTGGCCTTATTAGTGTTTATAAATATGTGAAGAGTGAGTGCCAGGGGGATGGAGCCAGGCTCTTCTAGTGATGCCCAACAACAGGACAAGGGGCAATGGGTGGAAGTTGAGGCATAGGAAATTTCATGTGAATATCAGGAAGAATTTTTTCACTATGAGGGTGACAGAACACAGGAACAGGCTGCCCAGGGGAGTTGTGGAGTCTCCCTCTCTGGAGATACTCAAGACCTGCCTGGATGTGTTCCTGTGTGGTCTGGTATAGGTGATCCTGCTCTGGTAGGGAGGTTGGACGGGAATGTGAGTCCCCCTCACATTCTCTGGTCCTGTGATATAGGAATCATTCTTCCTATTTTGAAGAGAGGGGAAAATGGGCAAAGTGAACATAAAAGCCAATGACAGAAGCATGCTAAGCTGCAAAGCAGCATCACACCACGACATTATGCCACAAACAGGCACATCCTGGGGGACAACTTGTCCTGCTGTCAGGCAGGAGAAGGGAAATTATTCTAACCTCACCTCTGTTCAAGACACCTCTCAAACAAGTGTTTCCAACTCATTTTCCCTTAAGTAACAGAGGGATGAGGCTTTGGTAACTCACTGAAGAGCAGCAGCTGATAATATTCTCTTACCACCTTGAAAGGGCCAAGTGCCACACAAACGCTTGCAAGATACTAAGGACATACCTATAGCACTTTCTGCCTATAGAAAGCCAGAAAAGCTCATGTTTTTGTCCAGGGCTGCAGCACCAGCACAATCATGCTCCTGATGAATTATGAATGATTAGGAAACACTCTCTTTAGTTCTGCTTTGCTTTCCATTTCTTAAAAATCAAAACTGCTACCGACAAACTTGATTAGGAGTACATTAGGAAAATGTTTTGATTGCTGTTTGCTGAAGTTTCCTACACATTAAAATGCTAAAGAGCTTTTAAAAAAAATTATAAATTTAAAATCATGCGTGTCAAGATGCCTAAGGAGGTATCCTAAGTCATGCAGAACAGTAGTAATGCTGCTGGAGCGCCTGAGGAGAGCTTCACCTCCTTGTGCAGTGGAATCACCAGATGGCACTGTAACAACACAGGAGTTTTCCAAATTATTTCTAGAATTAGGAAAAAAAATTGATGGGTTTGACGAAGAAACAAAACCTTCCTGTTGTTACTGTGAATAAATAGTTTTGGGGTGGTGTTGAGAAGGGTATTTATGATAAATGGTTGTCCAGCAGGAGTAGGGAGGCAATTGACCCCTTGTACTCAGCTCTGGTGAGGCCACACCTCGAGTATTGTGTTCAGTTTTAGGAACCTCATTACAAGAGAGATATTGAGGTGCTGGAGCAAAGGCAGAGGAGGGCAACAAAGCTGGGGAAGGGGCTGGAAAACAGATCTTATGAGGAGCGACTGAGGGAGCTGGGGCTGTTTAGTTTGAGGAAGAGAAGGCTGAGGAGAGACCTCATCACGGTCTGCAGCTACCTGAAAGGACGTTGTGGAGAGGCTGCTGGTGGTCTCTTCTCACAGGTAAATAGTAATAGAACAAGAGGCAATGGCCTCAAGCTGTGACTGGGTAGCTTTAGACTGAACATTAGGAAACATGTTTTCAGTGAAAGAGTGATCAGGCATTGGAATAGGCTGTCCAGGGAAGTGGTTGAGTCACCAGCCCTGGGTGTGTTCAAAAGTCATTTGGATGTGGTGCTTAGGGATATGGTTTAGGGTGACCCTTGTAGAGTAGGGATATCAGTTGGATCCTGAGGGTCTTTTTCAACTGAAATATTTCTGTGATTTCTACAATTTCTGGCCTACCTTCACCAAAAAAGTCATGCTGACCCATAGATTGTAACTCCAGATCTGCCTGGATATTGGTTGAATAGATCTATTTTATGTGGTATGGCTAAGTAAAGAAGGTACTCTAACAGAGCCTCTGTGTCATCTTCATTTCACCTTTCACAGTATTTTGAAATACGATTTTAGCATGCCATGACTATATATAGTTATAGCTGTACATGTGTACATACAGACATACACATATGCACATCATTTGAATTAGTCAAAACATGGAGGCTTCCCTGAAGTTAAGAAGTGAGGCAGTGGCAGAGCAAGAAATGGAAGCCAAAAAAGCTCTTTAATGAACAGCTGTAACAGAGATAGCTTATTTGTGCATGAGTCACTCACACATACCTTGATAACAAATAACACATTCTTGGAGAGAGTCTCAGTTTTGATGCATATCACAGCTTCAGTAAATATAGAGGACTGCCAAATTTGCCTATATAAATCCCAGTGATCTCATATATTTTAATCAGAAGATTTGAAAAAATTAGACAAAAGGAGTCTGGGTTCTGTTCCACACACACACACACACACAGACACACACACACACACCCCCTTTACTTTTTACCTTATTAATACTGTGCTCTGGTATAAGGCTCCATTTTGAACTCTGTTGGAAGAGTGAGCATTTCTGAGGCCCTGTTTATGACAAGATATAATTAATACTAGGGAGGAATTAAAGGAGATTTAGAGAAAAAATATTGTACACATTTGGAGTTAAATAACAATTTGGCCTCATTAAAACAGGTTTCCATTTGCGACTAATTTTATTCCTGGTTACAAAGGCCATCATTTGTCTGAGCAAAGATGAAAAAGTAGCTGTTAACACAGTGCAAATGAGAGTGAAATTGGAAGGGACATGTATATTAATGAGCATCCGAGTGCCCTACAGTGCACAAAAATGAGCAGGAGAAAAAAAAAAGAGGAAAAAAAAAAAAAAAAAGGAAAAAAAAAAGAAAAAAAGATTCCCCTGATATTGTTGAAAAGCTAATGATTATTTGACATGGCAAGGAATGCCCTGAACCTGCAACCTGCTTTACACGAAGATACAGTTGTTTACAGGATCAGGGGCTACCTCAGAGCACTTTAAGGACAATACTAATTTCTTGGTAAAATATTAATTATTCATTTGCAATTTCCCAAATAATTTCATTTCCTTGCAAGGGAAGATCTTGTAAGGTGCAGCCATTAACTGTGCATTAGAACCTCGAGTACGTGAGCTCTGGTCTCTGTATGTGGCAAAGCGCTTAGAGAAATCCCTGGGTGCATTATGTGAGTTGTTGATTCTCTTCCTTGCAGAATGCGTCATTGGGCTTGTGAATAAGCAGACAGGGAGAGTCATGTTTCATGCAGATTTACGCAGCCCACATATCAAAACCAGAAGGGGCACATCGTCCTAAAGCCTGAACGGAATTTCATAGAACCATAGAATGGTTTAGGGTGGAAAGGACCTCAAATATTATCTAGTTCCAACCCCCTGCCGTAGGCAGGGACACCTGCCACTAGAACAGGTCGCCCAAGCCCTCATCCAACCTGGCCTTGAACACCTCCAGGGAGGGAGCAACCACAACCTCCCTGAGAAACCTGTTCCAGTGTTTCACCACCCCCACTGTCAAGAGTTTCTTCCTAACATCTAGTTTAAATCTCCTTTCTTCTAGTTTAAATCCATTACTCCTTGTCCCGTCATTACAAGACCTTGTAAATAGTCCCTCCCCAGCCTATCAGATTTGTATTTAAACTGTACAATATGGTCTTGTGCACAGGACTCCAACACCTGAATCTGAAACTTCCTTCCAGACAAAGAAAAATAATTGAAACCAAAGGTGCTTGAGTCCACTCTTGCCAACGGCCCAAGCACACAGACATCAATGAAACAAGAGGAGTCCTGTCTCCCTGATAGTGACTTAATAATAGATCTGTCCCTTTTGAATGGAAACCCCATAAGCAGAAGGACAGCATTGCAGGCAAAAGATGTGCAGGAAGGACACCACTTGCTGGTCCCAGAAACAAACTGTTCTGAGTATATAAAACTCTGCTACATACTCCTGAATGCTGTCTACTGACCTCAGCTATTTTGTGTGCAGCCTTGTGGGTGCCTTCTACATGTCCACAAAGGTGCTGAGCATTTTTGACACTTTTCTGCTCATAGTAAAAACAAGCAAGCAACCAACCAACCAAATCAAACCAAACCAAACCAAACCACGCAACCAAAAAAACAAGCAACATCTTTGTTGACTTGGAAAATACAATGAAATTTCTGTTTTGAATTGCTGGTCAAATATGTTTGCAATAACCTGAATTTGCAACAGATCTTTTGTCTGGGGTAACTTTTGTCTGTTTGGAGGGCAAGTGGAGTGGGACTTTGAGCTCAAAAAATCAACTCTGGGCAGGAGCTTAGCCTGGGAAGGCATTGCTACTCCATCCCAAGCAATGCTACAAACAGAGAGCTCTTGGACACACAGCCCACCTAAAAACCACTATTATCTCTAAAACAACTGTTTGACTGGTTGCTGAAAATCTAATTGGGGGTCAGTAAATGTCTCATTCCAAGCTGCTCTATTGTTTTAAACATGTCTGTGTTTATTTCACCCCTTCCCATTCATTATGCAAAGAAACACTGTGAGATAAACAAGAAACATGAGTAATTGAGTGAATGATGCCAGAATTCCCAAATATTTCATATTTTGCCCCCTGGGATGAATTCAGTTTCCAGACCACCTAACTAGAGAATGAGCTGAATGTTTTAAATATGTTTCGCCAAGATTACAAAAACTTTTGAGTTAAATCATTTTGCGCTGCTCTGCTGACAAGATTTCCCCAATATTTTGGTTTTTTAGATCATAGCTTACCAGGGTGTTGCAGTGCTTGCACACCATCAAGGAGCCCATGGAAATGTTTGAGAGGGTCCAGAAAAGGGCCACAAATATGATCAGAGGGCTGGAGAACCTCCCTTATGGGGACAGGCTGCTAGAGTAGAAAAGGTCCTGGGGAGACCTTACAGCATCTTTCCAGCACCTGAAAGGGTCCTACAAGAAAGCTGGGGAGGGACTTTTTGCAACAGCTTGTAGTAATAGGACATGGGATGGATTGAAGCTGGAAGAGGGTAGATTTAGACTGGATATTAGGAAGAAATTCTTTACAGTGAGGGTTGTGAGACACTGGAACAGGTTGCCAAGGGAGGTTATGGATGCCCCATCCCTGGTAGTGTTCAAGGCCAGCCTGGAGAGTGTCTTAAGCAATATTGTCTAGTGGAAAGTCTCCCTACCTATGTCTCTCCCTACCTATGTCAGGGAGGTTGGAACTGGGTAATCCCTTACAACCCATCTGTAACACGCAATTGTTGGGACAGGTAAGTATAGCACAAATAACCAATCCATGCAACAGAGTCCAGGTGAGTCAGTAATTTATTGAGACTTGGCTTAGCCATGTAAAGCGTGGGGTAATTTTCCCAAGGATCATATCCATGAGGCATCAGCCTAACCAATGTAGCATTTGATGTATTTCCCAGCTGAGACAAACTTTTTGTTTTGTTTTGGTTTGTTTTTTAATCCCTTTTTCCTCCACCTTTAACACCACTGCCTCCTCTGTGCAGGTGTGATTTGCCAGGTTCCTTCAATATTCCTTCTCTTGTGTGCAACTATTTCTTACCTTTGGCAGAATTCACAGGTTTAGTCACATGCCTCTGGTTTGCTTCCCTTTTTTTGTGTTTTCTAATTCAATCTTCTTTTTACAGATGTCTTCTAACGGGCTTATTTTAGAAGAAATTTCTACTTTTGTGTGTGTGTGTGTTGTTTGGATTTCTCATACTGGTTAAGAAGAAGTACCTTGCATATTCTTGTTTGTAGTGCTGTCCTAATATTCTCTCCAGACTGCATAGTTTTTATGCCAAAGGAATAGGCTATTAAAGTTGCCGTTTCTGAAAATATAGGTTCATCTTTCTTTCATTCAACTGTTTGCCTGGACATATAGCTCCCCAACTCTGCTACAGGGTTTAAAGTGATGACATCAATCAGACATTGATGGCATGCTTTCATGGCAGTTGTTCTACTGTGATCAAAACTGTTGTACTCATGTTTCAGTCAACATGTGCCCATGTGCCCATAGTACCCATGTGCCCACATTTCAGTCAACATCTGCAAATGCTGATGCTGTCACTGTGTTGATGTCTGGTCATCTCACCTGGCTGACAAATGAAAAGAAAAGCTCTGGTTATGCTCCTGTGCTAAGCTGCATAAACAATTTTTGCAAAGAACTAAGATGGAGTTTGTGGCTCCATCTTGGAGAAGGAGAGAGTGAAGATGCATCCACCTCTTAAATTTGCTGCTCTTAGTTCCCATTTTCCAGCAGCTTGCAAAGCAAGACAAGTTATGGTAGAAATATGCAGTAGATGTTTAAGTTAAGATGCTCCTTCTTCACTGAGAAAATACTAATAGTCTCTAATACCTCCTGATGCCTCCTGAAGCAGACAGCACCTGCTAGTACGTTGCAGGAAAGCTGCACCATACTAATAGATCTACAAAAGACTTTAAAGGACTCTGTGTATATGCCAACGAATCTACAGATTAAAAAAACAAAGAACCAGACAGAAAAGCAAAATATACCCTTAAAGAAGAAAGCCAGTAAGATTACAGGCCACACTTCTGAAGCCATCCTCACTTGCTTCTCAGCCAAGCCCCTAAACACTGACTGTTGGCTTTCACCTTAGCTTTTACAGATAAAGAAGAAAAGTTGCATTATAGGTACTTACACCATAACCATCACTCTGTCTACTGGAAGTAGTGAGTCCACTATGCTTCTCCAGGGAAAGATTTTCCACAGGTGTGTACTGAAGTACTTCTGTGTTAATCCCACCTCTCCACCTTCGGTCTCCCTCTCCTCATGTGTGATCACATGTGCCAATCTGAGGACCCTGCTCTGAAGACAAAACCTCCCAAACCAAACCAACAACAGGTTTTACTTCAGCTTTGCATTGCAATTCATATTTCAATTGTTAGATAACAGCATGCAAAACATCCCTCTGATTTAGCAGCACTTCACAGCCTGAGTAAAAAGACCCACATGAGCCTCACAGGGAAAAAAGGAGGGCTTTCAGCTGTGGTATTTTATGACAGGGCAAGTCTAGCTCCTTACAAATTTTAAATGGACTCACCAAGGGAGTAAGAGAAAGAAAACAAGATCACTAATCGCATATTTCGTTTCAGAGGTTCTTTCTCAGTGCATCCTTGTCCTGGACATACGTTTATGTATCTGACTACAAAAATTTCTACTTTTTCACAAGCAATTTAGCAGCAGACAAGAATCTTGCTTAAGCAGGGTTGATATTTGCAGAAGTCAGGCAAGTTTACTTCTATTTTCAGATGATAGGACTGCTCTGGCTATGGGGCCTATGAAAAAGTAATCCAATGTTGTTATTTTTACTAAGTTGTCCTAAAGAAAGTTAGAAGCGGTTTATCTTTTACAGTCCTCTTTTCTAATGAACTGGCAAAACATCTGATTTTGGCCCTTGTATAAGGCCTCCCTTGAGCCCTCTCACCCCAACTTGTTACTGGCTTCCTGCTGATTTACAACAAATCTTTGACATGTGGTCTGCCCCTTAATAAGGGCCTCTGACATTGCCCAGGTATGAAAAAGGGGAATAAAATTATTTGGGTTAAAAATGATATAGCTCTGTGAAGGTGGAGACAGCAGAACAAGGCTTCAAAGCCCAGAGAGAAAAACAATACCCACAGAAGGCTCTTTGTTCAGACAGCTTGGCCGGCATAAATCTCCCGGCTGCAGTCCTTCATACCAGCTGTAATTATTTAAAACTGATTTATCATTTGAGCATCAAATAATTAGGATTGGTGTAAAGGAACAAAAAAGAAGGAAGGAAGGAAGGTAGGAAGAAAGGAATGGAAGGAACAGACATTGTAGGCCATTCAATTGGGTGATTTTGAACAGGAAGACCTTATTGAATTATCTTGATAAGGTGACTCGAGTAATTCTTGAAGTTCAAGGAAAAGCAAACCAGGCTTCTTTACTGTCTGTATTACATGAATGTCAAAAACACTTGGGCAGCAAAGGAGAGGTGAGATGCCAGAGAATACAAACTTAGCAAAGAAGATTCAAATTAAGCATCAGAGCTGTGATAACTCCCTGATGTTCCTGTCTGAAAAAGCACAGCTATTTAGGAGCGCTGTCTACAATTCAATACAGCACTGCAGCTCTCCAGGGTCAGAAAGACCCAAAAAGGAGTGTACGTGATCTTGCACACAGTAAATGCCAACCTAATTGGGTTCCTGCACTGCAGCACGAGCAGTGAAATGATCAAGCATTTTGTTCAAAATTTCCTGAAGGGCTCAAATCCTGCCCTGACTTACCCTTTTTTACAAAACCACCAACTTCAAAAAGATTGCACAAGTTAGCAGCTAAAACAGATATTTCTTGCTGGGTGGTACGTTATTGGTCTGGCCAGGAGCCAGTGAAAAGTAACCTGGTGTTATATATTTATTTTTTTTTAATTCAAATGTTCTGAAGTTCTTCTATAGAATTATACAGCATTATTCACTTCCCTAGGTTGTAATTTCTTTTATTTTTTCTGTGCTTTCTGAAAAAGTAAAGTTGGATGTGACTTTTATAAAGGAGATTGGTGCCTTTTTTTTAACATGACCTCTGTATCTAGACAGGTGGCAACAGGGCAAGGCTATCACTCTTGTTTTCACTTATGAAAGTTCCTCTAGAAACAAAGGAAAAGGTTGAGAAGGAAAATAAATTAAGATGGTGGAGTGGGAGAAAAAAAAAAAAAGAAAAGAAAAAAAAAGGCATCATGAAGCTGGCTAAGAACCAGAAAACACACACAAGGCATGAATTTCCAGAGTTACGCAATGGCATCTGCATTACCAGGTACAGGGGTCAACATGCTGCAGCTACAGGTGCCAAAGATATCACATGAAGATTTCCAACAGCCTGCAGGAGGACGAGGAGGGAGCCCTACATCTGTGAAAGGCAGCTGCTTCCAGCTCCCAGCAAGCTCAAACCCAAGGACAGCCAGGAGCTGAGTAGACATTTCACTTAGCCCCATGTCCTTATCTCACACTGACCAGTTGACAGGCAGCATTTAACTTGTTGAGCAACTCTGTTTGGTGCCCAGAGAGCTCCTACTGCTGGTTTTAAACTGTAATTTGGGAAAGCGAGCACTGCCTGGTAAGTCACTACGAGCCTGCTGTGATAGTGACTAGCCTGGGAAGGTGAGCAAATTGAGGAAGGGCAGGAAAAAGGACTGCTTGTGAGGGATTGGAGAGGGAATGAGGGTAGGAGGCATGCTAATAGAGAAATGCTGCTAGTTTTGATGGATATCTGCTGGGACTGTAAGCAGTGGCCCAGGTCAGGGAAGAGATACTTAAGGCACCAAGTAATAGAACAAATACCCTGCAGCAGAGCACAAATACCCTGGGAACCCGAGCCTCATGATTGAACCACAGAAGTGCTAGGCTTTGCAGCCAGCCCACTCTGTCCTTCCATTCCCTGTAGCTGTGCCTCCACTTTGCCTTGCAACCCCCTCCTACTTGGCCTCTTCCTCCATGCAACGACCTCTTGTGCTAAAAATACACCCCCTGCAGCACTTGGTACAATAGATAAGCCTGGCAAAGCTCTTGTGGGAAGATGCTGTGGCTTCACATCTGCTTGTTAAAAATATCACATATTATTTAAAGAAAAAAGTTTCTTGTGACTAATTTCAAGAGCGAACCATATGGTCTTTTTACTTCTCCTGCACTCATAATAATTAAATGGCTAATTTCCCCTCCTAAACTACCTTCGGCCCACAGAAGAAAACAAAGGAAATCACAGCTATTCAGCTACAAAACATCTTGTTAAAGCACAGCAAAGAGTTATGCAATTAACCCCACAAAAGCTGGAATTTCACAGTTATATCTAACACTGAGTTAACAAGAACAGGCCGAGTACAGCCCCTTTTTTGTCGTTGTTTCTGTTTGCTGGCACAGCAGCCACAGTTAAGGTCAGGTGTCAGACCAGATTTAAGCCATAAATGTCTGTTTCCTTGGTTTTTTTGTGATCGGGAGTCGGCGCAGTATTGTGATTTAAATCAGCCACTGGGTGCTCCGGAGGAGGGTTCCATGAAACTGAAACAAAGAATTTGGTTGTCTGCATGGCACAAGCGCCTGCGTATTTCCCCTCACATTGTGCCTACTGCGGCCAGGGCTCCCTGACACTGGAGTGCTGCGTGCACGACCAGCGTGGTTGAGAGCTTCTTTTCGGGGCTGTTTCTGGGTGGCTCAGACCTTGCTGATGGCAGCTGCCAGCTCCTGCTTGCTGTGGCCTGCCCAGCCCAATGTGCTTTTCTACTGCTCACCTGCAGCAGAAATGGCTGATTTTGCAATGCTGTTTGGATTCTGTCAGGCTATGGCCCAGGACCAGTGGGATCCTAAGGATTTTTTTTTTTTCCTAAGAAACATTAAATTTGCAAATCAATATTCCTGAGTGATGCCCTGAGCACTATCTCATCAGATGTGTGGTGGGACTCAGCTGCTGTCCCCAAAAGTCACAAGTTCACTGAAAAGCCAAAAGCACTCCTGCTCTTTCTCAGCTTTCTTGCATCTTCTGTTCCTGGTTAAATAACCCCAAGGTCTGCAATGTGAAATGCGTTGGTGGGACTTAGAAAATTAAAATGGGTATTTGGGTGCCTAAATGCCTGTCTGAAAATTAAAATTTAGAGCTGAGTGCCTTCATGTAGATAACCAGGTTTGAAAAATTAAAGTGAGATATTGCATGCCTGACTATAATTTAGTGTATAGACTCATTATGGGTATTTTTTATTGTTCAAAAAAATCCATCTTGACTGAAAAGGAAGCAATGACCAGCACTCAAAAGGCTGAAGAAAACTGGGATGGTGCTGGGCAGTTTTCTTGATAAGATGAGCCACTAGGTGACACTTTGCATAATAATCCAATGGACTGAATGTTACCATGCTACATTTCTATGTTTTTGCTTGGTAAAGCCTATTATGATCTGATGCCAGGCAGCCCACAGACCGTAAAGCTAACTAGGACCTTCCTGAAGTACCTGCTGTCTTGATAAGATGGGTAGCCTTTAGCCACGCCTCACTCATCCAAGTAGCAGAAGGAACATAAAGAGCCAAGAGAAGAAATAAGCAAGAAAAGGATGGCTGTAGGGCAACAGAGAGGGAGGAAACTGGGAACCAGACAGTGGAAGATGTGATGAAGAGAAGGCATCATACATGTAGGAAAGGCTACAACGTGCTACACTAAGGAATGAGGAAGGGTGAACGAAGTAGCAGCGGGGTCTGAAGAGGTGAAAGTTGGAAGACAGGCACGGAACCTGAGATGAAAATGGTAGCAGAGTTGGGGAAAAGGGAGCAGAGCAGAAGAGAGATGAACAAGGAATTGACACTTTGAAGGAATGAGAAGCCAATTATCCACTCAAATTCATAACAACATAAGATAACATTCTTTCAATCAGGAAGAGTATTCCATGTGTTTTTCCAAGCAGCAGCCTTCAAAGCCAAGACAGAAGAAAGAACAAGGGAGAGCAGACACCACAACTGTGTGTTTCAAGTTGGCGTCTTATATTTCAGACAGTTTATTTACATATCCAGCATTAAATATAAAAACACAGAAGAACATCTTTTGATTCTGCTATGAAGTACACTTGCCACTGATTAAAGAATCAAATCTAGAAGGAGATGTAGCTTTCTGTACAAACAGAAACCAGGTAATTTTTGTTTCTTAGGTTGCACTCTTTATCTACCTATATTTAAGAAAATAAGTACACTTACCCACTGGAATTTTTTTGACCATTTCTTCAGGATTTCTTCCTTTGATATGGATCTAAATACTGCATGTTTTTCCTGTTCTTGCTTGCTTTATGCTCCAGCTCAGAAATGACCAAGAGCATAAGATTTATCACAAAACACTGTAACATACAAGTTATTTGCAGCAGCACATTGTAGTATGGGTTAGATTTAGGGGGGGTGCTTGTGGTTGGGGTTTGGTATTTTGTTTGGGGTGAGGTTTTTTTGGTTGTTTGTTTGCTTACTTTTTAATTAATTTTCTGAACAACTTGTTAATTTTTAGTGGAAACAACCAATTACACTAAAATGGAACATTTTTCATGAAAGTGCATGACAGCCATAGCCAGTGGAACCACAGGCACCAGGGGAAGTTTCAGTTCATCCTGCCAGCTTGCAGCCTGTCTGCAACCACTGATGTTTAAGCAGAACAGACTGGTTGGTGTGGCATCTCCACTGTAGCATCCAGACAATAACTATGTCCTGTAGAGATTTGATGACTTTACTCCCCATGTGTTTGGCTCTGAGTGTAACCTGGAAAAATGCATATCTGCATAGAAAAAGCTATCCCTATATCCTTCTTTTCAACTTGTCCAAACTCAGGAATCACAGAAATCACAGAATGCCAGGGACTGGAGGGGACCTTGAAAGATCATCTAGTCCAACCCATCTGCCAGAGCAGGATCACCTATACCAGATCACACAGGAACTTGTCCAGGAGAGTTTTGAATATCTCCAGAGAGGGAGACTCCACAACTCCCCTGGGCAGCCTGTTCCAGTGTTCTGTTACCCTCGAATCTCCAAACATCAGGGAAGATGCAAGAGAATCCAACAGATTTTCAGGAACAGGTGTATGTGTGATATTTGAAATAGGAAAGTAGTAGATCAAATACTGAGGAACCTTTTTCTTCTTTTCCTTACCGCCTTTTGTTGCTACCATTGCCCAATGTAAGTCTAGTTTAATATTACAACACAAGACAGTGGTCACAGAGGTGTTGTGTAGGTAACGCTTACTGATGACTTTTAATGAGCAAAGAAAGTTGCTTAATCTGAGAGCAAAGACAATATTTTAGCCTTTCTCTACCTCTGAGGTGTCCCAAGTTTCTGCTGTGGCTCTTGGGAATACTCTGCTTAGAAACCAGTCACATAATGATGCCAATATTGGTGACATTAGGAGTGTGAAGACTCAAAGGATTTATAAATGTGTAAATCTACAGGATGGTGGGACGGAGGGACTGTCACTTACAGACGCCAGCAGAAAACTATGGTGTGTAAATGGATCTCTAATAAAAACCCACTTCACCACAGTTAACATATTGCCAGCACTGTCTGCACAAAAGATTTTCACTTTCCCTTAGTGATACCTGCTTCTGCTTTGGAAAAAGAAACCACAGTTGCTTGGAATCTAGAACGCAGCAACGTCATAGCAACAGAACAAATTAATCTGATTTAGCAATGAGATCAGTCATTTTTTAAATGCGAAAATCAGTTTACAATTTCCATCTGTCCCCATGGAAGTCAAAATATGTTTTGACTTTCATATCTGTGTCTGACAATCATAATCCATAATACAAATGGTAATAAAATTTCCCTGTCTATGACAAAAAGGTACCCAGAAGCACAGGCAAGCTTTTATCAGGTTCCTCTCCCACCTCATCAAATGCAGATGTTAAAGCCAGATACTCTTGCCCAAACGTGCCATTGGTGAGCCCTGAAGCATCTAAATACATTTGCTGTATAAAATGTGATTGTAGGCTTCCAGTTGTGGGTTCTTGATTTAGAAAACTGGGAACACATTACTGTCAAAACGCAGCACATTTGGCTGCTTTCCTAAGGGTCAGCATCCAATTTCCACGCAGAAAGTAAGATGAGTATCTTCACAATTCTTCCCTGCAGCTATTCAGTGGTCTCTTTGAACTGTTACTTGTTTGAGAGCAACTGAATACTGTGTTCAGTTTTGGGCTCCCCAGTTTAAGAGGGTCAGGAATCTGCTGGAGAAGGTCCAGCGAAGGGCTGCAAGGATGATTAGGGGACTGGAGCATGTGCCTTACAAGGAAAGGCTCCTGGGGCTTTTTAGTCTGGAAAAGAGAAGGCTGAGAGGGGATTTAATAAATGTTTCTAAATACCTGAGGCCTGGGTGTCAGGACGGAGGGGACAGGCCCTTCTCACTTGCTCCCTGTGATAGGACACAAGCAGTGGAGGTAAGCTGCAGCACAGGAGGTTCCACCTCAACATAAGGGGAAAAATCTTTACTGTAAGGATCACAGAGCACTGGCACAGGCTCCCCAGAGAGGTTGTGGAGTCTCCTTCTCTGGAGACTTTCAGGGCCCATCTGGATGTGTTCCTCTGTGACCTGAGATAGATTCTATGGTCCTACACTGGCAGGGGGATTGGCCTTGATGAGCTCTTTGGGTCCCTTCCAGCCTCTGACATCCTGTGATCCTGTGACATGGAAGACTTTGTAGTAAAGTTACAGCCATTCTCAGGGAATGGTGAGGCAAAAGAGCACTACTTTGCTGGAAAAAAACAGGTCCAGAGCATTATCCTAGCAAATATCATTAATCCTTTGTTTCTGTCATCACTTTGCACACAAACAAGACCAAATAGTGAGGTGAAAGATATAACTCAGTTATATCCCACCCAGCTCCAGTGTAGAAGGTACCAGTAGAAAATTTTGAAGTTCTTTAGCTCATTTTGTCTCAGTGAATCAAGGTTAATAATTTTATTTTTTATATTGATTGACTTTTACATTCTGAGGTCCTTGCATGAAGGACATTTTATGAATGTAAATTTGATGGACTGATACATTTATATGCATGAGAACGTCGCTGGACTAAGCAGGTCAGTGTTAGTTTACACTTCACTTTTGTCAATAATAATCAGGGGAAAAGACATTAATGGCTCACACTTACAACCTAATTGTATCAGTGCTATCCACCAACCTGGACAATGTAGGAATATATCTGTTTTGCCAGGCTTGCATAAGTCCTGATTTTCCAAATCTACAGTTAACATTTGGACTGTGCTGTGTGGGTTTTGGCACTCCTTTTCGTCTACCATTTGCTGTAGAAACATTTATGTATAGCAACATGCAAACAATACAGGTTTCATATCACAGAGGGGATAAACTATGAACATGAACAAAAGATAAATTTACACAACTGAATCACAGGTAGACAGCAGACAGCAGGTATTCATGCTGTAGACAGACATAAAAAGAGAAAAGCAGTTGAAATGTTGGATTCAAACCCATTTGCCTAGGCAAGGCTCACAGAAAAGTGCACTTACGCCACTTGCTAGCTGCTACAAGAAGCATAGTTAACAACCCTGAGCAGCAAAATCCATACTCTGGTGGCCCACTGGCAGTGCTTGCCGTAGGAGCACTGACATAGAAATGTGTTGATATTTTATCACCCAGACTGTCTAATATTGCATTGAGCAGAAGCACAAACACGGTGGTAACATGGCCAGTTGGTAGCACCCTGTGTGCATCACTGCCCAACACCTGCCCTACCTCTAATGGCCATAGTGTTGGTATCATTGGCAGCAGGACGATGCAAGGAGTTTTTTTTGAGCAATATTATCCCACTACTCAATCTCCAGACTCTATTTTCCTCATGGTAAATTGTCATGGTTATTTTTTATTTAAATTGAACCAACATCTAACCTAACTTCCCCTGAAACGATTGGGTAGGAGATAGGTCTTTTGGTGCTAGCAGGAAATAATGCTCTGACCGCTGTGGAGAAGAGGTGTGCACCGAGCCTGACATCTATCAGAGCCTGTAGCCCTCTGTTGTCTGTTCTGGGATACACAGTCCCATTTCTATGCTCCTGTGGTCTAACTGACAAGCTGATTTCTTAAGCCGCTTCATAGCTGTTGCTGCTAACATCCTTCTTTCTCAGGGACATTTCCAGCGAATCCACAAGATATTGCAATGCTGAGGCTAATGTTGTAAAGGTGACAGTGTTTCTCGTTCAGATTTATTTGATCCTAGTTTTCACAAAGGCAGCACAGATGCAGGCCACAGTGCTCCTTGCTGCTGCTGTTCCTTTCACCAGCACGTAGATCAGAAAATGGCTGGAGCTAGGCGACACCACAGTAAAAACATAACTGTCCTGACGGACCTCAGGCCGCTGAGAGCAACCTCCACATGCTCAGCTAGCTGAGTTATCAGTGAAACAGTGGGAAATGAATGTCCACGTGTGCCTTATATTGTATTACATCGCATTAGTGCAAAAGTGGCCTGAGTGACCTCATGGAGCACTTGTGTGAGAACACCCTTGTGAAACTACAGCTGTTTTGAACTATTAAGCGTTGATAAGCCAGACGTGCTTTCCCTGCGATGCTTCTGCTAAATGAGTGGCTACGTATTGCATTAGCATTCCCAGATGCCCTCCCTCGGCTCAAGCAGCCTGGGGGTAAAAAAAGGCAGAAAGGCTCTGGGATGCACTTCTGTGCCTGAGAACTGCAGCGCAAATCACCCTAATTGTTTGTTAGATGAACAATGATCACTAATTAACATTGTTAAAATGTCATCAATGATCACTAATTAACATTGTTAAAAATTTGTTAACAAAGGAAATTTAACAATATCTTAATTAGGAAGGATTTCTAATTTGTGATATAGAGCATGTTAGACAAACAAGGCACAACTCTCCCTTTGTTTTTCAACTCTGCAGCAGGAGAGATTACACGATATGACACAACACATTCTGCATTTGCCATTTATCATTCTACGTCCTCGACACACTTCTGCTGTATAATTACAGTCAGGGCTAATTTTACCTGCGTTATTGTTTGCCCTGTAATTTAGAGAGAATAGGCCATGTTGATGCTACGTGATTTAGTCTGGGGCAGTCAGTTGGCTTTTTGCCACAGAACTACTGCTCACACATAGCTGCAATGAAGTGTAAGCATTGCAAAATGAAACGAACCTTTTCAGTGTTTTAATTTGCTTAATGATATGGTGTGAGGATAGCAGCTTTCTTCAGGTTTTCTTTCTTTAAATGTAATTTATCCACAGCCACTAACCTTTCAGGGCTGTGTTCTACTTCAAAGCCGCTGTACACTGTTGGAAAAAGTCCCCTCCTATTATCTATTACTTAATTATTAAAAAGCATCTACTCTGTTTTCATAAATTATCTATGTATCAGGGACCTTGGCTTATGAGGAGGAAAGACAGGCATGCATACGTGCACGCAGGCTTGGGGAGGTTACAAAGTTGATTATTCCTGATGGAAAATCAATAATAAATATTTTTTTTAAAAAAAAAAAAATACACATTTCAGACAGTCCTGGAGTTGAAGACTGCAGAGGTTTTGAGAACTTCCCTAGCAAATTATCTTTGAATGTAGCACAAATGAATCAGCACATTCACCTCAGTTACACTCTACCAGACAGGACATTCCAAATATCTGACACCTTTCCTGAAGGGGCTGTATTTGTCACATATTGCCAATGTCTACCTCTGCTGGTCTCCTGTTACCAGAGCAGGGGGAACTTTATTTGCCTATTTGTTTTGATGGAAGTGTTGTACAAACCTTACTTATAAGAAAATACATCTGAATGGTTAAGGCTCTGCTTCTTTTCATAAATAGGCATATAAAGATTTCCTTCTTGAGTGCAGACCTATCTTTCCAGTCTAGGGTCTGATTCTATATGTTGTTTGGCAATCATCTGCTTGGGGTAATGGATCACCTCTTCTTTTCTTGCCTTATAAGGTGTTTGAGCATGATTTTGGTCTCTACAGTCCTCTTTCCAAAGAACTGGGAAAACTGGGATTCACTTTTGCGTAGAAATAATGTTTTGGGTTCCTACTCTCTTCCCAGACATCATCATCATCATATCAACAGCAACCTGAGGGGAAGTAAGAGACATCATTCCTCCTAAAAAACAATGCTTGCATTCAGATTGCCCAGGAAGACTGGAAAAAGCATTGGATACCTTGGAGAACCTCCCTGCATCACCTCAGTGTGTTCAACCCCCAAAGACACAGGTTGTATATGCCTAACAACCTGCTGCTCATACTGCAGCTGTTTTGGGGAGAAGATTTTGTCAGACACATAATAAATGTTATATTTGCTATTGTAATCAGTAACTCTCAGTCGGATTTCTAATTGCACTTTGATTTGGGATATTACCTATTTCTAATTCTAAAATGTGTGGATGCATCAAGAAAATGTATGGATGCATCTGGGGTGCATCAAGAAAAGTGTGTCCAGCAGGTCTAGGGAGGTTCTTCTCCCCCTCTACTCTGCCCTGGTGAGACCACACCTGCAATACTGTGCTCAGTTTTGGGTTCCTTACTTTAAGAAAGACAGGGACCTGCTGGAAAGAGTCCAGCAGAGAGCCACAAAGATGACTGGGGGACTTGAGCATCTCCCCTGTGGGGATAGACTGGGAGACCTGGGGCTATTTGGTTTGGACATGGGGGAACTAAGGAGGGATCTGATCCATGACTGTGGATGTGAAGGTGGGGGGTGTCAGGTGAATGGGGTTGGTCTTGTTTTGGTGATGCACAGTGATAAGACAGCAAACAATGGAGATAGACTTGAGGATTTCACAGAACATTTCACCTCTGCATGTGGAGAGACTTCTTTGCAGTGAGGGTGATGGAGCACTGGAACGGACTGTCCACAGGCGTTGTGGAGTCTTCTTCTCTGCAGGCTTTTGCGACCCTCCTGGATGCATTTCTCTGTTGACTATCATAGGCAATCCTGCTTCAGCAGGGGGTTGGACTCGGTGATCTCTGGAGGTCCATTCCAGCCTCTGACATTCTGTAATTCTGTGAGTTACAAGCAGACATGGGGAGGTCCTGCTCCATATGCCAGCGAACACTCTCACATATGACATGGGACAAGTTCTTACCTTCAACTGTCAGAGTATAGCTTGATGATTAGAGTTCTTTCCCAGAATATGACAAACATGACTTCGAGTATCCCCCTGGGTGAAAGGGAAGTCAAACTTCTGATATTCCATTCTGTTTCTCTTACAAGTGCCAAATGCTGTGTCTGGGGTTTCACTAAAGGCATTGATGGTTTCCTGTCCCATGTTTTGTTTCAGATTTTGTTTTAGCAAGAAGGTGGAGGGATGGAAAGAAAGAAAGGAAAAAAGCTAAGCTAAGTTAAAATTCTGTTCAATGTTATTATTCTTTTTTTAATTCCTTGCTTGCCTGGGGAATAGAACCATCAAAAGTAATTATTCTCAAGGTCTTGTCTGGCATTCCTGAAGTGTTATTGGAAATTCAATAACGCTTGTTTTCTTAGTAATGACACTGGCCTCAGTTACATTAGGGACACTTACTTTGTCCCTTCTGTCCGTGCTTATCACAGCCTCGCAAAACTCATTGCCTTAATTCATAAAGCCTTGCCAATATTTGCTTCCTAAAAAAAGACCCTGTCTTTTTGAGGCTACTCTTAAAGTGGCATACTCATGTAGTTTTGCTGAAAGGTTAGTTTTTTCAGACTTTGTGGACTATGTCAATACTGAAAACAATACACATTGTTGCTTTACTTGGCCTCTGAGAAAGATTTTTTTTTTCAATTTTTTGTTAAAATACAATATAATTTTAAACTTTTAAAATTTTAAATAGGACATCTTAAGTGCTAAGGAGAATATCCTTCCTTGTCCTCCTGCCATAACCCAGTTTCCCTGGCCTGTTCACAGTATCACAAAGGTTGGATGAGACCTCAAAGATCATCAAGTCCAACCCAATACCACAGACCTCAAGACTAGACCATGGCACCAAGTGCCATGTCCAAACGCGTCTTGAACACCTCCAGGGACGCTGACTCCACCACCTCCCTGGGCAGCCCATTCCAGCAGTCAATGGCTCTCTCAGTCAAGAACTTTCTCCTCACCTCCAGCCTAAACTTCCCCTGGCGCAGCTTGAGACTGTGTCCTCTTGTTCTGGTGCTGGTTGCCTGAGAGAAGAAAGTAACCTCCTCCTGGCTACAACCACCCTTCAGGTAGTTGTAGATACCAAGAAGGTCCCCCCTGAGCCTCCTCTTCTCCAGGCTAAACAATCCCAGCTCCCTCAGCCTCTCTTCATAGGGCTGTGCTCGAGGCCTCTCACCAGCCTCATTGCCCTTCTCTGGACACGCTCAAGCACCTCAGGCACCTGTTCATGCTTACACTACTCTGGTTATAGATGTCAAAGTCAGCAGTGAAAAGCCGTTTAAAAAAAACCTTTTCTCTCTTTTTTCCTCCCTATACTTGGGCTTGATTTAGAAGCAATGAGAAATTTTAGGAAAAGGATGAAAAAATCACTATGTGAAGTATTGCCTCAGTATAGTCACTGAAGGAATATTTAAAATATGTTTTGAAATTAAACTTTTTTTCTACTGCACATTTAATTATTATCTTTTTACAGTGAGTGCAGTGAAGTGAGCTACTTTTTTTCACAATTGTTTTGTCACTCCAATTCCTGCATGTCACAGATGAAATTTAGTGCTGATCTTTAATATGATGCTACATTAACTACACTATGAGCAACACACCAAAGGCACAGAAGCATCTATGAACCTCATGCTGATTTTCCAGAATTTTCCCATAGAAACCTGGGGCTTTACAGCAGCTGCATTATTAGTTTTGTATAGACAGCCTTGCTTTCTATTTATACACACACAATATTGCTTTCTATTTTCGAGATTTTACTTTCACTTGTAGTTTGGCGACCAGAAGTACCCCTGAAGTACATTAGCTCACAAAGCAGTAGTCTCTGAGAATATGTATTTTAGATGTATTCAGAAGTAGTGATGTACTTACACGTTTGTACACAGTGCTGTTTTGTACACCATCAATAAGTCCACATAAGACAGGTCAGACTGTAGGAAATAAATAAAATATAATTTATTTTTAAAAAAAACACAAAAAACCCCACAACAAAACTCCTGTAGCTTTCAGCTTTCTCCCCTCATGTCCAAGTAGGGGAGGCAATAGAGAAAACATATGAGATCTTTTTCTCTCTTATGTTGTCGACATTTCAGAACCATCAAATGATTATGGCTTACCAGGAAGAGGTGGGTGAGAGTTAAGGGTTGTTGTAGAAGACCTAAGTAGGCAAAAATAAGCCTGAACATGTCCTGGCCTGCCCAGACATGGCTTTCTGCTCTCTCTCCTTCTGTTGTGAGGAGAAGCAACCATGGGAAAGAGGATCAAAGAACCTGGAGCCACTGAGTCAAAGTACCCTAGCTTGCCCAGACTTGTTTTACTCCCCTTTACGTCCCATGGTAAACAAGGTACATACACTTGGTTTGTGCCTGCCTTGTGCAAGGCCTATGTTTTTCCCAAATTTGGGTAAAGTAAGCCTATGGTTTCTCCTGATATGATCAGGTTTGGCTAACTGCCATTCTGATTGGCTATTCTGTGTCCAAAGGTCTCAGGCTACTCTGATAAAATACATGAGCAGGTAGAGGCAATGTGCTTGCTTGCTTGCTTTCCGCCTGCTGTTGCTGCTACTGCCACCATTGCCTTAACGTGTTCTCTGCTTCTGGCAGTGATTCTGCCATTGCCTTCTGCAGCATTATGTTATGCTAAACTATAAATTAGTCCTGCTACATCATAACAAGCCCTAATACTTTTGGCTTGTCTGCCTGGAACTGCCTGCTTTGAGTTTACCAGGAATAGGCATAAATGACTCCATGCGATAGGTCTGTATAGCCAGCACAACATCCGTGCCAAGACTGCACATTGCAAGACATCCTGCCAAGATCTGCAAGTTCTCCTGCCAAGACTGGGAAGCCCTGGAAGGGACACACAGATCATCCAGCGGAATCAGGACCAGGTCAGAGATTGTCTGTCTCTTTCCCGAGCAGCCTGTAAAGTCTGGGAAGAATTACAAGCCTCATCGGCTGACAAGACATTGCCGGAATTCCCTGAAAGGGTTTGGGTGCTGTCTGAAGCCGTAGCTAGCCCCAGGAGTCAGGAGCCAATTTTTGTGAGTAAATACTCAAAGCCTCTTTAGCAAACTCTGTGATTGAATCTCAGTGAATCCTAGCCTTCTGCCAGAAGCAGAAAGTAGCTACTTGAGTCCATCTAGTGGACAAGCGTTTTGAAAGTCTCCAGAGAAGGACACTCCACAAGCTCTCTGGGCAGCCTGTTCCAGTGCTCCATCACCCTCACTGTAAAGGAGTTTCTCCTCATGTTGAGGTGCAATCTTCTATGTTCAAGCTTGTACTCATGGTTCCTTGTCTTATTGCTGTGGAACACCAAAAAGAGTTTGGGCCCATCCACTTGACACCCACCCCTCAGAAACTTATGCACATAGATGAGATCTTCTCACAGTCTTCTCCAGACTAAACAGCCCCAGGTCTTTCAGTCTCTCTTCACAGGGGAGATGTTCGAGTCCTCGAATCATCCTCATGACTCCAGGGAAGTTATTTCAACTCCTTTCACTCAATTCATTAATGTACCCAAAATGCACTTAGCATCAGAAATGTGTTGAAACAAAAAATAGTATGAATGCAATGGTTAATTATAACACAGCAAAATTACACAAGAGCAAATGTAAGGTAGTAATCATGCACCTGAAAAAGATGTACACATGCACACATTGCAAACAGATGGGGAAAATACCACTGAAACCACTGGGAGATGATATAGAATGGCAATAGGCATTTATTTTGCACTGGTGAAGTAGAACAGGGAAGCAAAACAGTTTCAAGTACAAGAAGTTGAATTCTATTTGAAATAGGAAAAGCAACACCAAGGTTAATGGGTTCTCTAAAAAACCCACATGAATTGAATTACTTTGTTTGCTTTTTGTGTTTATATACCTCTTGATGAACTACAATAACCTTGATAATCTTTATATGCAAGCTTCAAATAATTGTCAGATCTATTTCTAGCACAAAGAGAATTATCTATATACCTTCACTAATAATTTTTAACTGTTGGCTGTCATTTCACATTTCTATCATCACCTTTTCTCTTCCTCTGCTCTTTTTCAGCAAGTTCAACCTCATGTCACTTTCTTAAATATCCATCTTTTCTCTTTGATCAAGTTCAGCTTTCCATCCAAAGTTTACTCTTTAAGTTACACCACTGTCTTCTTTCTCAGACCTCACAGAGCTGAGTGTGCCTTTTCCACACATCTTTCCAAATACCATTAATTTTCTTGCTGGTTATTGAGTCCCACACAGCATGAATGTTTTCCAAGACATATCAGATGTTGAAGCTCTTCCAGAATTCATTAGATCAGTGTCTTGTTTGCCTTGTTCACCACTCCAAGCAATTGCATCAATGTTTGTTGTAAATAAAAGATTTTAGGATTAGCAATCATTCCTCAGGCAGGTGGTTGTGTAACTGGATTGGTGGCAAAAATACAACTCAAGTGTTTCAGTGCAAATTGCCTGGGTGAGATAGATGGATAAGTGTGTTTCTGTGGATCACAAAGATTTTTGAGGCTGAAATTACCAGAAACCCCCCATGTCCTTTAAAATCTGGTGAACATGTGGTCTATATAGGTCACATAGGCCTTCAATGTCCTTGGGCTTTGTGAGCAGGTGCCTGCAGCATTGACATGTAAGCTGGGCTGCATCTCATGACACGTAAGCTAGGCTGCATCTCACAGCTTTGAATCCTGGCACTCACTTTTCCTCTGATGGGATGAACGTTCTTGGTGGTGTGGGGTTCCAAAAAAGTCCTCCTTCAGCTATATTGACCATCTGCTGTTGTGTGTAGCAATGTTATGTAAATTTTCAATTACTTTTGCCAAATAATACCAGAGCATAGTGGGAGAGAACTTTGATTTTCCTCCTCCGTTGGCATGGAGCACGTTTTTTGATCAATGACTTCCTCATATCATCTTCACAGATAAACCACTTGAGTTTTGCTCTGGTTTTTAATGAGTCAGTACTTCAGTTTATTGATCTAGATGTACCCTCTGCTACACACAACCAAGAGCTGATGCAAACTCACAATTCATTCAAGTTCTTTGCATTTCCATTTTTGTTTCGAAGGCTAATAGCTTTCGCAGACTTTCATTGATGTTTTTTGTCAGGGTTGAAACACACTTTTTCAATGCCGCTGGGCTTTTGGAGATGTTGTATGCTGGAAGACTGTGAAGTAGAAGAAATCTCCCAGACTACACAAACATGTGATTTGAACACCTGCAGCCCTGCCAAATTCACATGTAGCTCACAATCCATCTTGCACTTCAGCTGAAGTACGTGGTGTGCACTGCCAGGCTCTTGAAATTATTGGCAATTGCTTTGTTGTTGTTGCTGTCCTTGTTTTCCTAAACCATCCCTAAGTTCTACTTGGTATTTTGGAATCTGGGGAAAGGAGAGGAGAAAGGGCTTACAAAGTAAATTGTGGAAGTATGAAATCAGCAGCATTGAGATGGCTTTTGGAGGTCCTTCTGTGAGAGCTGTGTGAATGCCAGCGAGGTGCTGGGTTTGCAGAGCACACAGCTCCAGCCTTTAGAGTGGCTTGCAGGTTTTTTCAATGGACTCAGAGCAGAGAGCACAAGAGGAGAGAGACACTACCTAATTTCTCAGAACCTCTGGAAAAGCTCAGACTGTGAGCTGTTAGCAACCTGTCCAGTTCTCCTTCCAGAATGACATTGCTGGCCTCAGACTGTTTGGCAGAAAAAGTTCCTGCTGAAGTTCTGGGGTTGGGTCACAGCCCTGTGAAATTAAAGCCCAAAGGGAGATTGCTCCAAAGTCTTCTCCCAAAGCCAAGAAACAAAGCCAATGTGTGACGTCTGTATGAAGGCATCACCTTCTACAGCTTATTTACAAGCAATTAAATTAACTAAAATTGATTTCCAAGTTGAAGATGAAAGCAAACTGTAGGAGATAACTATTGCTACTACTAGAAGAAATATCTAAACTCTTAGAAACCTTCCCAAGCTCTTCCAAAATGATCATTTTCTGATGATGCAACAACCTGTCCTCTGAGGATAATTTATGGGTGTTTTAGGGGAAAAACAAGCAACTTAGAGGCTGAGAAAAAAATATTGCTTAGGAAAACAATAAATGTCTTCTGCATTTTACATGTTGAGAAAAGTAACTTCCACTTCCAACAGTCATTCCGGAGCCACTTTAAAGGCAACTCACGGACTTAATGGGGAGACAGTAAACACTAAATCATAATTACCTCATAAAAGGGAGCCTGTTTCTCTGAATGCCTGAGATCTGGTTTTGCTTCACAAAAAAATATCATAACTCTGTTGTGTTCTTCCCAGGTTTGTTTAAGGCCAATTAGTGCTTGTATTAAAAAGAATAAGAAAGAAAACCAGAAACAACACCTTCTAAACTTTGCTGTCATTTGTATAGATGTGAAAGCCTGATTCTTCGCTCTCATTAAGGAGCTGTTCATTAAGAGACAGCATGCTCCACGAGAGCTGAGGTCTTACATTAACAGTGAACTATGGAAAATCTCTCCCATTTGGCAACACACATTAACATTTCTTCTGCAAAGGGATTTCTTTTTAATGCAGTCCTATGCTGTATGTGTTCCTGTATGGAAGGGGAAAAAAAAAAAAAAAAAGTATTTTTCAGCACAATCTTGACTTGGCTTTAATATCCCACAGGGTGACATCTGACACTGTACTGAGAGAATAACACCTCTCTGGGTAATCTTTCCAACAGAGCCTGAAAATGAGCAGTCTGTGCCATTAATATGGCCAATGTAATTAGCAGAGCAGTATGACTGATTTTTTTTTCCCCTCTTTTTTTTCTTTTAATCAACATTTCCTAAAGCTATTTCAGCAGCTGAAGTTACTCTCGCCATGGAGCCAGGGAAAAACTAAACTTGAGTATGCTCAAATAGGTTGCAATTTTGAAGCACAAGCAGGAAGATCAAAGCTAATGCAGGTGTCTGCTTTTCTGAATAAAGCTAATCATCCAGTCACCAAGATAAAAAAAAAAAGTGTTTCTAGATGAAACTAGGTGAAATTACTCATGCCACAGTAAAGTTTCAAGGCAATGAGTTTGAGTTGTGGTTCTTTGTCAGCAGAGAGACAGAATTCTCTGGGGTAAGTTTGTTCTTGTTGCTTGTTCAGATATGTTTGGACTCTGGTTTTGACACTTCTGTTCTGCTCATGTGGGAAGGGCCATTCTCTTTACAGGTGAGCAAGCAGTCAAAGAGACCTGTAGCACAGACATATCGTGTCACACTGTAGAAATCACCAAAATGCCTTTGGGAAGGGTGGGTGGCATTTTCCTAGAGGTAGCTGGCCTTCCTCAGGCAGGGCTGTGCTGTGAAAGGGAATTGATGAGGATGATGATTGCTGTTGCAACATGAAGAACTGGATGTGGCTGATGCCTGATCTCACCTAGGAGCATAAAGGATAAAGGATGTGCCATGTCCTGGGATGTAGAAACAATACTGATTCTCTGCTAAGAAGATAGTCTCATTTCTTTAGAAAGTACTGGTACTGAGGGGAGGTTCTGTCTTTTGAGAAAATAACCAGGCCTTGTGGAATTATGTTGACCTTCTACATGAAATCAAAACTGTCAGATCTGTGTTCAGAAGGACCAAAGCACAAATTTCATTTTGAAGCATAGTTAGTGATAGATAATGAGCTCACCTAGGTGAATGCATACATCTTGACTCAAAAGTAGGTGATCACAGTGAAATACACAAGCAAAGCTCTGTTGAGCAGCCCATGCCTTACTGGTAATTGCCATCTATTTCTGCTGGGGAAAATGATCATATATACATTCTACATTGAAAATACCTAGTGCATAGAGCCTGAAAGAACAGGGAGCCATTAGGACTGTCCTTATCATTATATCTTAGTATTGTTCTGCAAGAGTGTTATTTCAAGATGTTGGTATTGAACACACTGAAAAAAAAGCTAAGAATAGGAGAACTCTGGCAGATTAAAATGGATAAATACAGGGTTATATACAAATGTCAGCTGGATTTGGCACTGGCACAATAATATAGAGGGTTCAGGGTATCATCAAGAGCAGGTAGTGAACAAGCTAAGCCCTTGGCCCTTTGGAGTTAAGGGCTGCGATCTCCTTAGCAGAGCTGCAGTGTTTGGTGGGTCCAGGCTGGGATCAGCAGGAGCAAGGTCCTAAGGTCTGATGGACTTATCTCAGACACAAAGTCAAGGGAAGTGTTAGTACTGAATTCCCACTGGTGGGTGGATTTGGCTCAAATTCTGCTTCGACTTTTGATTTGGTAGGAAAATCTGTTTAACCGTTCTGCCTGTAAAATTCGTGTATTTCCTGTCACATACAACCTTCAGACAAGCTTTGATGAACTTCCTCGTATGTGAGCAAGTTTTTAGTCTCACGAAGACAGGCTGCACAGCCTTTCATCTCTGATCTTTTGTTATGCAAGCTGTGGTCTCTGTCAGGTTCTGGGTGTGTAGTACAGAACGAAAATTGTCTACTTTGATCCTTGACTATGGCAATTCTTGGTCCAGAATAGTTTCCCAGAAAATAAAGTATTACAATTAGGGTGAAACTGACTTCTGTCTCTTCCAAAAATAATTCTAAACATATTTCATGTAAAGTTTAGCTACCTTAATTCAGCAATGGCACAATAAAGCAAGTTACAGTTAAGACACTACATGCCATATTTCTACTTTTCTTCCTTTATCACTCCTTAAAAGGGTGAAGCTGAGAGGGAAAACTCTTATCTTTTTCCTCAGGAACAATATAATGTTAATGTTTAAATGTTTATCAGTTAATTATAGATCTTTATCCACCAAATCTTTATCAATTAAGCATTCCAAGC
Organism: Eubucco bourcierii; assembly: GCA_013396675.1. Lineage (NCBI taxonomy): Eukaryota > Metazoa > Chordata > Aves > Piciformes > Ramphastidae > Eubucco > Eubucco bourcierii. The sequence continues at coordinate 93,559 of VWZE01025795.1, read as the reverse complement.
GCAGAAAAAGTATTAGCACATATTCAAATTAGCACACATTAATACATAAAATTCCCCTAAAAGACTTATTTTTAACATTTCCTTTTTTTTTTCTTTAAAAAAAAAGTATTAGCAAATACCATCAATATCACATTTGCTCACATGATGGCATCATACTGTGATTAAAGTCCTTGATTTGCAACAGCCAACAGACTGCCAGCAGCCTTAGATCTGTCATTCTGGCACTGGAGGCATGTGGGGAAAGGGAAAGTAAGGAGGAGAAAGGGTGAAGAGAGGAGGAATTATCCATCTATGAAGAAAGAAATAATGTAATCAGATTAAAAAAACAAAACAAAACAAACAACTAAGCAAACAAAAAACACAAACAAACAAAACACAAAACAAAACAAAAAAACAGGCTCTGCAAATCCATGCATAGCACCAGAGAAAAAAAGAAATGCCTTGCTGTATTCAACCACCATCAAAGGTGTGACAGAACAGTGAGTAACAATTTAATGAGCTTAAATGGTGTTAAATTGCAAACAAACAATATTCCTAAGAAATATTCATTATTAATATTGATCTACCCTGGTCACTGTAGGTGATAAAAAACCAAGGCTGTTTACACCCACATGAATAATTTTTCCTCAGGAGGCCCTGCGCAGAAGAAAACTACATCAACGAGTTAGCTCGTACCTGTGTGCAGACAGAGTACAGTATTTGTTTTTTAACATAAAACATAAGCAACTCCAGATAAAAGTCATAGGATCATAATCCAGAGTGATGGAACCCAGGAGGTCCCTAGTCTAACTACTTGCTCAAACATGGCCAGCAGTGGAATCAGATGAGGTTGCTCAGAGCTTTCTCCAATCTGGTTTAAAGCTGAAGACTGCACAAGCTCTGCTAGCAAACTCTTCTGCTGCTTGGCTGTCCTTGGGGAAATGATGATGATGCTCTTTTAGGATGTAAGCTCTTTAGGCTGTCACTTTTAAGTGTCTGGTGTAAGGGTGTCCTTATATACACCCAGGATCTACTGCAGCCGTAGTAAACCAAGGTAAAATGCCAGTGGCGATGGCAGAAATGTACGTTTACATGATTACGCTGTGGAGCTGAGTCTTCATCCTCTTAAAAAGTGACTCTAAAAAAAGTGACATCCTCTAAAAAGTGACTGAGTGTTAAGACTGTTTGGCTGGAAGTTTTCAGTGTGAGGATGAGGAATTAGAGGCCTCAGCATCTCTCCTGCTGTTCCTCTTTTGGCACATGCAATAAACTTGCTGTGCACACCTGGTACTTGCTCACTCACTCCCTTCCAACCATGGCATCATGCTGCATCCTTGTGCCTCACGTCGCATCCTTGTTCCTCCACCTGTTTTTTGAAGACTATCTGCAGGGAAATGTGCATCTACCTTGTAGGAGTCAGGTCAGGAGTCAGCTTAGGGGCCTGGAAATAACAGCTCACGTGGAGGACTTGTGCAGGTACTCATGTTTAATGATAACAATGGCTAATTATTTCACTGTTGATCACAGCGTAAGCCTCCTGAATGTCTTATCCGTTGAAACTGAGTATCTTAAGAAGTGAGAAAGATGCTAACCCCACTGGTATATGTCTGCTATCTCTGATAGATTTTCCAGTATTGTGCTTACTTCAGGTTCAAATTATTTCAAGCAATTAAGTTCCATGAACTGTCTTTTAATGGTAAATTCTTCCAGAATTACATTGATTTTTCTATCACGTCAGTTCCTAGAGGCCATAACCAGGACAGATAACAGTTCCCCTAGGCATTGTACAACTTCCCAGAGTTATCCTCTCTGGAAATCTGTGTGACCCATAGGTATTTTTTAACTAATGTAAATAGCTGTGTTAGAGACCATGGCAAAAAAGGACCAGGTACTGTGCATATTTGTCTTGTTCACTTGCAAAGCCAGCACCACACTGTTCTTGATCCAGCAACGTGACTGACACAGTGTCTTTATTTACCAAGGGAGGACTTATCTGCGCTCACAGGGTCTAGAAGAATTACAAGCTGCTGGGGTACAATGCACCCGTGTAATTAGTTCACTTGTAGTTGGCCCCTTGATTTAACTAATAGTTACCAGTTATGCACACCGGCCCCAAGCAGTTCCCCCAGAAGGAGGCAGTCATCGAGCCAGGTCCCCACCTGCCACTGCATGTCCTAAGCGAGCGGCAGCACCCTGCCCTACCGCTCCTCTGTGGGTCGGGCTGAGCAAGAGCCCCGGCCCGCTGCCCCCGGGCCCCTGTGTCTCCTCCCAGTCGAGCTGGTCCAGCAGGCAAACTTCCCCCGCTCCTTCCCCATCCCCTGGTGAGGCTGACAGATCAGGCGCTCTGCCAGCATCAGAGACACAATTACGGTCACACATGCTAGAAGTTGAGAGAAAACGTGTGGGATTTATTTTACTTGGAGGGGGGGAGGGAGGTGGGAGGTAGGGGAAAAGAAGCAGGAGAGGGACTGGAAGGCTTTTAAGCAGTCAAGGCCTCTGACAAAACAGGATTGAAAGCCATGCACCATATTTCATGTAATTCAAGGCTGGATCACAAGCATGTGTTATTAGTTCTCAAAACCATTGTGTACAGCAATTTCTCCATCCCCAGTGAGCTTTTCTGTCTGGGAGGCCAAAGGCATAGTTGGTACCGAGCCAAAGCAGTTTAGGAATTTTTCCTGAAGGACAGAGGGAGAAATGTGGAGCAAAAAGGACACTTCTTTGAGGACACAATAACCTCTACTAATATTTCCTAAGTTTTCTGGTGTCTTGCCCTCCAAACTCTCTTTTTGTAGGGAAATCCCCCCACCTCCTCTTTCCACTTCAGAGATAAATTAACATGAGAACAAAGTGGTCTGTCTCTCCGTCATACCCAAGCCTCTCCTCCTGGGGCAGCTATCACCCAGTGACAGGACCGCAGCAGCCGGAGATGCTCTGACAGATTCCAAGGGTCCTCGCAAATCAGGAGAAATCCGTTACCACAGCTTTGACAGATGTCTTACACTCATCTCTGGAGCTTAGGAGGGAGGTGAGGGAGAAGGAGGGGAAGAAAAAAAGAAAAAAAAAAAAAAAGGGAGGAGAGCTGAAAGCTTGTCAAAGACTATTCAAACAGAGGCTTTCAGGGGGGAAAAAAAAAATCCCTCCAGAAAACAATCCAACAAGGTGAGAAATTAAGGTGGGGAAAAATAGGAAAATACTGCAAACCTAAATGTTTACAAATGTATAGATTGACTTAAACCACAGCTTTTTTTCACTGTCTGTCTGTCTCACACCACGTTTCCATTATTGTCAGGAGAATGAGCCGCACGCATGCCAAATCAGGTCATTCACAAATATAGAATGAGCGTCTGTCATTACAGATTTACCACTCTGACTGTGGCATATCCCTTCTGTCTATAAAAATCCTGATCCATCATCAGAGCAAGCTCTCTACATGCCAGCCCTTTAGCACACCATGCACCTTAACCAACTGGAGGTGCAGCCTTCCTTTGATAGGCCAGCCTATGCTCCCTCCAAAACGATGGCAAGATGTGTGGTTGGTGTCCACCAATTCTACTGCAAAGACAAATTTCTTCTTGCAAAAATTGTGTGCTGAATTATGAGTGAGCTCTTCATGGATCCATGGTAAGCTTCGAGCTCACAGTTGCCATCATCCTTCTTTGGAGATGGTGCAAAGTTGTCACTATACAGAAAGAAACATTAAGAGACTTGCCCAGAATCCTATTGGTTCTGCTGAAGAATGAAGAAGAGCTTAGGTCTCCAGGCTGCCAGGTCTCTGTGTTAGCTTTGGCTGCCATGAGTAGTGCAGAACATCTTCAAGGTGGGGCTGTGCTGTCTAAATATAGTCTGACAAGCTGCTCTACCATCATGCACCATTTCAAAACGACCCCAAACCAGTAACAGTTGGGTATTCTTTGAAACAAAACATTGCCTTAGTACAAACCCTGGTTTTCACTCTGAAGCACCGACAGTTAGCAGTCAAGTTTATGCTGGATAAAGCAAGATTTTCATGCAGGAAACCTAGGCAAGAAAAGTCTGAGGCCCAGATCCCCAAACTTCTTTAGGAGCTAAACCTAAGTCTTGTTGAAGTGCCTAAAGACACTGTTGAATAAGGGAGTTTTTCACATTTATAAAAGAAATCTGAAGTGAAGTACATCTTCCATTATCAAGATGAATGTCCTAGTGAATAAATAGGCCTCTTCTCTCTGGTCACATCAACTTCTCACAGTGTAGGGTATCTGCTTTCTATTTTGGAACACACAATTGTTCAAAGAGGCAACATATTGCTCTGTCCAGGAGACTCTGTACCAATCTGTGTCATGCAGATAGTGCTGTGTGTTGTACAATGCGGCTGGTCTGAAACCCAAATTTTAACTTGAAACTCTCCATGGATTTATTTGCCATGATGGAGAGCAATTAGACTTTCTCCAGTGGACAAAGTATCGCTGTTAGGTTGTCACAAATGCTACTACCCACACTTCAAACAGCACAGCACATAAAACACCTGCTTAAGAGACCACAGTTAAACCTTTGTGGATTTGTAGTTTTATTTTAGAGCTTCAAAGGATTTTTCATTTTTAAAAGGAAAAGAAGAAAGCAAGAAGCCTAGGTAAAGTGTGCATTTACTGATGACAATGAAGCTGACAATGTACAAGACTCCAGCTAAAGCTAAGCCTCTCCACAAATCACTTATAATCTAATAGGCAGACGTGCAGAATACAGAAGGGGAAGGGGGTGGGCAGAGGAATCAAGAGTTTACACAAGTTTGTTCCATTTCCTGAGGAAATCACAGGAGAACTGATTCTTTATGGGGATTAAAAGGGAAGAAATATTAATGTGGTAACTAAGAGGGAGACACAGAGAGAGCATTACAGAAAAAAGTAAAGGGAAGGCAAATAGCTGCAGTGTTGCCTGGATAAAAACATCATGTATGGCCATTTGCAGACACAACCTGAAGAAAACCTCAGGGTTTCTTCCTCCCTTTTCCTTCCTGCATGCCAGGAATTAATAATGTGATTGTTTGCATGGTTGTCCAATGGTTCTTCAGGATTTGACGCCATTTGATTCATACTGAGCAACAGGTTTTGTGATGGACTGTATTCAGTAAGACTGCACACATGATAAACTCCATGAATGTGGGTCACAAAGGAATCTTGGTTCTAGATTCAGCGCTCAGCATTAAGGTGAGTAGGACAGAAAAGCTGTAGGAATACATCCCAGTATGTTGCAGTGGTTTTAACATCCTGATGCTTGCCAGAGGAAAAGGAAACCTGCAATATAAATGATTCATAGAAATTAAATCATAGAATCAGCTGGAAAAGAGCTAAGATCATCAAGTCTAATCATTGATCCAAGACCACCATGGCCATTAAACTGCCTCCAAAAGTGCTGTGTCTGCACCTTTTTGAACACCTGCAGGGATGGTGGCTTCACCACCGCCCTGGGCAGCCTATTCCAGTGCCTGACCACCTAATATTGAATATAAACATCCTCTGGGTCAATTTCAGTCTATTTCCTCTTATTCTATCACATGATACTAGGGATAAGATACAGACACCCACCTCACTATGACTTCCTTTCAGTTAGTTGTGGGGAGCAATGAAGTCTCCCCTCAGCCTCCTCCAGACTAAATAATTCCAGTTCCCCCAGCCAACCCTTGTCTTAAACACACGTTCCACTCCTCACCAACCTCTTTGCCCTTCTCTGGACATGATCCAGCAACAAAATGTCTTTCTTGTAGTGAGGAGTCAAAATTGAATACAGTATTTGAGGTGCAGCCTCACCAGTGCCAAGCACAGGGGCACAATCACCTCCCTACTTCTGCTGGCCACGCTATTACTGATAGAGAATTCTGGTGAGCACACTGCTGGCTCATTCACATGGCTGTCAGTCAGCACCTCCAGGTGACAACAAGCTACTATATTTTCCTTCTAATTCACAGTGATAACCTTCAGAAACACAGGGAAAATTTAAATTCTCTTGCTTTATCAGACATGTTTTACTAAACTTACAAATACCTCTGCTTACAAACAACCCTTTAAGTCTACCATAGTCTCCTACTCTTAATTGTGTCCCTCAGTAATGTCACAACAAGGCCTCCTCCGTAGTCCAAGGGTGTGCAAGTAACTTTGGTGCTAGAGAGGAAACAGAGGTAGAGAATACATCTGCATATTATGCTCACACCACCTGGCCCATCTGCCTTGACACTGTCTGTGAAAGGACAGTTTCAAGCTGTGAGTGTCCTTGCAGCATCCTCAGAGGGTGCCTAATAAAGCAAAATTTTGTATTGGAGTACAACAGGATATGTGTTTGTAAGAAAAGAAGCCCTCTAACTCATTTCAGATGCTAATGATGTTTAGTCAGTATTAGTCCAGGTCAGCAATGAACTCTTGACCTGGAGGGGAAAGACTCTGCTTCCTATTTTCAGTCCCCTGAGCGGCTCAATCCCATGATAATGTAATTTCTGAAACAGTGCCAGTGGAGCATAAAAGCGGCAGGCAGGACAGAAGGTCTCAAATGCTAATAGTCACTCCTTACAGAAGGCAAAGTCTAATCCTGGGCTTTGAAAAAAAAAATCACTCAGCCCATGCAAGCTAAGAAGAGTATGCCAGAGACCTCTACCCCACATGTGCAAGAGGACGTGGGACAGCAGAGGCATGTGTGCCTTTGAATATATTTTTCCTGAGTGCATGAGGAAACCTCATGTTCCCAGGCTTCCCAAGGCACAGTTAAACCAGACCTTTATTTCAAGGGTACTGCCAAACAAGTGGCTTGTTTGAACTCAACTCAATCAGGACTTGAAAACATGGAAAAGAAAATAGGAGTAAGCAGCCGGATGAGGTTCCACAATAGAATTCAAGTCTGACAGAGTTATGGAGACCTTGTTTCCATATGGATCAGTGCTGCTGCCTCCAGAACTCCAGTAGCAGCAATCAATGAAAACAATGCTTGCTCTGGCAGGTATCTTTACACTTTAAAAACCCCCACGTATATGTGTTTTTACATTGAGGCTAAGTAAATAGAAGTGCAGAACTAGGGTGGCTTCCTGGTTCGTTTGCCGCAGCAGGCATCCCACCCCAGGGAACATGGGCCTCTGCTCTGATGTACAGCTGTGCTGGTGGAAGGAATCAGAAGAGTGAGCTGATGTACTGAGTTATGAAACAGTGACATACTCTGTGTGAAAATGAAAGGAAATATATCTGGGCAGGCAGCGAGTGCAAGGCTGTGTGTGTGTGTATGGGGGGTAGGTAGGAAATGTCATTAGATCTGCAGTTATACAGTTAAAGTTAAATAGATTTACACAGTGGGTGTACAGAACTCTCGTCCTGCTGCTGTATAAATATCAAACTGGTTGTAGCCCTCTTCCACTTAAACACCTGATAGTGATTGGAATGATGGAAGACACTGTTGTCTCCATAAATCCCTCCGTGAGTACGTGCGTGTGTGCACATGCACACATATGTACATCTGCAAATTCTTGGTCTTCAGCAACGAACAGCAATGAAGCTAAATTTGAGTGCAGCACAAATTCTGATGACGTCAGTGGCGTGACAGCAAGGATAGAGCTGGAAAGGGTCGCAGTGCTCCTCTCTGTCATCCACGCACAGGGGGGATAAATTGAAGCCAAAAGTGGGCATGGCCTGAGCTCTTCCTTCAGTCGCCCTCTTCTGAATTTAACATCTGCAAGCTTCAAAGAGGAAGGAAATTTCATTTCTACAGGCTGGACTGCTGAGTAAGTGACAAAATCTGCAATTGAAGCAGAAGAGAAAGCAACCAAAAGGGTGGAACAACTTGATTTCCAAGCAGTAGAAGAAATCAGGTTTTGGAAACATGGTTCATCTTTACAAGGAAAAGCGCTTCCTCCCCTATCTAGATCTTTAATCGTGCCCCTGTTCCCCACCCTTGGCATCTGGCCACACCTTATCCTGCACCAAAGGAAGTGTTGCCTTTTCCAAGAACGCTTCCTCCTCCTGATTAATGTAACAGTGCATCCACAGCTTTCCCTAGAGTTTTTTTCCACAGGAGCAGCTGAGCCAGGCTCAGAGACAACTAGTATATCTCTTGCTCTATATAAATCAGAAGCTGGATGTCCACAGCTAATTTAGACAAGCAGGCAAATCTGACAGTAAATAAAGCACAAGGAATGATGCAGGTTACACAAAATATATTAAGGCATCCAAGCATACATTTGGTTTGCATAATGCATTCAAGCTGTTACAAAATGCAAACCAAGCCAAATGAACCTGAAAAATTGACATCAATATCTCTGTCCAGCGATGGAGATGTTAAAACCTGTGACCTGTCCCTTGCCCAGGACTGGCAAGCAAGTTTTACTAGCAGCTGAAGGGGAGACAAAAGCTAAGTGGAACATGCTGAAGATAGTGTCATCATTTCAGGAAAAAGCTGAGGTCTAACAACAAACTCAATGCTTAGAGCTGGAGTTGTGGCAGCCAAGCTGGGATGTGCTGATTTCTGTTGGCTGAGTGTTTGATAGGAGTTTTTATACACCTTGGCACAGAGGGGAACAGAGGTCTAACAGACAACAGAACTAGTTCGAGATTTCAGAGAACCAAAAACTTCTTGTGACATGGGGCAATCATCTGAAGTTCTTCAGGGTTCTTTTAACCCTGAGAAAACTGGAAACAGCTGCAATTCTCTACTTCAAATCCATGTTATGATGATGATAGAGTATAAATTGGGATATGATTATTGTTATAGAAGCCATATGATAGGCATATATAAGAGATAGGGAGGCACCCAATAAATCTCTCTAGTTTATATAAGTGGATCCCTGAGGGCAATGAGAATGAAGAACTTATGAACTGTCAATAAATCGGCTCCACAAAGAGAAAATACCATGACTTTGTCTCATTGCAACCTCCAAGACTGATATTCATATACACATAGATTGTCCACTTCATAATGGAGAAATTAGCTTGTAAGTGCACACATGACAGTACAAAATGTTAAAGGGGAAATAGGAATGCCCACATGTTTCAAATGAGAGATTAAGTTTAGATTCCTTGTTTCAAACTGCCCTATATGGGTGCTGTGAGATGCAGTTTTTAGGACTGTCCTAAAATACAGGTGAATGTGTGACAGCAAAATGTTTATATAGACACAGACATAGATGTAGAACTGGCAGGAAAGGAGGAAGACAATCCATGTTTCTGAAGCATCTCACTTCCTTTCCTCCACAATTACATTTTCATATGGTGGTTTTGCATCCATCTAAGACAAACATGTGCAAATGGGTTAGGCCCTAAGGCTCTGAGATAATCCAAGTGGAACAAAAGTGTATGAATGCACATGCAAATGCTATGGTAAGTAGCATATGTTTTAGATACTGCTGAGATCATATGTTGATATGAACTAACACAAACCTCTGCTTTTCATCACAGACTGTACTTACTCCACAGAGGTAATCTATATAAAAAAGGGTATGGTTTAGATCTGCATAAAATCCATGTCATTTACACATGGGAAATACTCAGACAGGGAAAAGGATAAAAGAAGAACATACATGGAATCACTGCTACAAAATGGTTTTCCCCTTGCAGCAGCCTCACTCGCTTTCCCCTCCTCTGGCACAGTGCATCAGGTTCTACCACTCAAGTAATCTTCCAGGTGCTATTTTAAAAAGTGTATTTACTTATTAATGACTGGCTATAGGGAGTCCACATTTCTCCTCGAAGTCTGGGAATGGAAAAGGTTGGACCAAATCACAAAGCAGGGAGCGCTAAGGAAAGGAGGAACTAGAGCTTCATAAAAGCAGCATCATTGCCTCACACAAGGCTGAACCCTGCCTGCCTCCCCGCATATGCACACAGTTTATTGCATCTCTGAAATTTGATCAAGCCTAGCGAGCAGGACTTGGCTAATAGACTTTTGCTGCAAGAAAGATTTGTTTCCCTCTCTGTATGCTGGAGAATATTAGCAGAAAAGCCTGCGTTTGATCAGAAACAGAATTTAGATTCCAACTCCAAACAGGTCCAGCCTTTGTTAGGTATCTGAATATAGCTTTGAATATGTCACAGTAGCCTGTGCTGTAGTCAGAGTAGCATGACGACACAGAATTCTAAGAGGTTTGTATGGAGCCATTTCCACTGGAACATGTAGGGCTGCAAAATAAAAGTGCCTTACAAAATTGATTGGTATTTTAAAATTACAGTTAGCTAGAAACACAAGAAAGTATGCGACGGTCTCTAAAGAAGCTGCTTCTCTATCTTTGGGTGAAGTGTTGCCTTCGCAAATCCTGCATTTTCTTTCCATGAAGGTATTCTTACTTGCAGAACAACACAGAATGTCAGGTTCCTTACTGAAATAGCACATAGATCTTCTAGCCATTTCTGGAATATTAAATAAAACACTGCCGCAAATAAATTTGTGCCTACTTATATAATACACAAAATTCTCATAACTCAGGAAAAGATAAATTAACGTGGCACCACTGGAAATTAATGAAAGATCTTTTACTGATTTGAAGTTAGTAAGAGGTGATATGCATTTTTTTTTTTTTTAGCTGAGGATATATTATATAAAACCATATTGAAACATACTTCAAATGCTCGTTTTTCATTTAGGAGAGGTGGCTGGAGCACCTCTGTTCTAAGGACAGGCTACAAGAGTTGGGACTCTTCATCCTGGAGAAGAGAAGGTTTCAAGAATACCTTATAGTAGCTTTCCAGTATCTGAAGAGGGACTACAGGAAGGCTGGGGAGGGACTATTTACAAGGGCTTGTAATGACAGGACAAGGGGCAATGGGTTTAAATGGGAAGAGGGGAGATTCAAACTAGATGTTAAGAAGAAATTCTTTACAGTGAGGGTGGTGAGACACTGGGACAGGTTGCCCAGGGAGGTTGTGGATGCTTCCTCCCTGGAGGTTTTCAAGGCCAGGTTGGATGAGGCCTTGAGTAACCTGTACTAGTGGGAGGTGTCCCTGCCTACGGTGGGGGGTTGTAGCTGGATGATCTTTGAGGTCCCTTCTAACCTAAATCATTCTATGATTCTACTTGTTGTTACTCCTTTGGAATTTTAACCCATAAACCTCTGAATCTTCTAGGGTGCATAAAAGTGTTAAAAAAACAGACTTACAGACTTTGGGTATGACCTGTGCAGTAGCTTTATATCTTTATCCACCTGGGAACAAATCAATACATTGTCCAACCAAACCACAGAATACCTGGAGAATTGCAGCTTGCAGTCATGATGGTACGAGATGAGATTGCTTAGCCCATGTGAAAGTCAGTGCAGTTTGAAGCAGAAGCACACATGGTTTGAGATAACAATTTGTAAAAAATGTCTGGCTCTTGAGCAGCTCAGTAAAGTAAAATCCTGAACCACATCATAGTCTTCCAGTGCCCCGACCTGGCTTCACACAGTCAAGATTCCACCTGGTACTGTATAAAGCAAGTTTCAACTTAGTTACAAAACAAGACAGTTTCAGCCACTCTGACATAAGAGTGCCAGTGAGGCTTGAGTTTCAGTCCCTTTTCTTTGTTAGGGATTCACAGACATTTCCTCCATGCTCATTCAATGCTTCTCAAAACACCTCACAGATTTGTTCCTGGCATTTTTACAGTTTTACAAGCAAGCAGAAAGAAGCAGCTAAACCAAGAGGAGCTCAGGCTGAGGAAGCCCAACCAGCACCTATGAGCAATGTTAGAACAATCATTTAGTCTCTACCCTACCTAACCGGGGGGCCACCAGGCCCCCCGGCCTTTGTCCTACTCCCAATCACCCAGTATGCGCCATAGGGACTCACCAGTGATGATGGGAGAAGGGTCCCTCTGCCCAGTTGGGCAAGCTTAGGGGTTCTGCTTTCCCTGGGGCTGATAAAATAGGGGAGTGGGCAGGGAGTGCAAAGTGGTCACACCTGGGGTGGGAGGAGACTCCAACAGAACCCAGGTGCTCTGGGTTAGGGGTAAAATGGGGTTAGGAAAGGGGCAGATATGGTGGGAAAGGGGAGGTGGTTGTTATGGAGGAGTAATTAATTGATGTGAGATATGATTTTCAGAGATTAATGTTGTTTATTATTATTCAGTATTTGGAACTCTTGCCACCCTAACCACTAATATTAATAATAATTGGTTCTTCACACCATCATGGACACTTTATACAGATAATGATATAGGATCTGGAAAAAAATAGCAAAATATATATATATCATTAATTAAACTCAATTGAACTGGAAGAGAAGGTTCCTGTGGTCAACATACTGCTTGCAGTCAATACACTGTTCCCTTCTGTGCCAAGGTGTATAAAAGCTCCTATCAAACACATAGCCAACAGAAATCAGCACATCCCAGCTTGGCTGCCACAACTCCAGCTCTAAGCATTGAGTTTGTTGTTAGACCTCAGCTTTTTCCTGAAATGATGACACTATCTTCAGTATGTTCCACTTAGCTTTTGTCTCCCCTGAACCTAAACCATTCTATGATTCTATTACGTAGGCCTCCTGAAGCAATACTTGCACTGATTTTCCCCAAAATTGTGCTCCAGTGATTCCAAGTGTATTTTCCTATCTGCTACTATTCAACCAGGCCAGCTTATGAGCAGATGCATAGTGTTATGTGACAGCATTTTAGAATCCTTTCAAAAGCCTTTAAAATATACACACGGAAATCTGAGTTTAAGCTGTGATGTTTGCTTACTATACCTTGATCATCTCTTCAAAACTAATTTTAAACACAAAGAATGGGCAGGGGCAGATCTTCACCTAGTGTAAACCAGCACAGTTTTCAGAGACCTTCAGTTATTTACAATTTTTGGTACCACAGAATAGTTCTAGTGGAGGAAAAATGCCCCTGTAGTGGCAATTTAAGCCTACTGAAGGTAGAGTTTGCTTGTCTTAGTTACCTCTTGCAGACCCTTTAGAAGCAACCCACGGAACCCCAAGGGACTGAGAGACACAGGTAGAAAACCACATTTCATTAAAGCTGTACCAATTTACAGCAGATTAAAAGCTAGGTTTTAATCTAGTCAATAAAATCCAGGTTTTAAAGCTAGCCAATAGCACCCAAATTAAAGAGCTGAACAGGAAGCACTGCAGGAGGATTGCAGTGCTGGTGCACAGCGGGTTTTGCCCAGCTCAGGTTTATGTTGGAAGGGTGGGACATCATTCCACCCCTCTACTTGCCTGAGGCAATAAAAAGTTCCTACAAGACTGCAGCTTTAATTTAAAACAAATTTGAGATGTAGTCATTTCTGGCTAACACTAATACCTATCAGCTCCACCAGAATTGCAATGAGTGGCCCAGTACAGGTAATGGTCCAAAGTTTATTGCACTTCATGCTGTGGCGACGCCCTTTGAAGGCATCAGCCAAACATGCTATAGTGCTGAGGCTGCGTGAGAGCAACTGAAATGAGACCCTCTAGCTCCCCTAAAGGTGCAGAAGAATCAGCAGAGGCTGTCTGCTGATGAGTTAACAGTTACAGCCACAGGCATGAGATCCACACTTTCCTCTCCCCACTGTTTTTCCATGCTCAGACCTTGCTGTCTGAGGTCTAGTGTATCACACCACTCTCAGCTTTTTCTTGTTACCAGTTTCAGTGGTTCCTCTGTTTCTGCCTAAATCTCAGTCAGGTCTATTTTCACAACATCAGTCTGTTTCTGCCCTGCCTTTCACAGCGGCAGTGTGGATGGTGAGGTTAGTCACAGGGATGGTGAAGCTGATCTCAGGGCTGGCTTCCTAATTTATTGTCTTAATTGCCGTCCTTCCTCCTTTTTGCCTGGCTCTGGCTCCATACACTGGCGTTTGGCCCGCCATGGTTTGGGTGTGCAATATCCTCATTCCCTCAACACTTCACTGCTCTTGGAGGGTACATGACCTATCTTCAAGGAGGACCTAATGTATCCGAGAGGAAACATGATTCAAGAAGGAGGAGCAGGAAAACATGACCAGAGAAAGGGAATGCAAATGGGAAAGATGACACATCTTTGGTGGAAGGGGGCCTGGCTGCAAGAAGGATATGGGAAAAGCTATTCCTAGAGTGAGTAGAGCAGCACCTGCCACAACAGCACTGATGCCTTCCCTTTCCAGAGCAGACAGGCTTTATGGGATGAGGAAGGAGACACCTGCTTAAGCAGACAGGCAGGAGGGGTGACTGGACAAGTGAAAGAGGGGTCTGTGCATGGAGAGCAGCAGTACTAATTAATGGGAGATGATGGCTGAAAAGGAATGGCATGGGAATTGGGTCGTGCTTGTGCTGGGGCAAATGGTAGAGGATAGAGGAGAAAGCAGAAGGCAGGGTGTGCTGCCCAGATGCAGCCATGCTTATGGGGGAGACCTGTCCTGCCAAATCCCCAAAAAGCTGCTAGCCTTTTCAGCTCTGTATTGTGCAGAAGGATTTCCTAGTAATAGCACAAATTCAGGAGAAAAATACCTCACCATTATGCTAACATTTTTCACACCCAAGGGGATCTTTAGCTGTGGACTGCTAGTGGCATGGACTCTTGGCTTTTTGATTAATCTTTTATACCATCTGCTCTCCCTCCACCTATCCGTCATCTTGCTGCCTGAGTGATGATTACTTCAGAGTGCAAATCACCTAACATCATTCTGGCTGATAAATTATATATGAAGGAGAGGACATGGTGAGTAAGACTGAACCCAGTGACATCGGTTTAAGACTGGGGATAAGCACAGCTGCTCAGATACCCTAATGCACAACCCACTTGAAAACGGGCAGATTAGATTAGTTGGAAAGGCTCCAGTGGAATTAATCCAGGTTTACACAGGTGTAGGTGAGATCAGAATTGGCATTCAGTCTGTGGAAAAACTTCACTGCTTTATGAAAGAAAATTTCATGTGCACAGAAAAGAGCCTATCCTTAATTAATTGCAAAGAAAATACTAAAAATGTGGTCAAACCAGCAATACCGGTAGCTTCTCTCTACACTGGTATCATCTCTGAGGGATACACCTGCTTGGCAACTACTGGTGTTGACTAATCATCTTCCTATCTGGGGAAAAAGCATCTGCTTAATTTGTTTTGGTCTTTTCTCCTTACTTGCATAAATGAAAAGACATACAAAAAAGCCTGAGCTGAACTGCAGGCAGAGTGAAGGGAATTGCTAACAAGAAGCACTGGAAAATGGGTTCCTTGCACAGCCTTCCAGGCTGTTTGCAGAGCCAGCCAGTGAGTAAAGCTGTGGGTAGCAAACACTGTGTGGAGGTGAATATCCATACTGTGGATTTTACAGGCATTGCAGGCTTTCATCTAGAAGGTAAAGATGGTTTTGATCTGAATGTCATCACCCAGTTGCCAAGAGCAAAGGTAAAGGATGGAACTGGAAAAAATGTTCTTCTTCCATTGGAGGTGGAATCAGAAATAAGGACTGAACAAAGTTGATACCATTGCTAGTTTCACACTGAAGCACAGGCAACCTTGACAAACCTGCCAAGATGATGTTCTTGTTTTGTGAGTTCTCCAAGTGTCAAGGATAACCTTTATTTAGTTTTTAATACTTTCCAACCTTGTTCTGTCCTTTGAAAATAACCTGCAGAGCATAAGACCAAGTACAGAGGCTGAAAATTATCATTGTAATGTTCCCCAGAGATGTGAAGAGAAGCACTCTCCCAATTGTGGCCACCTGCAGCTGACCCCTGAGGATGGTGGAAGGGCTCACCAAGGGCAGACAACACCATTACACACTGTTGGGAACCAGGCAACAGCATTTTCTGCTGACAGTGCTAGGTCGCAGCAAGCTTCCACCCTGCTGGGTGCAGGTGGCTGGTCTGGTCTGTCCATTGCTATCTGTATGTGGCTGGCTGAGCCAGGTGGTAATTTGGGAGTTTTTCAGAGTCTATGTTGACTTCATTGTGTTCAGGCAGCATTTACAAGAAGGTAAGTAACACATTTGCCACCTAATCCAGGAACTACAGCCGTGCATTGCAGTTGGTCATGATCTACAGACTAGTTGGAAACTGGAGATTGTACAGCACATTCTAACACATGTTTTTTTACCAACACTGGCCAGGGGAGCAGCCAAACGTGTTGGCCAGTCTGTAAATTCACATGCCATGGAATATTTAATAAAAGCTGATATCCTTTTCCCTGAAAGGGGAAGAGTGCAACATGCCTGGAGCAGATGCAAGAAAACTGCACCTCTCTGTGTTGTCCTTTCTGCCTCCTGGAGGAAGCTACAGACTGTGCAGGCAACAGACTTTTTGAAGAGGCCTTCTAATGTTGGAGTATTCACTTCAGTGGGGATTAAGGACCTGCATTAGACATCTATTTTCAGTTCTTTGCTTTCACAAGAGTGACTCATTACAAACAAATATTAACAAAAGGAAAAGAAAGATGTGATGATAAAACCTTACCAGTCCCCCTTTTCTCTCTAACCCAAAAAGCAAAACCCACCTCCACCAATGCAACTCTCCCACTGGGGAAAGGGTGAAAGGAAGAGCACATTGTGGCTGTAGCCACATCATTTAATGCCTTGGTGGAAGAAGTTCAGACGAAACAGAGCACTGAGAAATACCCAGAACTGCATTCAATTGCCACTTTTAGGGGGAGAGTGGTGGGAAAGGAAGCTTAAGGTTTGACCACTTATTCAAAATTATACATCCTTCAGAACTCAAAGAAGGTATAGAATAAGAGGAGAAACAACTCACTGAGGCCACGGGGTTTACTTCTGCTTCTCCTGAAATCAAAGAAACATCCCTAGATGTCTGCATTCTAGTATTCTTCTTGCCTGAGAAGGAAAAATGTGCATTCGGGGATGCTCTGACAACAGTGGGAGTCCATTTTACACTGCCCTGAGAGAACAAGGGAGGCATTCTATGCCTAATCACATGGGAGAGATCTGTTCCTACATCCTGAAATGCTTCAAATAGTAGTTGCTTCTAATGGGATATACACTGGATACAATTAATGTCTCTTATTGCAACACTTTGGTGACGTGCTATTTAGAAGAGGGCTGCTCAAAGCTTTTCTTGTGCTGTTTAGAAGAGACCTGTGAATAAGCAATAAAAGCAAGTAGATGCTCTCTTCCTATTCTCTTACTACTGCCCTCAGTAAAATGTTGACACTAAAAATATGAACAATATTTTTATTTGACTGTCAGGCTCATATTTTGCTTAATAATTGAAAACAGCTTATCTGAAAATACTCAAAATAAGTGAAACACATTTCAAGTTTTGCAGCAGATGAAGTTCTCAATATATTTTTTTGTTTTAAATGCCACTCAGATGGTTTTATTTTTCCTACTGAAGAAAAAAAATAAAATATGTATTTCATTATTTAAGCTGTTGGTATCCAAAATTGCCATAAAGATTCAGCTGCTAAGGACTTGCATTGCCAGAGGTTTGGGACCTTAGCCAAAATCACAGATTACCAAAACAAATCTAGCCCTGCACAGGGCAGGATGGAATGGTTCAGTTTGAGGAAACACGTTTGCCTTTCATTGCACAAAATGTTAAAGAAACCATCCCTGAATTGCAAACATCCCACAGTTATGGAATGTCCCAAACAGATGTTTGCTTTAAGAAACTTCAAGGTGGGAAGCGTCGAACACTCTGAGGGAGACTTAGATTTTGTCACATCAAGTATTTGCCTTGGACATGGATTGCTTGCCCTATTAGGTTCAGCATTCTTTCTCTGCTTGTTTGTAGCTATACATGGGGTAGAGTTTCTCAAAGCCTGCACTTTAATAAGAAAAAAGACCATATCATATTGAGCTATAGGGGTGTGCTGGGTTAAGAGCTTCCCCCTCCCCAACTATCAGAATTTACCAGACTAGCTCAGATGGCATGGAAGTAAGATCATAGAATCATAGAATGGTAAGGTTGGAAGGGACCTCAAGGATCATCTAGTTCCAACCCCCTGCCATAGGCAGGGACACCTCCCACTAGTACAGGTTACTCAAGGTCTCATCCAATCTGGCCTTGAACACATCCAGGGAGGGAGCATCCATGACCTCTCTGGGCAACCTGTTCCAGTGCCTCACCACCCTCACTGTAAAGAACTTCCTCCTAACATCCAGTCTAAATCTCCCCTCTGCCAGTTTAAAACCATTGCCTCTTGTCCTGTTGTTGCAGGACCTTGTAAATAATCCTTCCCCAGTCTTCCTGTAGGCCCCCTTCAGATACTGGAAGGCTACTATCAGGTCCCCTCGAAGCCTGCTATATTTACAGCAAAGGATATATACACAATGTATTTACCAGAATTTACAATTATATACAAATTAGAAATAACACAGAAATCCAAACTCCCTCCTGGACAAAGGAAACTGCCCAGAAGGGGCTCAAAGCTACCCCCTCTTTCTCCTCTCTACTTCCCCAGACAGGCAAACAAAAACAACCAGCAAAGTTTACGTTGTTATTTGTTAGTGAAGAGATTAGAATGGAGTGAAGAGGAAGTGAATAGTGTTGCAGACCTGGGTGGGACAAATTGTTGACATTTTGGCTTTTTATCCCTCTCAGCAAATCAATGAATGATATAGACTTCATCAATATTTTCTTTTTACAACCAATGATCTAATTTATTTCATTAAAATATTCCAGTTAGCCTCAAACCAGCACAGGAGGCACCAAAGAGAGAAGCTAGCCATGAGGTTTTCCAGATTGTTTTTATTTACTGATAATAACCCATAGTATCCTAGTGTTTTCCTCAAGAACCAAAGGCAAACACAGTTGTTTTTTTTTCCAGCTCTCTGGGAAGGATGAAGCTCACCTTAGTGATGTGGGTTTTTTTTGAGAATAATGCTGCTGTTATAGTGTCTGCTGGAGGACAGGGTTGGAGGTGTGTTTTATATTAAGAGCTTGCTCTGGCATGACTAGAAATAATTTCATTTTACCTGATTTTGCATCCTGTGGCTATGGCCTGGCTCTTGTAGACACTTGTCTTCTTCTCCTTGCTGATAGGTGTCATAGAAAAGCATCACCAGGTAAGAGGCAATGGTCTTTCAGGTGGTTCGGATCAGCAGCAAGCAGAAGAAGACAGAAAAGTGCTGTCTGCTTCTCATATGGGAGCTAGTCTCTGGAGTATGAGGCACTGAATTAGCAGAGACCTCATCTTTCAGTTCATGCTGTCTAATGCAAGATCAGTGGGGCAGAAAGTCTCTATTATCTATGTTTTAATAATGGATGAACCTCCCCTCCTCCTGCTCCAAAAAACCCTTCATATAACCCCACTCTACACATACAACGCAGCTGGTCCTTTGTTTGCTTGGCTCCTTCCAGATGGGCATCCAGTGCCGCCTAAGCTGAGTGAGCTCAGGGAACATTTTGTTACTTGCATTTGATTTCAGACACTGGAGGCTTCCCCTTCTGAGTTAAACTTTATTTAATGGTGTTTGGCTTGCATTCATGTCAGCCCTGAGGATGACCACAGTATAAAAAGCGTTCTCCTGAAGGTCTCCATTTTTAACACCACCACCTCCATTATTGTTTACCATAATACTGATCAACTATCAAGGATGCCAGAGAGTATTGTTATTATGGGTGACAAAAGTACATACAGACAACACATTCTCAGATTTGGATCTCCAAATCTGGCTTACTTCCTTCCTTTCTTGCAAATTACTTCCTACCGAGTTGCAGTAGAATGAACATTGAATCTGCTACTGTGAAGTGCTGGACACCTTTTATGACTCCTTTTTTTTCAGTACCAGGCCACTCTGTTCTATGATATAGTTAGTTTAGAGGTCCAGCTTAGTAACACAGTGTTAAGGAAATGTTAGAAACTGATGATCAATTCCCCATTATTTCATTGAAGTATTACACTACCAGAGAAAATCATGTACAAATTTTTAGCCAAAGAAGAAAGCATCAAACTCAAAACAGTTACAGAAGCATAGAGAATTGGGATTGAAGTGCTTATGTTGACCCATTCTGCAAGAGTGGGAATGGTGAGATGGGAAAGCACTCGAAGGAGTGACAGGTTTCACTCACACCTATGTCTGCAGGTTATCAAGATCACAGCACTTCCATTTGCAGCTTCTAGGAGACTCAGGTAGGGAAAACAACAGACTGCCTAAGAGGCACAGCAGTTAAAACATGGTGATGAAGAAGATGAAGAACAAGGCTGGAGCTTTAACACACTCAGACACACAAAACTGTGAGTAAACCCTAACGATTCACAGAGGTAGATAAGGATGGAAAGATAAAATTTCTTGTTCATTGTAAGCTCCTGAAGAGTTCAAAAGGCTTGTGAATATGCAAGAAGGGGAATGTGAGCAAGCAAAATCCATTTGTGTTATTAGTAAATCTACCTTACTCTTCTGTCAAATCTAACTTCAAACTTTGCTCACAGTTGCAACACTGATACACAACAGTATCATACTCTTGCTGCTAAGGCAAAACTCAAGATGAGATAATGTGGTGCATTGGGCACATATGCAAAGCTATTTCCGTATGTTTAGAGCTTCTTCAAGTGTCTGTGCAGTGTAAATCCAACCTGTATAACTTACAATTTCTAGGAAAAAATACACCAGAAAGCATATCTGACTGTTGCAGCCCTTAGCTGCCATACAAACCCAACAGGGAACGTAAGATGTGGCAGTTGTTCCTTGTGCCATCCTTTGCTGGTATTGTACAGCCCTCCTGGTTAGTGTAAGATGGACAGTTTCATGCAGTGCTAAGAATACCTTCTACATTCAGATAAAGGAGAGGACTTAATAATTTGTTATTGATTATGCTTCATGGGATTGAGTCATAACATTTTGAGGTTCCACATTTACTTCTTTATCTTGGACTGCACATCACCTAAACAAAACCACCTTCATTGCTGTCCTAACAGATCTGGTTTTCTAGTAATTTTCCTAGGGAAAACACCAGAATATTTTCTACTTAACAGTTCATCCCAAACCCACAAACAAAACTCATTTATTTGACTCAGAAATGCCAATCAAGAAAAGAATTATAGACCTGTCTTGTTTTCAAATACAACCTGTATGACAGAGGATTAATCAATAGCCTGCCATTCCCAAAGCACATCACAGAAATCATGTCCAATTTTCTGACTCTAGGGCACACAAAAATCGTACACAGTCAATTTTAATAGTGAAATGGCTATACTTATCTCTTCCAAACAAGATTATAATATCAGAAGAACTCAGAGAAGACAGAAATTGAACTCCTCTCAAGCAAAGCAGGACAGAAGGGAAATGGCACACAGCCAGCAGGAGATGTTATGGCCTTATTCCATCTGCACTCAAGAAAGTGACTTCCTTCCCTAAGACATTGGACATGTCCCACAGAGACTGTCAATGATAAGGTCTAGACAGAAATCCTCCTTCTTTAATTCCCAGAGCTTCAATTTGCAGTGAAACAAATGTGACAACTATTGGATAAATGCTAAGAAGGCTCTAGTATTAAGTGCACTCAGGTTGCTCCCCCATCCTTCTACTGGAAAACCCCACAGAGGGAAATGAAAAATTCAGCTGTCTGTTAGCACAGAATCACAGAAACATCCAGGTTGGAAAAGACCCTGAAAATCACCAAGTCCAACCTATAAACCTATTCTACAAGATAAATCTTAAACCATATCCCTAAGCACCACATCCAAATGACCCTTAAATACATGCAGGGTGGGTGACTCCCTGTTATAGGTGTAGCAAACACAAAGTAGAACATGGGAAGTTCCACCTCAACATGAGGAAAAACTTCTCTACCCTGAGGGCAATAGAGCCCTGGGACAGGCAACCGGGAGAGGTTGTGGAATCTCCTTCTCTAGAGACTTTCAAGACCTGTTTGGATGCATTCCTGTGTGATCTGCACTTAGCTCATCCTGCTTTGGTGGGAGGGTTGGACTTGATGATTTTCAGAGGTCCCTTTCAACCCCTACCATTCTATGATTTTATAATTTACTTATTTTCCTCTAAGTGAATGAGCATTATTTACCACTACAGTTGAATTTGTCTGCACCTCAAAGGAGAGACATCCTACTCTAAAATTGCAGGACCAAGCACCTACAAAACTGACTTAGAAAAATCAGATGCTTGGAATCCATAAATTCTGAGCATACATATGTAAGCGCCAAAGCCAAATTACTAAACTGGAAATCTTTTTCCCCAAACAATCACTCAAGCTCCAGTTCTTCAGGTTTTGCCTGCACATTTTGTTACACCAATGAGTTCAGGTAAAAAGAAGTGTAATGATCAGGCTTTCTGTGGTTAAACTTAACTCCAAGGCCTCAGTACCACCTTACATCTGCTGTAGTCTTGGCCTTGTTACTCCAGATGTCTTTCCAATACAGGGATGTAGGACAACTACCCAGAGGTGCCTCCCTCATGAGTGAATGGAAATCCTCTTCAGCAGGAGCTATAGTTTGTTCTTTCTTTCTTTTTGTAGAGGTCCAGGAAGAAGAAAACAACTTCTCGGTGCTCACAGCCTGACTCAGTACAGTACAACTCTCTAGAAAGTCTATGGGAGTTATGAGGTTGCAATAATTACATGGCTGGGACTTTATAAAGAGAGCGATAACATTAGTAAAACAGCAAGGCTAATTTGCTATTCAGGGATTTTTTTTTTTTCCTAAGTCATATTTAATTACTATCCTTCTTTCTTTGCCCACCACCCTTTTCCTCCCCCTTCCTCTCTGAAGAGCTGTGGAATTTAGACGCTAAAGGAGAAGCTGATTATGCTGCGCACTGGCACCGAGCTGTCCAGGCTACACACAAAAGATCATGAATAGGCAGGCGTGTACTTGCTCTAAATATAGTTCAGACGCTACTTAGGCATTTAGAATCAAAGATCTGCTACTAGCAACAAGTACTCCAAATGCATGCGACTTGGCATGCCTGGAGCTGTTAAGTGGATGCAGGCAAAAAACTGCTGGAGTTATGGGGAAAGAATATGAAGGGTGCTAATTGCCATCTGCCAATGCCTCAGAAAAAAAAAAAAGCCTTCGCGATAGACTTTCAGCATGGGAAAATGTAATAGCAGCAACAAAGTGTTTACAGGAGAATACATCTAACAAAGCAAGAAATGCTCAAGCACCTGGCAGCAGAGGAAAATGCTTCTGTGCTCTAAATCAGACATTAAGGCTTCTGCTCCAATGTGCATCTGTTACCCTTTATTCTTGAGGACCCGTAGTTGCAAGGTCTCCTCTTAGAAATAATAATTGGTGAAATAACAACAAAAGGGTTGTTTTCTACAGCATCTTGTGATGGCATTTCTTCTTCCACAATTGCAGTTTTAGTGGACAACTGGATCTGAATGCAATAACAAACGGCAAAATTCTCTACAGCCATCAATACCTCAGCTCAGATAGCCCTGAAGCAAACTAGATAGTCTGTACACCTCACCCTGCTTTTGCTCAGTGAAATCAGGGTATTTCAAGCTGTCTGAAGTATACTCTTGATAACAGGGATTAGCTTTTAAATTAATTGGTAGGGATATTACCCTTCCCATGCATGAACTGCTGGATGCCTCACTTTTCTAGCCACATATGTATGCTGCGGGGTGTAGTAAAGGAAAGAGAAAGAGATCAGCTGGACAGATTTGCCAGGCATTTTCTCTCTCAAATATTAGAGAGTGTCTTGGCTTTTCACATCACAGAAAAAACAGAGGACCATCATATCAGATTTTGCCCTTGACTCCCAGAAATGCTCTTATGAATTTTTTCATACACTACAAATAATGTGCATATTCCTCTCCAGAAGCATGAGGGATTTCCCAGCTGCTCTTGCTTTTACTAGCACACATGCAATGATTCCCATGATTTTGGGGTTGCCATATTGGCTGTTCATCCTTTTTTGACTGACATGCTTAGCAGGCAATTGTCAGGACTGCCGCCTGACAGATGGCCCACTTCTAGCCAGGCACAGTTTGCAGGCAGAAACCCAGACACCTTGATCTTTCTGGGACTGGTCATTTCAGAAGGCATATCTACATTGCATCATAAACACAGTCATAACCACATGCGTTCAAACACCTGAAGTCCTCATACCTCCAACGCCATCCAGCAAGAACATCAGCAGCTGCCTGCCCTTGATTTAGGCCATGCTGGGTCCAGCTGAAGCCCTGGAAGAGCTGGCACAGCCCTTCCCCTGGAACAATAGAAATGACCCCAGAATATGCCCAGTTGTGGCCAACCACGAGAGGGAGACAAGCTCACATGCCTGGCCAACACGAGCCCTTGATGCCCGGGGACCTTTCAGGAGATACAGTTGTGAACTTTGCTAATTTGTGACAGGGCAGACAAGAGTGTGCCACAGCAGCAGGGCCCACAGCCTGCTTGCTGCCTCAGTCTCCAGGGGAAACCAAACCATTTGGGAATTTGTCCAAAAGAAATGGAAGACACAGTGATATTACTTTTTTTTTTCTTTTCTTTCTTTCTTTTTTTTTTTTTTCCTGGACCCAGCTTGGGAAGTATTTTTCTTCATCAAGCTGTAGGACAGGCTGATTACATTTGAATTATCAGGTAAAGCCAAATCTGTTTCTCTTATCTAATGGCCATCCCAGATTTTTCTTGACTGAAGGAGTGGGACTCAGGCCAAGAAAGGCAGGCTATTGAGACATCCAAGCACCACAGGGATGAGCATGATATAAAGGATGAGATAGATGAGATTAGATAAAACAGGACAGATCAGAGGCTGCTGCAGAAAAAAAGAGGATCTGAGGTGGATTTGGGAAAGCATCCTAGAAAAAGGTAAGTTCCAGCCTGACTATGATCTATATACAGAGAAAAAGATTTCACAGAGAAGGAAATTGCCTTGCAGTTGTAAATGTATGAAGAATGGACACATCACAGCTGAGCCTTTAGAAAATGCTTTAGACAGAATGAGCTGAAGAGAAATAAATGTGGACAAACCTCAACTCTGACACCCAAATACTTCTCCCTTTCTCATAATCAAGCCTTTAATAAATTAGGGAATGGATCTAAATGCTACGACTGCTACATCAAACCTGTGTTTACAACACATTAAACTACAGTTTCGCTAGGGACATATAACCAACTATTAATTACCAGGACCCTGCATTTGGGGAATATTTTGGACAGGTTCAAACTGTGTAATCAAAATCCATGTCTCACTATAAGGAAAGTTGCATGTTTTCAGCTGTTATCACCACTAGAAAACAGAAAGGTCTGTTGACCAAAACAATGTGAGAAATACTTTTTCCTCCTCGGCCGCAGGGCAATTTGATCAAACAATCAAATCTTATCTACTTGTGGTACTGAAATAAGAAAATGAAGTTTCTTTCAAGCAGAAAGCAAATATCTTAGTATTTCAGTAAGGTATAGATGGCATTTCATTTGACTTTGCAGTTGCTTTTTCTTCTTCTTTTTTTTTTTTTTTTTTTTTTTTTTTTTTTTTGAGAGGCACAGAGGTTTTTGGGATGAAGAAAGTCAGGCCTCGCTTCCTGTAACAGAAGTGCCATAGACTACTACTCAGTGTCTTCTTAAGGAATATAGTAACTTTCATCTGCTTACACCATGTCTTTCAGGAAGATATACAGACCTGAAGATGGAGATGAAGGCGCTGTGAAGTGGTACCTGCCAACTTCATTATTAGAAGAACTTAGGGTTCTGGACATCCCTCCATCTCAGTGAGGTTGAAAAACTGGTGGGAGGACAGGAGCACCTGTATCTTGTATGAGGAAATGGAAACTGTAGTCGGAGAAAGCAGCTTCTAGGAGACACTACAGCAGTCCTGTGTATTTCCTTCAGTGAAAGTCTTACATGACCTTTTGAAATTGTGACACAGGGGGTTTGTTAAAGCTGATTCAAACATGGAAGCCTCTGGTCTGGATGAGGTTGCATTTTTACAGCTGGCTTGGCAAGCAGGTGTGAATTTTTTTTTTTTTTTTTTATTGGTCTCATGACACTTACTCAATGCCTTTGTCAGCTGCGGATTAAGCTAATGCATTGCATTGTAAAAGGCTGTTAAAATTCAGTCATTGTTCAAAACATCTTTTAGCACCTGATACTGACATCAGGCTTTTTTTTTTTCACAAGGACTCTCTTGATTTCTGGTGGTTTCTATGATAAAATGACAGTCCAGTGTGTTGACATATAAGCTCCTAAGTGATTTAAGACATGGCTACAAAAGAACTTGCCTTCTCTGAACTTCATTTGTTGTCACATTGGCTGTCACCTCTACTGGTATGTATAAACAGACCGGGAACCTGAATGACGTTGACCTGCCCCATAGAGCTCCCAGGCACCTTGTGGAGTCTGTCTAACACTGGGACATAGTTACTTAGAGATGTGTATGGAAAGTGGGATTATGTTAAAAAATTCCTTAGAACTGGGACTCTTGTTGCCTCCCATAGCAGTATTTTCACAACACAGGTGCATACTGTAGACAGCAATGTGGCATAAAGATGTAAGGTCCCCCAGAATAGCACTGGATGTCTGTGACAGAAAGCCAACCACAGCACAACCTGACCCATACTATCTTTATACATACTGAGGACAGTCCTGGAGCCCTGAATTACATCTGAACATTGTCTTGTAGAGGGTTATACTACACAAACTTGCTTCCTAATTGTTTTAACAATGAGAATCCTGGATATGTTCACATTTGCAGACCTCTTGTTCAAGGTGCCTTGATCTCTTCACTTTTTTAAAAGATGCTTGAAACTCTGGGCCAAAGTAAAGTCAACAGAGAATGTCCACATTTACAGATCACAGAATCACAGAACTTTAGAGGTTGGATGGGACCTCCAAAAATCATCGAGTCCAACCTCCCTGCCAAGGCAGGTTCCCCTAGGGTAGTTTGCATAGGAATGCATCCAGGTGGGTTTTGAAAATCTCCAGAGAAGGAGACCCTACAACCTCTCTGGGCAGCCTGTTCCAGTGCTCTGTCACCTTCACTGTAAAGAAGTTTTTCCTCATGTTGAGGTGAAACCTTCTATGTTCCAGTTTGTAGCTGTTTCTCCTTGTCTTATTGCTGCTGACCACCAAAAAGAGGTTGGTCCCATCCGCTTGACACCCACTCCTCAGTTGTTTGTGTACACTGATGAGATCTCCTCTCAGTCTTCTCTTCTGCAGACTAAACAGCTCCAGGTTTCTCAGTCTCTCTTCATAGGGGAGATGCTAAAGTCCCCCAGTTATCTTTGTGGCTTTCTGCTGGACTCTTTCCAGAAGGTCCATGTCAATCTTGAACTGGAGAGCCTAAAACTGGACACAGTATTCCAGGTGTGGTCTCACCAGGGCAGAGTAGAGGGGGAGGTGGTATGAATGAGATTTGACTGATTATTTTAAAAATATTTACATAACACAAATCTTCAAGGACCCTTGTTACATGGAGGGAAGTTAGACTGCGAGAAAGCTACAGCCGTGCTAGTACTAGAGAAGGGTAAATGAAATGACCCAGGTAACTATAATCCTGACAACCCAAATAAAATCATGGAGAAGCCAATACAAGATTCAATTAATAAGGGCTAACAGGAAGATAATTAAAACTGCCAATCAAGTTTATGAAACAGACCTTGTCTGACTCACCTAGAAATTTTTTTTTATGAGATTGTAATTTTAGCTTATAAAAGTAATTATTGGTGCAATATAACATACTTTAGCTTCTGTGAGACATAACACCAAATGAGTGACTTCGCTGGGAATTTAAAACAATGGAAATAATTACATTTTAATTATTGGTGCAATATAACATGCTTTAGCTTCTGTGAGACATAACACCAAATGAGTGACTTCGCTGGGAATTTAAAACAATGGAAATAATTACATTTTATTTGAAACACGAGAGCAACATGGCTCACGAATGGCAATAAATTGGGAAAACGTCAGTGAGTGGTTTTCTTCTATCAAGAACCAGGTGGAATCCTGGTCTTGATGTTTTTTACTTTTACCAGACAGGTAAGACAACAAAAGATGACAACAAAACTTACTAGAAAAGCTTGCAGATAAAAGGAATATTTAGGGAAGGTGATGCACAAATGAAGACGGCAAGTCACTTGGATAGTACTCCCCTGGAAGACTGTATTTAAATGTGATGAAAAATGCTGTATGTTCTCTAGGCATAGAGAATGAAGGCCATATCCCATCTGAATGCTCATGTGTGTGGCAACTGTGCTGGGAAATTACAGAATCATAAAATGGTTTGAGCTGGAATGGATCTTAAAGATCACCTAGTTTCAACCCCACTGCCAAGGGCAGGCACACCTTCCACTAAATGGGGGTAACTCAAGACTCTGTCCAACATGACCTTGAACACCTCCAGGCATCCACAGTCTTCCTGGGGAACCTGTTCCAGTGTCTCACCACAGGGAATCGATGGGGAATGGATTGAAGATGGTAGAGGGGAGGATTTTTGCTCACTGGGAAGGTGTTATGGGACAAAACTGCACTTATTGCTGCTGTAGTATGAAGAAGTGCCAAAGGAGATGCTTGCCCTAATGAATTAGGTATTGAGTATGTGTTCTGCAAGAGCTCAGCCAAGCTTACACATTAAATAAGATGTATGAGCCAAGAACAGGAAGACAGGTAGACCACCTGTCACTTTAGGTAGAAAATAGAATCACTGGGCAAGGCCAAAGACAAAGAGTGTGGTGGAACAAGGAAACCAGCACAGATTTCTCCAACTCCATAGCATCCATCCGAGCCTCATGCTTGTACACTTCTGCTGCTGCAGGCTGGTGGACAACCTACTCTCCTGCCTAGCAAGCAAAAGCCTCTCATGAACATGGGTTTGTCATTCATCCCCTCTCTGTTGTAGCACTCCTCGGGTGAGAAACACTGTCATCAAGCAGAAGATGCAAAGCACAGAGGGACACTGCTCCTCCACCGCAGCTCAGTCCTCTAAGAGCACCTTCCACTGTGCTTCTGAGGCTGACCCTATTTATGCTGCACTATGCTGAGTCACACAGACTTGATCTCCTCCCTCCCACAGTGCACGTTACATGCAAACTCCTTAAAGACATTTGTTAATGTGAGTGGCATTTTTAGAACTGCGATGTATGGGTGGTGTGTGGTCCTCTAGTACATGAGCTGCTTATCAATCATTTAATTGGAATGTCTTGGTCTTCACCCAGATGGTCTTTCAGCAGATAGCTTTGTGTTTTAAAACTTCAGATAATTATAGCCCTTTAAATGGGGAGTGCAAGATTTGTTGGCTGCAGCCAGCTCATCTTTCTTCTCTAACAGCCTCATTGTCTAGTCATTGCCTTATTCACAATGGGAAAAGATCCGTGCAAATGGAGACACCCATTTAAAGACACTCTTCAGCTGGGTAAACAGTAGCTGAAGCCCAGCCGATAGTAAGACCAGGAAGGATTAAAGTCCACCAGTAAGCTTGTCTCTGCTGTTTTTCTTTCCCTCCTTCCCGGGGCGTACGAAGTAAAAGGGAATGAATCCAGCAACTCTGCTGCTCTTCTAGCTGATGCAAAACATATTTAAATCCTATCTACACTGGCCAACAATATCCTGTCAGCACTTTGCTTTTATTTACGTGTTTAAACAAAAACAATTAACCAGATTCCCAAGGGAAAAGTGCCCATCATTTCTCCGTTGTTTCCTTCCGTGATGCAGTGGTGAAAATGCATCTTCAAGCAGAACTCAGGCATTTTTACCAACTCCTCTCAACTCAGCCTTTGGTTCAGCTCCACCAAGAGGTCCCCAGACCTCCTGGCTACCCCCAGCTTGTTGCTTGCTCAGGGGAGCTGCGGTAGCTCTGCTGTCCTGCAATGCCACTCTCCTTCCCTTGCCCCTGGGCACTAGCAGCAGCTCCTTGGGGCTCCACTGCTGCTTGGTGTGAGACAACATCCTCTGCATAACTTCAGGGTGCAGAGAGACTGCCTGGTTCTGAATTTTAAAAATTACCGTTGTCAGAAGGGAAGATTAATCGCTAAACAAATTGATGGGAGGCAATAGTAGAGTGCTGACAAAGCGTATGTCTTTCAAAGACGTAGTTAATGCATTAGAGTCAAAACAGCTGTTACTGAGACTCTGCTATGCCCTCCAGTGAGAGAGGTCTAGCACCCTGGGTGCCTGGATTTGTGTAAGGACACCTCAGTTAAGGGGAAATCTTTAATTTGAATAAAACACTAAAAAAATCTCAACAAGAAACCAACGTGCTCATTGAATTAAAATCTGGATTCCTGTTTCTTTCAGAGGGTTAACAGGCCACAAACAAGATGGATGTGCTGCTTTTTGATTGCTTTGCAAACCAGATTTTCTGATTTCCATGGATAGCTGGAGAACAGGTTGTACCATAAGAGTCAGAGGGAAAGCAATTTTTCATCAGGCTCCATCTGTATTTACAATTTAACTGTTTATCTGTAAAAACATCCACATAAAAGATAGAACTCTCCACTTGATTATGAGACAAGAAAGCCTGGAACTCACTTTTGAAAGCTTAGTGCAAAACCACAGGACATCAGAATCGAAACAGATGGTTTTTAAGTTCGAATAAAATACAGGCAAACTTTGAAAAGAAACCTTTACTGCCTTCTCTGTGGTATTTGTCTGTTATTTCTTCAGCACATGGCAAGTTTACAGGCCCTGCTTACCACTTATGCAATAAGTTTAAAATGCACAAGATTCTTCCCTCCAATTCATGAAGGTATGAGAAATGGTTCATTCAGGCTTTGACTTATTCAAGAACTTGTAGCTAAAGCTATGAATTAGCAAGAGTTTTTAACAGAAAATGAAGCATACTCAGAAATGATGCATTAGGGATGGGCACAAGAATGTTAACAGCAATAAAATTTTCTTCAGCAAAACCTTCTCAGAAGAGCTACATACGCAAATTAACAACAGGTGATTTTTAAGGCAACATCTTGGAACGTCACCAGAAAGGTACCAACTTCACAAAGACTTAAGCATATGAGTAACTCCTCTGAGTCAGTGTCTTGTCAAACAACACACCATGCTAAATTTAGGCAGGAACTGGGTTACAGGATTCAGATTTTCAGAGAGTTTCTATTTCTACTGTCACAGGTGACCTCAATGACTACAGCTTCTTGCAAAACTCACAGAAAACACTGAGAGCAAAAATTAAGGAATAGCTCAAATCTATGGGTTCATACATGGCATTTAGCTGAGCAACATCTTAATGCCTCCCACCACAGGATTAAGCAACATGACTAACATTGGCCACAGATCTACTCCCATCATCTTTCCCCTGAGGTAGAAGTGTTCATAAGGAGAGTGTTTTGTTCTGGACTAGATGTGCATGTGCATGCACTCATGTTCATGCCTGGGTATAGCTAAACAATACTGCTTATATCAGTAGGAGAAACCCAAAGAACAGGGAGCAGACTGTACAATCAGCTGTGATTTCTCAATTAGGTCAAGGACTTCCCGGGAGTTTTTGCACAGTGGAAGCCTGTGTGCCTGTTTATTACCATCCTGACTTTAGCAAGGCTGGTTTGCCACACTTAGGTCTTTGTGACGCTGCAACCTTGTTTCTGAACTTCCTGGCTCACATCACATTTCTAAAACTGAAAATAGTTGCTGCACTATCTTCTGCATGCTATTGTTTCACTATTACAGTATCTTTATTACATGTGTTATTTGTTTCCACTGATAGAGGAAAAAGGAAAGTTAAGATTCTCTTACTATTGTTTCTGATTAGACTATTTGTTTTTATAATGCTGGAAAACTGTAACAAAATCAGCCAGGAAAAAAAAAAAAAAAACAAAACCCAAGCTGCTCCAAATGAAAGTATAACTGCTTTCTCCTTAATCCCTGGAATTAAATTTAATTTACTTGATTTAAACAGACATGCTTTGCTAGGAGTAACACGGAGAATTTTGTTCATGACACAAGTTAAATAAAATTAACTCCCTGTAGGAGAAAAAAAAAAAAAAGTTTATCTAAAACCAAAAGGGTTTATTATTGTTGCTCAGTCAGTTCAAACAGCAATGAGTTTAAACAAACGTAGCATTGACATCACTTACTGCTTACAAAATGTTTGCCCTAATGGCCAATTAATAAAATAAAATCCCTGTGTTTACCTGATCACTCAGTGCATCCTCAAACCTGCATGATTAAACTGCTCCAAACCTAGTGGAAATATTTTTTTACATTTTGAACTGAATAATGCTAGGCTAATACTGTCAGTAATTGAGAGTGGCAACCAAGGATGTTGGATAGTAGCATGCAATTCAATGGTTTTTATATATCAAAATTTTATCAATAGTAGCATGTATTTAATTTAATCTTATCTTAATTGGTTTGTATTTTGGTTTAATCATGCAAAACAAGCTTCTGGTTACTATTGTTTTAAAGCACTTTTGCAGACTGTAAATTCACAGCCATTTGCTAAAACGTGCAGCTCATTCCTCACCTGTATTTTGGTTTGAGTTCTATTCATTCTAAACTCATATAGCTCTCACATTCCCCATCTGAAAGCAAACAGAGATATCCCAGGGTACCATCACAGGAAACATCCTGGAATTAAAAGAAAACTGGGGGAATTCAGCAAACACTTGCTATTCTTCAGCACTAATGAGGCAGAATCTCCTTGAGATTAATAAGTAATAGTTAACTGTCTGAGAAAGAAGAGGATTCAGAAAGGTGGGGGCACCAGCTGCTTTTCTAAGCCAGCCTGAGCAAAAGAGGCCAACCGTTACTTTGCAGAGGTGTGCAAAACTGTACAGCTGTAGCCTTAACCCCTTTGAGTTCGCTTGTCTGAAGCTCCAGCTCTTCTTGTCCCCTCCTCATTTAATTGGGTACTCCTCAACTACCTCACCTTCAACTTCTGTGCTGATTTTGGCTGGGATAGAGTTAATTTTCTTCACAGGAGCTGTTATGGGGCTGTGTTTTGGATTTATGTTGATAGCACAGGCATGTTTTAGCTATTGCTGAGCAGCACTGACACAGAGTCAAGGCCTTTTCTGCTCCTCATAGCACCTGTCCAACAAGTAGGCTAGAACAAGAAGTTCAGAGAGGACACAGCTAGGATAGCTGACCCCAACTGACCAAAGGGATATTCCATGCCATATTATGTCATGCTCATCATACAAAGGGGGTGGAAGAAGAAGGGAGATGAGGACATTCAGAGTGATGGTGTTTTGTCTTCCCAAGTAACAGTTTTGTGTGATGGACCCCTCCTTTCCTGGAAATAGCTGAACATCTATCTGTCAGTGGGAAGTGGTGAATTAATTCCTTATTTTGCTTTGCTTGTGTGCATGACTTCCCCTTCACAACCAGCTTTTTAAAGTTGTATTTACCTCAACCCATGAGTTAGCTCATATTTGCCTTTCCTAGTCTTTTACCTCTCCTATTGCAGGAAGAGTAAGGGAGTGGCTCTTTGGGGCTTAGTTGATGGCTGGAGTTAAACCATAACACTTTCATAAATGATAAATACTTGAGGAACTTAAGGGCATTTTAAAACCATTTGCAATTAGCAGATCTGTTAAACACAGGCAGGCTGACTAGTAACTTCAGCACACCAGAGCTGGGCATGTAGATGACGTGGAAGTACTGCTCTCATGTGCAGCATACGCAAAGCACATCAGAGCTTCTCCACTCTGCTTGCTTCTTGCAGCCCTGGCCTCAGCTGCCCTCCCTTGACTCAAGCTCACAGGAGGCCCTCATAAACAGAGATAAGCAAACTTCAAAAAGTCCACATTCCGTTTGGGTAAGTGCCTGAAAGTTCAGAAACTGGCTTGGAAACACAGTAAGAATAGGCTGTCTTGGGAGGCAGCCAAACATTCTCAAGCAAGGCTGAGCTATAAACACTTCAAGAATAGTCTCTCTCATAGTATTTTGGTGGTATTTTATTCTCATCCTGTCTGGCTGGGAACGTAGAGTATGACAAAAACAAAAGGACTCAGGAATAAATTTGCAGGCCTGTTTCTCTCTGGTCTTGCTCCTCAACCCTGTGTAAAGGGGTAGCAGCACTTTCTGCTGGCTTTGTTCATGTTGCGTATACCATGCAGGGAGCAGGTAGTAGCAGCGTGGTGCAGGTTCATTGTTTAGGGACAGCAGCTGCATGTTATGGTTAGGTCAGCCAAACCTGCCTGTCACCCAGGGACAGGTCTCCTTCCACTTTGCCTCACTCCTGATACTGGAGCTAAACTGACAGAAAACTAACCCTGCTGAAAATAAAGCAGCAGCTCACTGCAGGGGTCAGATGTGCACCAGGACAGATGGAGGACTTTGCAGCACTGGGAACAAGAGAGAGCAATGAGGATCAACCCCACTCAGCAGCAGCCAGTTAAACACGTCAGAGATCTTGACTTTTAAGTTAAAGCCTCCTCTTCTATAGAAACAAATACTTCTCTGCTTTTAGGAACTGAGATGAGTCACTGTATTCATTCAGCCTGCAGCTGAAGGCAGATCTACTTTTCGAAGTTCACACCAAGCTCAATCTAGGACAATGTCAGCTCAGAGCATTCTCTCCAGCATGGGCAACTATCTAGAGAAGGGTAACAGCACCTCTGGGCAAGTCACACCACAGGCCCTGCCTGTGAGCAGTGGTGTGCCAGATAGGGTGCAGCCGTTACCACCAAAGAGGCCAAGGCAATGTGGCAGGGTGAACAGAGCAGATGGAGAAAGCAATGGCTCTGGACAACAAAACAAACACTTCCAGGAAGAGGGGAGCGTATGAAACCTATCTGGTGTGTCTCATGCTTGGTTGGCACCAGAGGTTGAGGCAGTCACCACGTGGTTTATCATCAGTCTGGGGGCTCTGTAACTATCTAGTGAGATGTAAGCACATGTGAGGAGGATGTGACTCTTTAACACTGTTCAACCCCAAAATGGGCACCTGCCCCTCTCCTTTTCCCTTCTCCACTTGCACTAGAACTAGAGCTTATCCAACCTTCCTGTCTGAGCCAATCCAGCTTGGCAGTCTGGAAGAAAAATGAGTTGAAAATCCAAGAAGTGAGCAGTTTTCTGACACATTAAACCTTTGAATCTCACCTGGCAGCCAGGGCAGGTGTATGTGCTCTGGTCTCCCTTCTGGCTTTTTCTGCATGCTGGTTGGGGATGGAGTGGGCCAGCTTGGCCCACGCGCCCTCATCTGCTCCTGGGCAGCCAGAGCCTGGGGTCAGTGAAATCTGCAGCCTCCCTGAAATGTTTTGCCCAAAGGTGTATGCAAGATGCTGGGGGCTCTTTCAGGAGAAGGAGATCAGACAGAAACATGGATGGTAGCATTGCCCTCCTTCTATCAGAGCAATCCACTCGTGGGTTGTGCTGATGAAAGTAGGACATCACTGCTGTCTGCCCTGATCCTCCGCTCTTGAGTGATGTGTGAGTGGTTACAACAGGCTAGGCACTGCACCCTCTGCCAGGAAGCCTGGCTCAGGCTCACGGGGTGCAAGCAGTCACCTCTGCCAGGGGCTCTCTCATTCAAAAGATCCTAATCTTGCCTGCCTCTTCTGAAGCGAGCGCTGGAGCTTACGAATAGATCTTGTGGTAAAGTTATTTATAGCTGCAGCAGCTTCCGCAACAGCAAATAGTAACAGTGCACTGTGAAACCAAGCCAAGCAAAAGTATTTTTCATTGAAAAATAGATGTCAGTGTGTTTATACTATCGTAAAGAAAAGGACTGTGAAAATTAGTGGTGGCCTCAGCAGGTTTTCAAAGGGCAATGTCAGATCAGGTTGTCTGTGGCACCCGTATGGACTCCACTGAAGCAAAAGTCCAAACTCTCATCAGCCTCTGAGCATCAAGCCCATGGTACGTGTGGTGTGATGATGCAGGTCTCTCAGATTGGTCCTGTTACTCCAAAGAGCACCCTAACAAGGCTGCCCTGGCTTTAGTGAGGACCTGTTGAAGATATGCTAGCTGTTGCCTTCTTCCTCAGCCTGTAAGGCTACCTACAGTAAGAAACATCCCTCTTTCAGGTCGGAGGTGTTTCCCAACTGCGTTTGCAGGCAGGAAGCTGCTGCCAGGCTTTGGCAAACCATCTCTGCACCTCTGCTATCTCCAGGTAACATCTACTATATCTGCAACAGCACATCTCCCCCTGCATCTATCATGTCCCTCCATAAACAAAGCTAATTGCACTTGCCTGCCTCTGCAGCATTGGGATGCTTTGATATCTGTGGTTGCAAATGCTCACAGGGAAGCTGCAAGGGTTCTTTCATTACTTATTCATTCCTTAATATAGAAACCTTCTCCTGTCTTGAATTTGCAGCCCTAAATGATGGCTCACCAGGCTGTCTGATGAGCAATGTAACAGTTACATGTTACCATCTCAGTACTGTTCCTCCCTTTCCTTCCTCACACAAAACGAGGCTGTGTGAGAGGAAGTGGGGTTGCTCACACATAAGTTTGATTGAATCAAGCACAGAGTGCCCCCCACACATGCTGCACCCCGGCATTGCTCACCAGCCAGCACCACCTCATCATGAGTCTTCTGCACCTACAGAAGGAGAGGGAGGCTAAGAACTTTTCTGTAAGACTACACACAGATTTAAGAAATCTCCAGTGATATTCAGCTGATGCCAAGGGTGGAGATCTGTTTTTATTAGCCTATATTCTTCTGCCAGAGTTCTCCTCAAGACAGCAGGAGAACGTACCCACCTTTCTGAAATGTGGGAGGAACCAGAAGCTCACCAAGAGATATCCTATTTAACCCATGCTTCTATCCAAAGGAAGGTAGAGCTGTGACCTGACCCCCTCCCTTGCCTTGCGGGTGGCCCCCACTGGGGCAGCACTGTCCCTGGGGAGAGGTAAGGCTACAGCCAAGGTCAAGGCTCAGGCTGAGGGAAATACATCTGCCTCACCAGAAAGGAGGGGTTCTCTCTTCCTCCTGTTTGATAGCTGGCGTGTGAAGCAATGGCTCTTTTTCAGTGGCTGTTAAGGGAGCTTACAGAAAGAGGATACAAACTGAGGAGGAAGCTTTTTGTTTTTTCTTCTCTTCCCTTGTTGCATGAGACACCTCTGAGAATATATTTAGTGTTATACTGCTCTGTAAAGTAAGAAAGCATTTATTATCCTCACTCAACAGTCATGAGCAGAAGGAAGCAAAAGAGAGTGCTCTCTTTTCTGGTTTCTTAAGTGACCATTTATTTTGGACATTTCAGTTTCTAATGGCCCAGCTTCAGCCAGTTGTCCTATTATGATTCTACCTCAAGAGAAAAAGGAAAGGATCACGCCTGAGGCAGCCAGGAGCACTGAGACTTCTACCTGAAGTCCTTCATAGTCACCTGCTGTCTGGCCTATGTGCAGGTACCAGACTCTCCATCATCTTTGAGTGCCATGAAACTCTCAGAAGGCTGAGATGTGGATAAGGATCCACCTGGGAGGATTTGATTTCAGGTGTTGTAAGGGAAGGACAGCATGGCTTCAATGCTCACAAGGCACCACAGCAATATGACACAGTCTGTTGACACTGGAGGACAAGCATTCCCAAACTTCAGTTTATAGTCTGACAGAGGTCTTTTTTCATCAGGGACATTGCTGGATACTTTAGAGGGATACTTTATCAGATTCCACAAGTGAGGGTGCCCTTTCTTGCTCCCACATCCAAACTTTGATGAGATTGGTTAGGAACACTGTTCTCAAAATCCATTCTCATGTTCTTACAGAAAATAACAGCTGTAAACAGCCAGAGGGAAGTTGTGTGTTAAAGATCAAGGGTCCTCCTAAGCCAGCGAGCCTCTCAGATCAGCAGGATTCATGGTATGCTCAGTCCATATCCCTGCCAGGCCCTTTAACTACTAGTCCAAACAACCAGATAGCTACCACCAGCCAGGTCATGTCCCGGCCTTCAGCTGGAGTCCCAGGGAAGGTTTGAATTCCCAGTTTAGACCCTTTAGGTCTTACTTGAAATGCTCTGACACTGCACATCATTTATGGGAGAGATGGGAAGGTGATACGTGCTGCCTGTAACAAAAAGGGTGAAGGGCTGTGAAGTCATTCAAAGCCAATGCATGCTGCAAAAGAACCTTGAAAACCTCCTGACCCTCCGCATTTATTATCCATTACAGTCTCTTATTCATACCCACTGGGAAAAGCTCCTCTGACATAAAACACTCCTATATTTTGGGTAGACGCAAACAAAACAACAGCTCACTTTGCCCTGAAATTGCTCTTGGTTTAGTTTTGTTTGTTTTGGGGTTTTTTTGTTTGTTTTTTTTAAATTGTTTTTTGTTAGGTTTTTTGGTTAGTTGGTTGGTTGGTTTTTTTTTTCCCCTCTCAATCTTACAAGCCTGTATTTCTGAAGCCAGATTTGCCCTCTAAGTGACTGTATTTTCAGAGCAGGTGAGATGTTGGTTTGAATTATCGACTTGCACCTTTATGAAGCACACAGGATCAGGAGAGCTGCTGGAAATTTCATGAACTGCACTCTCTTTGCAGTTCTGCCAATAAAACTCAGCTCAAGTTTCTCTGTATGTGTTCACAGTCTGATGAGTCATAATGGGCCAGCGATAATATAAAACAAAACC
Source organism: Eubucco bourcierii (assembly GCA_013396675.1). Taxonomy (NCBI): domain Eukaryota; kingdom Metazoa; phylum Chordata; class Aves; order Piciformes; family Ramphastidae; genus Eubucco; species Eubucco bourcierii. Next base: position 55,321 of record VWZE01025795.1, on the reverse strand, counting down.
ACGAAGTGATAAACAGTGGAGTAATACAAGTAAGTCCAAAGCAGCCTAACAAAAGATTCTCAATAAGAGAAAGGACCTGTGAGCCAACCTGCACTTCTCTGCACATCTGTACTCTTCAGAAGTGCAGGATGGGCCTAGGTTCAGCTCCAGCTTCTCAATTCCCAGGTTAACCAACATTGTCTGCACAGATAAATCACAGAGAGAAAGAGACCAGGCAACTGCAGCGATTCTCATGGCTGATATACGAGCTGCAGGAATAGCCACTGAGCAGAGCTGAGTGACAAGTGCATTGCTGGTCCCGCTAGACTTGCTGTCATGTTTAATATCTATCCCACTTTATACAGGAATGGAGAAAACAAATCAACAGGCAAAAATTTGAGGGTGGGGAAAAGGGGAAAGCAAGAAGTCACAAGCACATCATTCTAAATGCTTGGGAGATTTCAACTGTTTCCCCTCTAGTTTTACAACTGTACGTACTTGCTTTTGCTGTCAATGAGTTTAGAATGTGAAACAAAAAGGCATTTCCAACTTGGAGAAGTAATTTTGAACTTAGTTTTTAAATGAGCCATATTATGATTTAAGAAAGTCCTTTTTTAAAAAAATCTGGTGTTTTCCCTATGATAAGGGAATCAAGCTTGTACTGGGGACAGACTTGGCCTTTTCCTATAACCAGTTTATTCTTCCAGTGAATTTTCAATGTCACTGCAGATCGCTGTCAAATTGCTAGCAAAGGGCCACTACACAACTGCTTTTCCACCCTGGGAAGTGGCTGCAATTGCAAAGGTTGTTGTAGGGGCAGCTTACTCTCTACACAGGGAAGGGAAGAGCTGCCCTTTGCATGAAAGAGGGTGGACCATCCTGAGCTTGTGGTAGGTCTCAATGGTTGTGGATGATTGAAAAATCTTCCACAAAATTTGGAACCGGATAAACAAGGCATAGAGGTGTGATCTATCTGACCATCTGCATGTGTGAACATCACAAGAAAGGATGAGCTATTCTCATCCCTAACAAAAGGTTGTTCTATTCCTGCTGTGAGAGCATGGATAGACCTCATCTTGTGGCAAAAACCTCTTGAAGAGCACGAGGACAGTGGTTCTTCCACCACAAGACTCCATGCAGATACTTCACATCAAATGTGCCATGGTTGTCATTGTAGTGGATGACAACACTGCACTATGGTGCACTGCACTGTGGTGAGCACTACAGTGGCCCCACCCATCTTGATGGACCATTTCCATCCCATGGCACTTCCTCAGGCATCCAGCAACATAGCATCCTACATCCTTGCATGTGTCATGAGGTTTCAAGAGGTCCCTGAGAAGCCCTTATTTTATCTTCAGCTATTATAATGCAGACCAAAATGTGCATGACTTGCTCATGTCAAGTTAAAATAAGTCAAAATCAGCATAATTTTCATCCTACCTGGCTCATGGTAGCAACAACAAACTAACAACTACTAACCCCAGAGCAGTGAACATTTCATTGTCACCGATGATTAATGAGGAATGAAGTACAATGTTGCTTGTGCTGGGCAGCCTTGATGCGGAAAGAGGAGATAAAACGCATGAATGTTTATCCACTACTGCAGGAAGGGGTTGGAGGAGAGAGGAGGGTTTTTTTGCACTGTGGTCATGTGAAAGGCAAATTTCACATGGATTTTCATTCAGACTCATAAATCAGTCCGTGTTCCCTCTAAAAGTTCATGGTCCTTAGCAAACCTCTCAGTGAACCAGGACTGGGCTTAGGGATTGTAAAGAAACCTGAAACCAAGCACGTTTCAACTAATTTTGAATTTTGCTGTGTATGTTTTGCTCAAGTCTAGCTAGTTTGTTTAGGAGTTTAGGCAAGTACAACTGTATCCTTCAGGAGAAAAATAAACTGCTACGAGAAACTAAATGCAGAAAGCAATTACAAAAAGTCTTTACCTAAATCTAAATTGTTCCCTGCTCTGTACTCATTGCATTACTTGCAAAGGTTTCAGTTAAGGTAAGGATTCAGCTTTCATTTCAACACCTGATTTAAAGTTGTTCATGATTTTTTGCCCCTCAGGAAATTCAGTGTGCTGGCCTTCGTCACAGCACAGCTTGCTTGCTTTTGTTCACATAGGCTTAATGGTTTCAGACACGTTAGTCAAGCAGTCAGAGGAAAATCCCTGTCCTCACTGCAAAATAAAATTAAAATTAAAACATCATCTAGTAAGATCAATTTTAAAACATTACATCATGCAAAAATATTCTTATGCTTGTCCTGTTTGCTCATGCCCACCTCATCTTTCCGGTCTTGTAATTACAGTAAGAACACTTTGGATTAGGAATTGCTTTAAAAGTCTCAGTCCATGGTGCTTAAAGCACACGAACACATTCCGTGTCCATGATTGTGTCCACATCTGAACTTCCAGGATGGATCACCATTTGGCTGAAATCCCAGTGGCTTTTAACCAGGCAGGTCTATAATGCCAATTCTGATGCCCTCAGGCACAGTGGAGGTGCAGCCTGCTGTGCTGAGGACCCTACTGTTTAAGGGCAGGTTGCTGCCTGCCTCCCTGCTGCAGCTGCAGTGCTGCTGGGGAGGTCTGGGGTAAACCTCAGGGCCAGAAATTAATGAGGGACAGGGAGAGGTGGTGTGTTTGCAGCTCTGGAATGCTTGACACTGCAGCAAGCACAGCAGAATCCCATCCCTAGTTGCCTGCCTCATCCCTAGCTGACTTGTAGCCCCAGCACTGGGGAAGCTTGTAACAGAACGCCGAAACTGGTATAACAGCTTAAAACTATTTTTCTCCTTTAGCAAAGCACAGACCTTGCCACCAACAGTCCAAACATACCGTCCTGTCATGCCCCCCTGCCCCCAAGCAGCACATCAGCTTTCAGCCCGTCAGGATGATGAGCAGGGTGGATTGGAACGGAGATAGAAGGGCAGTGGGTAATACACACTTCATGCTCCTTCACCAGATGGAACTTGTTAGCCCAGGATCAGGCTCGTTTTCTTCTCATCCATCCTTACACCACCATGTCCCTATGGGTGCCAGGTGAGGGAGGGAAACAAGGCCTTCCTCTCTCAATATCTCTGCTGAGATGGCACTTTTGCCTGCTGAGAGTAATAATAAGTGGGTTCCCCCACACCTCTGCAGAAGCTGTTTTTGCAAAGGCTGCTTTTCTTAGCCTGGCATTTAAAAGCAGAAGTTATCGGGGTATAAATCATCCTGTGACTTGTTGCAAAGCCTGTGAGGAGAGATAAAGGCAAGACAGTTTGACAAACCGTTGGGAGAGGAAGGAGGAGGGAGAGGGCAAGGGGCAAGCATGGAGGGAACCACAGCACCAGCCCTCCTTGGATTATGTCATAGGTCAGACAAAAGGATGCACATGAGATCAAGAAACTGTTTCCAAACTTTCTGAGGCTGGCTACAACTACACCTACCCAGTACAGAGCTGGCCATAATAAATACCACACTGACGGAGAGGATTACATCACGTACAAGGAAAAGCCAGTAGATGAACTCACACCATAAAACCTTGACTTGGTATCTAGCCAAGCCCAAGCAGACAACCTCACTATTATGGAGCTGACAGAGCTTGGCACGTCACTGCAGCTTCAGCCTTCCACTTCCCACCACCTCCTCCAGCACAGACAACCCTTCTTCTCTCCTCCATGCTCCCGCAGCACAGCCAGCAGCCACCCTGGGCACCCACAGCCAGTGCAAAGCAGCAAACCAGATACCTAGCAAATCTTAACCACCTTCTCCTCTCTCTACGGTGGTTTTTTTTTTTTCTCAGCAGCTCCACCTTGCTTTTCTAATTTTTCTAGTGAATTTATTTACCATAAGTTGAAATTATTTGCCACTGTCTGAGTGACAGAGTGGCATTTACAGGCAGAAGGTATCTGATTGTCATTTTTATTTACATTCTCTTCTACCTGTTGGGAAGCATTGAGAGTCTTGAAGTGGGTCTACATTTCACATAGCACACAAAGTGTCTTTTACAGCAAAAGAAGATTTGGAAGATAAGTCTGTGTCCAGTGTCTCTCCAATGAGCTTCCTAATAAACAGTATGAACAACATTAGGGGATATAGACAGGGAAAATTTGGAGTGTGACTCAGATCACAGCACCCCTGGGGCCTTGGCAAGGATGAGAGGCACAGTACTCTCCCCACTACCTGTCCCACCAGCCCAGCAAGGTTACTTCCAACAACACTTGACCACAGCTGCAGGCACTGCAGCCCTCAGTCTGGTTCAGCCTCGATGTCTTATGGTGGTGTGACATGACTTTCTCCAGGGGTCTTCTGAGAGCAGATGAAATATTGGAATTGGAATGAGCCAAACTGGCCCGCTGGGGCTTTTCTCTCTAATATCTTCATTCTGTCAAAATTATACTTGATCGCGTTTCGTTATTGTTGTTTCTAACTTTCACCTCTGCCTCAGCAATTCCATCTGGTAGGTCATATTACTCTCTCTGATTGCTTTTTGGATAAAAACATGCTCGCTGGGGCCTGCTTGAAATTAGTTTTTCTTTTTATTTCCACTAGATGCTCGACTCAACCCCGCAGCTTCCCTGACTTAACACAGACGAGGTCAACCCACCTTTGCCTTCTTTGGCACGTGCATTCAAGTACCGATTCCCACATGCTACAGTAACCCCATTACATTTTTAATAATCTCCAAGGAGGAGATATTTACAGGGACTTGAACTGAAAAGTGCAAGTTTGGTATCCTCCTCATGCATGTGCACTTGTGTAGATATTAAATCAACAATGATAGGAGGAAAAAAAAAATAATGTCTTGGCTATGTCCCCAGGACATTCTTCGAAGACTGATGATGTACATCTGCCTTAACTGTCTGGCTCTGAAATAATAAAAGAGCACTCTTATTTCCTTCCCATTAATTTCATTGAGTATTTGGAAACACTTTTTTATTTAGGATTTTATGCCTGCCTTGTAAGAGTATCATCCTAAATAACCTCATTTCCACCTCCCATAATTACAACAACTTGACTGCTAGAGTATAATGAGTGGCTGAAACACTACCAGCTATTGCACCGTTGCCCTTTAAGCCCACTGGCACTCTGTTATGTTATGACAGGATGGAATAAAAAGATTTTTCACTTTAAAAGACTGCAAAAAGCCTCTCTTTAAGGTTACATTGCTGGTTTGCTCTGCGTGTGATCGCAACATTCAAAAGTCTTTCCAGAGTGTGTACAGGAAAGACTGCGATACAAACTCTCCTCCAATCATAAAGATGACAGAATTGCTTGAGGAAAGGAGAACTTGGGTAATCAATCAGCCAACCAACCAGTCAGCCACCTGATGGGTAATATATAGATGGTAGTCCTAGTAGGTTTCTTAGATCTCTTAAAAAGGCAGAAGAAAACAAATGAAAGAAGGAAGTGGTCTAAAGTCTGTGTTTTCAGCTAGCTACCTGGTGTCTGGTAACCTCATGTCATGATGGCAGGCCTCAGAGAACCTTAATTTTCTCCCATATGGAAGAGGGACCTGTGCCCATCTCTTTCTGTGTGAGCTGAGGCTGAGCAAAACACTAACAAAGTGCCTGGAAAGTAGAGTTGGACTCAGGATGAGGGAAGTTATCATGTGGAAATCTTAAAAAGAACCCTCTTCTGGTGGGAAACCTAAAGAGTGTTCTCCACCAGACTTCTTCTGCTTCTTGCCCTGTGTTTCTTTGCTCCTTTAGTCTTCCTTTCCATGAATATTCCTATAGATGTTGCAGAGAAAAAGAATTATTTCTGACTGTGGTCCTAAATACTGGGGGAAAAGACTGACCCTTAAGTAGAGACTCTGGTTTGGGGAAAGATCAATATGCTTTTTTAATAATTAAAACCTTCTAATTAAAGCAAAAACAACAAAAACCAACGAAGCCAAAACAAAAAGCCTCTTCCCTAGACAGGACAGTAGGTAAATGCAGATTTTTTTTTCAAGCAATAATCTGAAAAATAGCAATCATCAACCTGTTTTTTTTATTGTACCCAAGTTCTGCTTCTTTGCTTGTACATGTCAATATTTACAATCTCTGCCACTTCTTGGATTATTTATTTTCCTTGGTCTATTTTGCACAGTGAAAAATCTCTCCGGCTCGGAACTTGACAGTTTGTTGCTGATATCCATCTTTATTAACTTCACTACTGAAAAAAAATCAACGACAACAAAACATGCTCATACAAAAACCCACAAACAAACAAACAAACAAACCCCCAACCAACCAAAGAAACACAGGATGATGCCAAAATCTGGTCATGTGAGGGAGATATCTCAAAAAATAGGCAGCGGTTTTCAGCACCATACGTTTTTGTATGGATGTCATTGAAAGACACTTCTCCCTCCACTTCATTAACAGTCAGTAAATTCACTGACAATCAGCAGGAGCTGCTGTCACCATACCTGAGGGGATGGCAAGAAAGGTTGCTCTGCTCTCCTTGCCTCCCTGCACTGCACTTTTTTCTGCTTAGGGGTAGGACCAAAAGGGCTCAGAGCTGCCAGGCTCCCTCTTGTCACCCCCAGTAGCTCTGAAATGTGGCATCCTGACAGACAACAACAATCTTTCCAGATCGCTTTGAAATTTGGCCTTTGAAAGACAATGAACAGTGCACTTTCAAAATGTACCCTGTAAAGCATAATGCAGAATAATGAAAAAGGTTCCTCCTTCTTCATTAGATAGTGTAGGGCTCAGGCACACTTCCATTTTGCAGTTCCCCACTGTCACCAAAGGCAATTCTGGATAATCTGAACTTCCCTCAAGGTGTTTATAACACTTCTCAGATGGAAACCATTGCTCTCTAAGTGGAGCTACCAGAACAACAGGTTGTACCACTGGGTCTCATCCTCTTCAGTGCAATATCCATCAGCTTGTCTGAAGCATATTTGTTGGAGCCTTGCTGTCTTTGCACTAAAACGAATCAGAGCCCACCTCCATATTACATCTGCTACTCAGAATGTGGGGGCAGAAACATCTTTAATCAATCTGGCTAGGTGGAGCCCATCCCTTCACATTTTCTCTGTTCTGTGTTTTCCCAGCCAGAGCACAAGCAAGACAGTCTGGCATGCACAGACCCCTTTAGGCTGGCTTTTTTCATCTCTCTAGCCAGACTCTACAGAGTAATCTAAAAATAAACAAAGCCCCTAGCCCTGATAGTGGCAATGATAACCTTTCCACCATGAACTACCACCCAGCTGTACAAGGGTGAGTGCAGCTCAGCAGACAATGAAGTGAGAGGAGGTGGTGGTGAGCTACTTTCAGCCTACAAAGACCTGCTCTCACAATCTGCTGAAGACCTGGTGGGTGACCCTGCAGGCCAAGCCCCTAGCACCACCAAACACTTCATGCCATGAGAAAGCAGTGTCCAACCATTTAGCTTTCTTGATAGGATCAGCAATCAAAGACTTGTCTAATCCTAACAGGAGAAACCACTGGATCAACACCAAGCTGGAATGCTGTACAAAGCTCAAAGAAACAGCATGGTAGTTCTCTCCTGAGGTTTGCTAGCAGGGGTCAGCCTTAGCATTGCAAAAACAAGCTCTCATTTCTAAGTGTAGGCACACCTGAGAAAGGGATTAAACCAGATGGCATCACACAAAATCTTAGAATTTCTCTCGTATGTTCTCTCTTGCTCACTTGTACCTATATTTATTTAAAATGTGCCTGAATTGAAAAAAAAACTTTTCTGTGAGCTCCTGTGTTATCCTTTCTTAACAGCACTGCCTGCACTGTGAGAGAGTGAAAGAGTGAAAGCCTAAGAGGCTGGCTTGCACCCCAGCACCATGGGCTCATGCAGACTGACAGGTCATAGCACTCTGTGTGTGTATATGTTTCCAGTTTGGCAGACACTCGCTCCAAAGGGTTTTCCAAATTTCCTTTCTAGCCTCCTGTGACAGCTTTGGATTAATTTTGTCTGGAACAGAAGATTTTTTGCCTTTGAGTCACTGTGGTTCACTTATCTGCTTTACATCCTGAACCCAGAGTTCAGGTGGCATTAACTATTACCCTTCTCAGCGATTCACTGTGAGAATAGCCTGACAAGATACTATTTTTTCCCACTGACTGCCCATCATTTCCTATTTTTCTTTTTTTTTTTTTTTCAGCTACAGCAGTCCTACCAGGGAGCTCTTTTGAAGGAATCATTGCAGTTGTATTGGCTGTAGGATGTTAATGGTAGGGGTGGTGAGGTTCACAACACCCCTGATGCTTCCTCTGAACGTTTCAGCATTTGGCTAAAGCCAAAATATCGGAAAAAGGACTTTCAAATTTTGAGTGAGATCAGCTTGATACCCACGGGCCTGACTCTGCCCTGGTGGCTTTAGCTCTGGTTTACAGCCAAAGTTTAGAGAAATCTGTTTTCCAGTTCCACTTGGATGCAGCTGAAATCCCACCAGCATGGTCCACCCTGGGAGCATGCTGCATCTCTCTGCCCTGGGACCTGGCACCAGCCCAGATGGCAGGAGTGCTGTGAGAGAGGCCTCTCTCACACGGTTCTCATCACTTTGGGTAGAGGTTATTTCATGGGATTTGGCATCTTCAGGCCCAAGCCTAGACAATTCAGCTCAGACCTAAATCTGCTGCCTAAAAGTCAGTTTGGATCCATTTGTTAATGGCTCTGGATAGCCCTGGAGAGCGTGGGAGATTTTATCCTTTCTGCCTGAGAAAAGCTAATCGAAACGCTGTGCTGTCAGGTAGCCCATATGTTTATTTGCCTGCTCACTTCCTCAGTTTCTTTCTGATTAATTTCTTGATGGATAGCTATGCCTGGCTTCGGTGACAGGTCCTTCCCACCAGCAGCACTGCGTGTGGAAACACGTAAGCCACTCAGTGGGATGTATGACTGTAGGAGGGGGAGGAAGGCAATGCCCTAACGCTCGTCCCTCTTCAAGGCCACCAAAGACACAGCGGGGCTGCAGAGGAATTTTCCGCTGAGCTGGAAAGTGTCCCCACACTTCGGCACGGAGTCATCTCAGCAGCGCGCACCACGCAGCTTTGGGAAGGGCTTGCTTTGAGTCAGAGCTGCGCAGAGCAGAGCAGCTGCAGATGCTTTACGTAGCACCGTGCACGGGCGTGTGAGTCTGCTGGAGCTCAGCATGGCTCACAGCCCTGTACAGGCACAGCACTCGCAAAAGCAGGGCGCTCAGAATGACTGAAGACCCAACAGGCTGTGGGAATCTATTATCTTAAATGAAGGGTTTGCTTCAGGAATGCAATGTTTTATTTCACATCCTTTATGACTCATTAAGTCAGGTGATCCACCTCTATTATTTACTTACACTTTTGTAGTTCAAAAGCAGGTCTTAAATTGATATTAGTATCAGCGGAGCACCTTCTGAGACCAAGCTACCTCATTTATTCACATGCTTAGCTAAAGATTTATCTTGCACTCGTACCTGTGCTATACAAACGCCTCTTTGACAGCTAGAGTAGTAGGATTTTGACAATTTGCTTCACAACCATCATCTAGCTCCTGTGTTCTGTGTTTGTCAATAACTATTGGTCTACTAACAGGAAAGAAAAGAACTTCCACACATCTTGGTTATCATCTTTGTTTGGAAACACAACATAAGAAACTTGTGAATCTGGGGAGTGGAATTGTTGCCATGTGACAAAAAGAGATGAACCATGGACGTAAGAACTGAGAGACCAGAGAAAACTATTGATGAACAGTTTATAAAATTATCAGATGATGATAAAATGATGACCAAAAAAATCCAGCTAACCTTTATTTCCACTTCCACATTTCCTTTCCATAAAATCATCTGAGAGAAAAGGGGGTTTCAGAAATCATATCCACTGTCCTCCCCCAAGCAAAAAAAAAAAAAAAAAAAAAAAAAAAAAAAAAAAAAAAAAAAAAGAGAGACACTTACAAAGAGATTTACAAACCAGTAACTCAAAGGAGGCTGTGAAATTCCACCCAGAGAAGCAAACCGTGAGATTAAGTGGATTAGTCTACTGTACAGGAATCCAAGGAATGCAGCTCTCATGTGCTTTTGTTGTGGATTACTCAGCAGCAATATTATGGTTTTACATCTCCCAGAAACATATGGGTATGTGCACTTGTGCAGACCAGCAAGAAACAGCAGTCTCTAACATGCAGCTTTGCTGAACTGGCTGTGCTGATTTCAGCAGATCCAGCGTTTTCCAGGGTGGGGAGGAGAGCATCCAAACATTTTGCTGCACTGGATAAAATGAAGCAGCAAACAAGTTACTCATACCAGAAACGCCATGACACATCCGTTTAGTTCCCAGGCAAAGACATCCCCCTTTAATGTTTAGGCACCCACCTGTTAATGATGCTAGGAAACCGCTCAGTTCAGACACAGTGAAACTTTAAGAAGTCAGGTCCCGATTGAAACTTAGCATCTCAGACCAATGATGATTTTGGAGTTGTTTTAACTGTCTGCCCTGACTGTCAAAAGAGGGTGGACAGAAACACAGGGAAGAAGTAGTAAGTGACAGATAAATGAACTAACTATTACTAGCCAGAGTTAAGAGTTTGTATTAACAGTCAGCAATAAATAATTAATACGGCCCTAGGAGAAATAAAGGCACTGACATGGCATCTCTGGTTTTGACTCTAAATGGAACTCGAGATAACCTACTTTGAACAGTAATGTGTTCACAGTATGTGGGAATTAGCTGCTCAGTGTAATAAGTACTATTGAATTTCTCATCTCTGCACAGATAAAGGGCAACTACCACCAAAACCCACCATAATAACAGTAACTGAATGACAAAAAAGCAAGCAAATCTGCTTTTCATTACATCCTTAAAACATTATAGGTTAAAGCAATCTTAAAACAGCTTAAAAAACAGCAATTAAATCTTTTCCATTTCTGTTTTCCAAGACTGCAGCTGAGAAAACGAAAGAGGACTAAGTGCCATACCGTGCTAGCCTTGCTAATAACTCTCTGTGAAAAATCTCATTAATTCAGTCTGGCTCTTCAGATCAGCCACTAAGACCTTGTATTGTCAGTCATCCTCTGGCCTTTTCAGGATTTCCACAGCCTAACTAGCAGTGTCTCCATGGAAACCATGCAGTCATGCTTTGCACATCCCCAGAACTTTTTGTTCCTGACAAAGCTTGAAAAATCACATGCAGCATGGAGAGTTTAACACAGTGAACTAAACCCTGACCCACACTTATAAATGATAAACCCCAGCATAGCAGCTTTATTATAAATGATTTCCTTACAAGATACTTAGCCAAGCCAGCAAAATGCTGAACCAGACAACAGAGGAGGAATGCAGCTCCAGGGAGAGGAAACAAACAAACTGAAGTGAAACAGAGAGTTTTGGGCTAGTTTGCCTCCTTTGAAAGCACATGAAGCACATAGGTAAGGAAACATGCAGAGAGCGGGAGGAGTGCTTTGAAGTTTCCTTCCGTGCATCCTTGCATCACTCTGAAGAGGAGTCGGTTCTCTATGACTGTGCATCACGATGGTGCTGATTCACTTGGCTGGCTGTGTATCCCAGCCTGCAGAGATGGCAGGAGCTGGGTCTCAAACCCTGTGGCTGCACAGCACACCCCACACCCTGCTGCACCTGGGATAAACCTACCTGTGGAAGCGCCACACACTTCTCCAGCTCAGGAGCAGGCATTCGGGTGAAATAACAAAACTGGTAGTAAAGGTGGTAGTGGCACTGACCTCAAAATGAGGTTCTCTGGCTTGCAACTGGGAATTGGCAGGCTTGGAGTATAAACATGTCCAGTGGAGGGTAAGAAGTTGGTAACCCACTCAACAACCTGGCTGCCTTTGCCCCAGGCCTGGACACTCCACATCAGAGTATGCTACAATTGTCAGGGGCAGTGGTCAACTGCTTATGCTAAAGGTTCTCATCCTCAGTGATGCATGAAGTGACTACTCTGAGAGCATGTCTACCCAAAAAAATGTATTGATGATAGCCAGCAGGTGAGGGTCAAGCAGTCAGTCACTGTCCCCAGAAACAAGTCCGTGGAAAGCCTCACTGCATTGCTGGTGCCTGACTTCCTTGTTCCTTGGCACTGCAAGAGTCCCACAGCCTTTTTCCTCTTCCCTCCCAAGCAGTGTTTCCAGTCTATGCTTGGGGAAGCTGTTGCACAAATAAGCTCTAACACAGGAGGACCAGTGAAAGTCAGAAAGGTCACATGCAGAGGAGGAGTCACTGCAAGTTAAACTTGCTTTGCCATAGCAAATTCTCAGCTCTGGTGCAGATGAGCAACTGCCTGCTCAGTGTGGTGTCTGAGTTTGTGAGAAAAGAAGTGATTCATAAACAAGGGTCATGTTGTAATCTAGGAGAAGCGCCAGGAGAGGGAAAGAGTCACATTCAGCCTCATCTGTGGTGAGCTCACTCTTATGTGGGGCAGAAGATGCAATCCACTGCAAGAGAATCAGAGAGCCCTGAATGGGTTGAATTAGGCTTTTGGGAGCTGGCAGCTGCATGCTTCCACTTCTGACATCCAAATAGCAACTTTAGGATTAGGAAGTCAACTTCATACAGGATGGCTCAGGAGGTGTTTGGTACATGAAGTTCCTCCCTAGTGGGATACATGTTCTGAAGCGTGCTTTGTTTTCACAGGATTCTCCCCATGCATCACCACAAAGGATGGAAAACATTTCCCCATCTCCTCCTACAGTGAGGAGTGGTGCATAACCAACAGGAAGCCTCATATCTCTAGGGTCTTTCAGAGGATAACCACAGGCATCAGAGCCAGCACATGCAGGACATGAAGGCCTGGAAGATGTTGTTTGAGCTGGCTGGGACCCTCTGGGGCTGACCCTGAACAAGCTAGCAGAATTACCTCGCCACTGCTGTTCATAGGCAAATGGCATATGCTGATTTTCTCTCTCAAAGCCATTCGCCACCAACACCAATCACCTGCTTTGCTCACCACCCAAGCAGCTGCCACTTGGCTGTGGAGAACATGAGCAGTTTAGGTACCTGAACAGTGGAAACTGCAGGTCTTCACCCTCAGGAGGACATCCTTCCCTGGTGAAGGCCTTGCTGTTCTCTACAAGCTATTTGCAAGGTCAGAGGCAACAGATGGCTCTGGGTTGGAGCACAAGCCTGAGTGGGGCTTGTGACAGCTCAAGTTTAACCATTTGCCCATGAGGACTGAGGACCAAAACTCAAGTGATGTCCATGGGAGATAACTTCTTGCAAAAGCTTTGATTCCTGTTAGCTGCGCTGTGAAGTTTTATGTGTATTGAACTAAAAGCAATAAACCCTCATCTCTGCATCTCCTGCTCTGATCTCTTTTTTTTTTTTTTTTTTTGGCTTTTCCTCTCTTGCAGCCATGGCCAAGAGCCTGTGGCATCCCAGGAGCCATGGCAGCCTGAAGCATTGCCTTGAAGGCACCAGAAATTATAATGGCTGTTTACCTCCTGAATACAGAAATACAACCACCTCTGAAAGAGGGGGCAGGGGCTGAAATGAACTCATATGCCAGTTCAAAACTCAGCAAGGGTAAAGAGCAGAATTTATTGCCATGATTGCCAAGGTGAAGCAGGTCCCCCTGGAGGACTACTGATCTCTTATTGGTTGTGCTTGGCTCCTGTTCCTCCTCCTGCTCTACTTGTGTGTTGGCCCATCAGTGAAAGTGACATCTGAGCTCAGTAGATATCTCCTAACTACATTCTGTAGTGGCCTCAGATGATCTCCAACCCTGGATGGAGCAAGCTTACACAACTGAAGCTATCTTCATTGCATCAGCTCTTTCCAGTTTCATGTTCTCTCTGCTACGTATAGGCCATCTTGTCTCTGCTGTAGTCTGCCTCAAAACGGAAAGAGACCCTCATTCAGTACATATCCAAAATGAGTTATTGTTTTCCCTTTCAGGCAGACAAGTTCCCTTTGCCATTTCACTGTCACTTCTCACCCTGCGTGGTCCAGAACAATGCTGGTAGGTTTGATGTTCAGGCTGCTGGAAGAAGGTGTTGCCCAAATGAGCAGCTCTTTCTTTGTCATTATGTCTGGGGAGAGTGCAGGAAAGCAGCTTATGGTCCATGGCAAGCTGTACTAACACAGTCCCCAAAGACAGGAGGTGGATCAGCCAAGACCAATAGTCCTACTGCCTGATGCTCTGAGTTCCCTGGCAGCTGTTCCATGTGATGCTAGGACATTCATCTGTGGCATGCTAGGGCCAACCCAAAATAAAGGGTCCAAGCCCACACGCCCTGACCTCACTACTGAACTACTTCAGACAAACTGAAATTCTGAACAAGAGCAACAGATTGTGACAGTTCAGAAATTCTCATCACTCTGTCAACATCTGGGGAAGACAATTCATCACCCTCAACTGCAGCTCAGTAACTAAGGCACTAACTGAGGTTCAAATTATGGTTACTAAGAGGGCGAGGGAAAGCCTGCAAGCTTGAAGCTTCTGCACAAAACTAGAATAAGGAAGGATTACTCTTCAGCCTTGTTACTGCAACTGTATCTAATTTCCTAAAACTGAAGCAAAACCCCCAGCTTCTGCCTGAAATGTGATTCTCAGCCTGGGACATGGCTGTGGAGAAGCAGTCCTTTGTCTTGGTCAGAGCCAAAGTGGCTGAGCGCTACGAGACTTTAGTCCTTGAGCAGGGTTGGTGTGAGATGCTTCCTAGCCAGCAGTGCTAGATCTGGTTTTTGACAAAGGGCTTGGAGCTTAACAGCAAATTCAAAACAAAACAAAACAAAACAAAACATCCATTTAAAAATCCTATAAGGTTTTTTATAGGTTATACCTATAAGGCATAGGTTATATAGGTTATACCTATAAGGCATAGGAAGCATTGGATGTGTAGAATCATGTAATGATTTGGGTTAGAATGGACCTCCAGAAGTCTCCTAGTCCACCCCTGCAGCAGTAAGTAGGAACATTTCAACTAGATCAGATTGTTCACAGCCTCATCCAACCTGATCTTGGATATTTCCAGGGATTACAGGATCACAGGATGTTAGGGGTTGAAAGGGACCTCCAGACATCACCGAGTTCAACCCCCCTGCCAGAGCAGGACCATATAATCTAGTGCAGGTCACACAGGAACGCATCCAGAAGGGTCTTGAAAGTCTTCAGAGAAGAAGACTTCAAGACCTCTCTGGACAGCCTGTTCCAGTACTCTGTCACCCTTACAGTAAAGAAGTTCTTTCTCATGTCGAGGTGGAACTTCCTGTGCTGCAGTTTATATCCATCGCCCCTTGTCCTATCACAGGGCACAGCTGAGCAGAGGCTGTCCCTTCCTTCTTGACACCCAGCTCTCAGATCTTTATAAACATTTATTAAATCTTCTCTCAGACTTCTCTTCTGCAGACTGATGGGGCATCTATCAATTCTTTGGGCAGCCTGTGCAATGTTTCACCACACTCACTGTAAAAACTTTCTTCCTTTCATTTAGTGTGAATCTACCCTGGTTCAGTTCAGGGCCTTTGCTCCTCGTAACATATCAGCAGTCTCACTAAAAAGATTGCCCCCATTTTTTTTCATAAGCCTTGTCTCAGCTTGCCTCTGCCCACCACTTTCATGCCTTCAGGAGACACCTCCTACAAAAAGCCCCTACCATCATCCTTGGATAACTTATTTGTACTGAAAATGGCAAAACACATCCATGCAAAAGGGATATTCAGCTGCAGGATCTCATTCCAGATAGCACCTGCTTGCTACCATGGGATTCAGGGAAGGTGTCAGCAGAGTAGTGCCAGACTCATCATTGCTGCTCTCTGCTTCCTCCTGAGCCAGTGCTTAGAGTCTAAACAGCCACAAATGCCACTGATGTCTGGACTGAGGCATTTGCACAGAAATAATATGATAGATCACATCACTGACAACTCAAATTTTTCTATGAGGTCTTTTATTTTTGGGCAGGAGCAGTTTGGATTGTGGTAGAGAAATCACAGCAAAACCGTTCACTTCTCACATGCCTTCTGACTTAGAGCTTCCTCAGCAGTGCAACAACATCAGGTTGTGAGATTTCCTAGATACACAAGGCAAAATCCAAGTTGGATGCTCCTAGGATTTGGACTCCAGTGAAAAGGAGACTGTCACAGGAACTTGAGCTTACACATGAAAAAGGAGATGACAGATGTGGGGCATTTAAGAACACCGATCTTTCTTTGAATCAAGAGAAGAAAAAGGAAGGCAAGAATGGACAGGTGAGATGATTCCTGAGCTGACTGTGGAAGGTCCATAGGGAAAGACAAGCATCAACAAGATAGCAGAGATTACATGATGTCCAGATGAAAAATACCTGCTTCAGGGCCATTTCAACAAATTTAAACCAGGAACAAACACAAGCTCACATTCAGCAGTTTTTGCTGATGTGATTTTGATCTAACAGTAGATACCCTACAGTCTTGCAGTAGCATAGCCTGGCACTCCCTACAGGTATAGGCTATTTACCATTTCTCTGACTTTACTTTCTCCATTTTGACAATGCTAATAGCAGATGCTTTATCAAGCCTCTCGTAAAAACTGTATCAGAAAAGCACTTGAAGAGCAGTGTACGATGCCATCCTTCTCCATTTCTCCCTGGAAGCAGCAGGAGTTACCTATTTTCAAGTTAAAGTTTCATCAACGGTTAGGTTCTATGAGAGTTAAATATTATCCTAAATGGAACCAGAAGCTAAGCAAACAGATGATAAGCTTCTAGTGAAATCAGGAGTAGTGTAGGAAAAAACCCTCCCATACACTTTTTCTACAGGTGTGTAATGTTTGCTCTTTTCTGTGAAGTTGTAACTGAACTTTGCTTCACAGTGATTCAGCTACCATAAGATTTTGCCAGGGGTGCAATTTGACTCCTATTTGGATTGACAAAACACAAATATCTACTGGGTACCCACCTTGAACTGTCTACTTTTTCACTAGTTCTGTCAGCAGTCAAAATCCAGACCATGCTTCATTTTACAAAGTCCACCAACAATCACACCTGGACCACATGTATTATGAGTAAAGTCTGAAGAACTTTCACTGTTAAACGCAACTTTAAAAAAAAATCATTCTATGCCTTAAATACATTGCATATATTTTCATTAGAAGGAAATTAAGATAAACTCTTCACACCAAATTCAAGGAGAACCTCTAAGTCTTGCATAATACTTTGAGGCTCAAGTTCACTTCTAAATGCCTTCTGAACTCACAAAGAGTTGATAATCCATCACATGGTGCCAATGGGATGGCAGATGTTCTCTATCCACCTCAGATGCTGCCCTTCACCTCCACTCAGCCTCACTAATGTGTGTGTATAAAGGAGCTCTCCCCTGCCAAGCATACCCAGAAGACACTGGCGCTGCTGGGATACTACTCCAAATCATATCTCCACACCAGAAAGGGAGGTGGTTATTTGTAATACGCTCTTAGAGCATAACAAGTCAAGCACTATGGAGCAAAAACATAAGAAGCCAATAATTATTCTGCAGCCACCTGAAAATACCATTAAAAAAACAGCCTTCCTGAGTCTAGGCAATCTACTGGTCTCTTCTCTGAAGAAAGGCTGTAGACATACATAATATCCATGTGCCTCCTTCTTCTAGGTGCATATTCTCTTCTCAGCATTAGCTGAGATGCTGGTATGAACTTTATGCCAAGGAGAAGCACAGATCCAAGCTAGAGATTAATGCCAAACACTCTCTGAGGAGGTTCTGCACTTTACGCTTTGTAGCTGGTATGGTGACTTGTGGCTGAAAATTTGGCCCCAGTATTTAGGCTCTCCCAGTCTAAGCAAATGTAGCATTGAGAAACTTTGAAGATAGGTCTGGTCTTCAGTCAGAAAAGACGGTCATCACAAAGAGATGGGAGAAGAAAGGGAAAACAAACAAAAGGCAGTGAATCTTGAAAAAAACCACTTTTTGTATTTCACCCAGAGTAGGTTTCTTGTGGATTTCAACATCCAGCTGCTTCCAGGAAGAGAAGAGACAAGCAAGTGCTTGCAAAGCAAAACACAGCTGGAGAGCTCATTTTAAGCCTACCAGTCTTGGCACTGTCCCTTTAACAAATGGGTGTGTAGTTTTAACTCGTAAGTACAAACACAGAAGTCTTACAGTTAATTTAAGCAGTTGTTCATGCAGTTTGGTCCAGGTACCACCAGATGTGCCTGTCACCCTAAAATATGTTACTTTGACCTAGATGGTTGTTATGGAGGGGTAATTGATTAATGCAAGATGATATTTTTGAAATTTTAATATCATTTATTAATACTCAATATTCAAAACTCTTGCCACCCTGATCACTAATTTTAATAATAATCGGTTCTTCACACAGTCATGGAAACTTTATACAGCTAATAACACAGGACCTAGAAATAACTAGTCATAGTGTATAACAGTAATTGAACTGGAAGAGAAGGTTCCTGTGGTCAACATACTGCTTGCCCCCACTAGATGGACTCAAGGAGCTCCTTTCTGCTTATGGCAGAAGGCAATGGTGAATTACAAGAGGCTTTAAGTATTCACTCACAAAATTATCTCCCGACTTGTGGGTCTAGCTACAGCTTCAGACAGTACCCAAATTCTTTCAAGGAATTCTGTTGCCATCTTGCCAGTTGCTGAGGCTTCTGATTCTTCCCAGGCTCCTGGGAAAAGGAGGGAGACTACCTCTGACCTGGTCCTGATCTCCTCTGGATGATCTGTGTATCTCCAGGACTTCCTGTCTTGGCAAGAGACTTTCAGGTGTAGGCAGGGTGTCTTGCCATGTGCAGTCTTGGCACAATGTCACACTGGCTATGCAGGCCGATTGCATGGAGGCATTTAGAGCCTGTTCCCGGTAACCTGGATGCAAGTACTTTCCAGGCAGTTCAGGGTACAATAAGGCAACAGCAGCAATAAGCAAGCACAGATGCAGCAGCAGAGAGCACGGATACAACGGCAGAGCACGTTGTGTCACCTGCACGTCTCCTTCTATCGATGCAGCCCAAGACTAATGGGCCTTTGGACACAGAAATGCCAATCAGAATGGCAGTTAGCCAACACAAGGCATACACAAGCTGAGTGTGTGTACCTTGTTTACCACAGGATGCAAAGGGCCAGGTTCCTTAGATTCAGTGGCTCCACATTCTTTGTCCTCTTTTTCCCCAAAACAGAAGGAGGGAGAGCAGAAAAACATGACTGGGCAAGCCAGGACATGTATAAGCCTATTTTGGCCTGCTTAGGCCTACCATGACAATGGTAAAATTACCTCCTCTTCACAGTGCAGTTCTTGTACCTGCGAAATCCAGTAAAGAATCTCCCAGACAACAGCTACCCCTTGAGAGCAAAGAAAAGCTGGGTTTCAAAAGTCATTTTCTGGTGAAGTTGCAGTAATAATCATGCATTCTGTTTCCAGCTAGGGTAAAACTGAAAAAAAGTGAAGTTATTTAATGCTGGTTTTCTGCAGTTGTGGTCATTAATCTTGCGATTTGTCAGACAGGGCAACTATTGAAATATATCTTATTATTGACATCTCCCCTGAGGTGCAGTCTCCCAAACTTGATCCAACTTGCAACAGACATACTTCTTTTGAAAGGGAGTGCTAACACAGGTATGTATGCAAAACTTCTGCTGATCAGCTAGTCACAGAGTATTCCTCAAATCAAGCAATCTGGTTAACAAACATTTACAATTATTTTTTTTCTCTTTACACTGTCAAATCAGCAATTGACAGTTTCACATTCTCTATGTCCAACAACTGCAGATTCATCTGAAAGTTCAGGTCTGATGGACAATTTCAATTTACCATCCTCAGTTTCTACAGGTGCTATTCCAAAAGCCCGTTTGTGACCTTTAGGATCTTGGAAACAACTTTGTCTCAAAAAGCCAATTCCCAGAATGCAAGGCGCATCAGGACCAGTTACGATAGTATGTTTCTTCCACTCTTTACCAGTTAGGCTTATTTCACCCTGCAACTTAGTTAACTCTTGAGGTCCAGCCGTGATTCCAGAAATAGTTATAGACTCTGTCCCTTTGCAATTGGATGGCAATAGAGTACACTGAGCACCTGAGTCAACTAAAGCCCTGTATTTCCGAACTTTTGAACTGCCAGGCCACCTAATGAATACATTCCAATAGATTCAGTTCTCTCCAATATCCCTTTCCTCCTCCTGGCTAGAGGAAGGGCATCCCTAATGCTGAACATAACATGGGGAGTGTGCACAATGATGGGTGTTGTTGTGAGAGAAATTGCAATTATTTGAATAATTGCAATTACTCTGGGGAGCTGAAGAAGTGACAGCTACCTTTCTGGCATTCTCTGTTTCTGCCACTCTGCAGTTCCCAGACTCTTTTCAAAAGAACTGAAGTAGGTTGACCATCCTGCTTGTTCATGTCCTCACCAAATTTGTTACACAGGATTATCCAAAGTGACCTAGGTGACTGCTGATATCTGGGTGGAATTTGTCTCCTGGGCCAGAATCGCCTTGCAGGAGGTGGGCATCTGTTCCTGATGGCAGAAACATGCACCCATTCAGATGATGAAGGAATGCTATCCTTTGCCAGATTGGATATAGAGGTTTTAAGTTCCTACTTCATTAATTTTTGTGCTTTTATCTCTGTGCTCATAGTTTTTATGGCAGAAACTATGGCAGAATGCAACAAGCTGTCCTCTATCTGCCTCAGCTGGTCAGTGAATTCACCAACAGTGAGAAGCCTTCCATTATCACTCCTTAATAGAAACCTGCTAGCCAAGATGCTAGCATAGGATGAAGGAGCAAGTTTAATAAGCTACTTTGTGAGACCTATTCCAAAAGGAATGTTGTCATGCTCATGTGTACCATGATCTCTATAAAGCACTTCCTCCACAGCAAACTCCTTCAGAAGCTTAATGCCCTGCTCAATTGTGTTCCACTTCTAAAGATCACGTTTATGAGCTCCTAAGAAACCTGAATGTGCACAAGTCCATGGGGCCTGATGAGATCCACCCATGGGTCCTGAGGGAACTGGCAGATGAAGTTGCCAAACCACTGTCCATCATATTTGAAAAGTCATGGCAGACTGGTGAAGTTCCTGCTGACTGGAGGAGGGCAAACA